>SJYX01002515.1:43973-89460 GCA_006410675.1 Oreotragus oreotragus
CTCCTTCACTTTCATCAAGAGGCTTTTTAGCTCCTCCTCACTTTCTGCCATAAGGGTGGTGTCATCAGCGTATCTGAGGTTATTGATATTTCTCCCGGCAATCTTGATTCCAGCTTGTGTTTCTTCCAGTCCAGCGTTTCTCATGATGTACTCTGCATATAAGTTAAATAAGCAGGGAGACAATATACAGCCTTGACGTACTCCTTTTCCTATTTGGAACCAGTCTGTTGCTCCATGTGCAGTTCTAACTGTTGCACAGGGATGTAGTCTCCCCTAAAGCCTCTAGAGGGAGTGCTGACCTACAGACAACCCTAACTTCAGCCCTGCGAAGCTGATGTTGAATCCCAGCCTTCAGAACTTTGAAAGATCAACGCCTATCGTGTATAAGGCACTACGTTTGTGATACTTTGTTATGAAAGCCACAAGAAACTAACACAACAAGCAAATGCAGGTCTTCTTTAGCTTATAATGGGGTTATGTCCCAATAAAATCCATCATTAATTTCAAAATAGCAAAAGTTAAAAATGCATTTAATATACCTAACTTCCCAACATCATAGCTTAGCCCAGGCTGCCTTCAACGTGCTCAGAACACTTCCAGGAGCCTACACTGGGTAAAATCACCTAGCACAAAGCCTGTTTCATCATAGCGTTGACTATCTCAAATAATTTAACTGAACATTCTCCTGAAAGTGGAAAAACAGAGTGGTTATCTGGGCACAAGTGGCCGTGGGTGTATCAATTGTTCACCCTCATGATTGTGTGGCTTATGGGGAGCTGGGGCTCGCTCCCCAGCATCACCAGAGAGCATCTTACCCCATATCACTAGCCCCAGAGATCAAAATTCAAAATGCTAAAACATGGTTTCTACTGAACGCATATGACTTTCATATCATCATAGTGTCAAAAAATCATAAGCTGAGCCATCATAAATCAATCCCATCCTGAGCTGGGGACCATCTGTACAATCATGTATTTGTAGAGTAACACTGTGTTCCAGACATTATTCTAGGTGTCCACATGTAGTGATTCGTTTAATCCTCATAACAACAAATTAAGCAGATACTATTATCTATTTTGTAGATAATAGATATAATCCATATCTTCAACCCCATTTTATTTGTGGGAAAACTAAGATTCAGACAATTTAGTCATGACGGAGATCACACTGCTAGTATGACATTCGAGACCAGGCAGTCTGGCTCCAGAATCCTTGCTCTCAACCACCAAGGGACACTGGCCTTGGACGGGAAGTAGCTGTGGTATGTTTAGCGGATACAAATGCACTTTGAGGAGTGAACCCGTGAACAGCAAGATAAGGCTGCTGCTGCTGATGCTGCTAAGTGGCTTCAGTCGTGTCTGACTCTGTGCGACCCCATAGACAGCAGCCCACCAGGCTCCGCCGTCCCTGGGATTCTCCAGGCAAGAACACTGGAGTGGGTTGCCATTTCCTTCTCCAATGCGTGAAAGTGAAAAGGTAAGGCTAGAGTAGGTAATCCATTCCATACAGCCATCTCAAATGTCGTGCAGAGATCCAACTTGAGCGTGCAGCATCAGAAATGCCCAGAGGGCTTGTCTGTACCCAGATTTCTGAGGCTTGCCCTCAGTTTCTGACTCAGTATGTCTGAGATGGGGTCTGAGAATTTGCATTTCTGGCAATTCCCAGGTGATGCTTCCAGGGACCACACTTTGAGAATCATTGCTCTAGATAATGAGAAGCTACTCAAGGGTTTCATGGAGAAGGCAATGGCACCCCACTCCAGTACTCTCGCCTGGAAAATCCCATGGACAGAGGAGCCTGGTGGGCTGCAGTCCATGGGGTCACTAAAAGTCAGACACGACTGAGCGACTTTACTTTCACTGTTCACTTTCATGCATTGGAGAAGGAAATGGCAACCCACTGCAGTGTTCTTGCCTGGAGAATCCCAGAGACGGCGGAGCCTGGTGGGCTGCTGTTCTTGCCTGAGGAGCCTGGTGGGCTGCCGTCTATGGGGTCGCACAGAGTCGGACATGACTGAAGCGACTTAGCAGCAGCAGCAGCAAGGGTTTCAAGCCAAGAAATAATACTGTTAGAGTTGCACTTCAGTTACCTAAAGTCTCCATGGAAAGCATTCAACAGTATCAGGAAAAAAAAACCTCAATATTTAAAATCAATAAAAATGTTGCTGCTTTGTTTTAAGAAGAAAGTGGCAGAGTACTTTTTGGTTCTTAAGCTTGCGGGCTCTAGCATCTGTGGGATCTTGGGTAAGTTACTGAACCCCTCCCAGGCTCAGCTTTGTCATCCATAAGGTGAGAGTAGAACCTTGAGAGTAGAATAAGCTGAGAAAAGTATAACACATGACATAGAGCATCACTCATTACAGAGAAGATATTTGTATGTTTAGCATATTGTTGAGGAGGGGTAAGGCAAAGCTCCTACCCCTAGGGTGGATTCTAGGTGATCTGGGAGTTTTTCATTTAAATATAGTGTATTTTAACTTAAATACGTTTATAGGAATATATTTATATTGATTAATACAGTGTAATTTAGTTTAACTTAGCATAATTTGGACCAAAGTTTTACATGGTTTAAATTTTTTTAAGGAAAAAAATAAAACAGGACTTACAATCTGTATTATTTTTCACTTATTACAAATGTACAGAAGATCCTCCCTCAAATGCTACTAAAGAAGGAGGCATGAACTATGAGAAACTGGATTTTAGTTTACTTCAGAAAAATAACATTACATCATTTAAGAAAACATTTTTTATAAAATGCGACAAAGCGTTTTTGTACTGTTTCAATGCCAGTTTACATAAAGGTCATAACCATAGTGTAGCCCAGGGTCGGGTAAAGGTTACTTCACATGTGAAACAAGTACAATAGCTGTGTGTGTTTAGTTGATATTGTGTGTAGCTTCTAAATCTACACCCTCTGAGAGTCAATCAGTTAATAACCAGTCTGAGTTAGCATTCTCAATGTGAGGAATGTTTTGAAAAATACTGAGTTTGATCAGCTTTAAACACCACGCACGTTGTAAAATTGTAAGGTTCTAAGTGAGCATTTTTCCCAAATTAAGTAATTAGACTGGTTTTGCCAGATTTATAGATTCAGATGTTGAATAATGTGCCTGGTCTTCCAAGGTGTTAGAAACAGTTTCTGTCTTAAGCCATTAATCTTGATCACATTTCAGTGATACATGGAAAAAGTAGGTCTCGTCCTCCTTAAATCTTAGAAGGAGAATACGGCACTGAAAGTCTACACTTAAGGTCACTGAAGAAATCTGTTTCAGAGCTGCCACTAGCTTCTGGGCCTCCTGAAATCTCTTCCAGAGGACTTTCTGTTCAATTTCACTGATGACCTTAATTAGGAGAATGTACATGGATTTTCGATCAGGAGCCATCTGGTCAACCAAAGTATCAAAAACCTTAGCAAACACTTATGTTAAAACATAAAATATGTCAAGGTACTATCCACCTTTTTCTTGTATGCCAATATACTGAGTAAAAAAAAAAAAGAGAGAGAGAGAAATCTCATTGTTGTTTTACTCCATAGTTCCTTAAAAGATCTTGAGCATCTTTTCATATATGTATGGATCATTTTATTATCTTCTATGAATTGACTTTTCTAATCCTTTACCTGTTTCTCTACTCTTATATCTTTTTCTTATTAAGGACAAGAATTCACAGTCATACGTTTTTTAAAAAGCTTTCTTTCTACTCTATTGCTGATATAAAAGGATTACAACCTTTGGTGCACACAGAGAATGTCGTTTATTTTGTCCATTATCCATCATGGGAGATGGTGGAGGACAGGGAAGCCTGGCGTGCTGCAGCCCATGGATGCAACTGAGCGATTGAACAACAACAATCCATCACCCCAGAAGAGCCCACTTGCTAAAGAGAAGGCAAAATTAACAAAATGCTGAGCCAATGTATCTCTTAGTCTGATTAAACCATTTAAACAGTCCTTTCAGCTAATGTTCATTTGGGGGAGATAACTGTTTAGTTAGTCTCATTGTTTGCACCCCACCATCACTATTTTCATCTGTACTGCTACTTCTGCCAAGATGGGATTTGATATATCAGAGGAGATGGGCAAATGTGAGCTCAGAGGACAGTGCAGGGTCCACAGGGAAGAGTGCTTCAGAGCCTCCTTAGGGCCATCTGCAAAATGGCTGGTTTGGTGCCCGTAGGGTTACAGTTGATCCCATCCAAGCCACACACGTTCTGTAAGCATCTCCTGCCACTGGTGACACCAAGGTTGATTTATTCCCAGCTAGGTGAGAGCCATGGCAGTGATCCCTCCTCACCCACCACCACCACTGCCTTGCCCTCCTCCAGTCCCTGCTGAGTTGCAGACCCCCTGAGCATCTGTCTCATATTTTATCCTGCCTGCGGGCTCGGGATTTGATGTAGGGCCAACTCACCGTCTTTATACTAGGCTCCACTGTTCTTAACTCAGTATATCCACTTGAAGAATCACAGGAATTCAGAAATGCAGTACCTTCCTCTCTCCTCTTTCCCTCTCCTAAACTTACCAGACTAAGTTAACACGAGACCTTTGCACAGTTGCCTCCTCTAAGACCCACGTGGAAGGTGAACCCAGCCCTTCTGCCCTTGGGGTTTCCCTCAGTTGATCTGACATGACCTCCTCTCTTGGGATATGTGTCTAATTATCTGCTCTGCCTACAACATTGTCAGTTCCTCTTCCCCAAATCCCTCAGGACTGAACAAGGTGAGATTTCCCTGATTCTCCTTCTGAGACCTCTCCAAGGTGAAAATGCTCTATCTGCCACCAATTCCTTCTCCTGATACCTTTATTTCTTGTAGTAAAACCCTATTCTAAATGTCAGAAGTTGACTGTTTACTCGCTTGGCATTTTGGCTATCTCAACTATTTTTTAACTCTTTTAAACATAATTATGCTCTTTCTTAGCTTCAGACTGGATTTCATTCTCAGCATTTTCTGGAACTGATCAAGTATTAGAAGGAGACTCTCTGGCACCTCTGACCATCCTGGAATCATTTAACTCATAGTCACTACAAGCTGGGCTTCCCAGGTGGCTCAGCAGTAAAGAATCTGCCTGCCAACGCAGGAGACACAAGAGATGAGGGTTCGATCCCTGGGCTGGGCAGATACCCTGGAGATAGAAATGGCAACTCACTCCATATTCTTTTTGGGAAAATCCCATGGACAGAGGAGCCTGGTGGGCTACAGTCCAGGGGGTTGCAAAGAGTAAGACAAAACTGAGTGACTGAACACGCACAAACACACTAAAGTTCCTGGAAGAGTTTGGAGTATATGGTGTGAATACCCTCACATGCTGGAGATGACACATATTCCCATAATCTCCTATATATACTATTAATTATCAAACATTTTTTCTCACTGAGAATACTAATACACATTCATTGTTGGTAAATTAAATAATATAAAAAAGAATAAAAATCAAAAGTATTACTTTCAATCTTATTTTCCAAAGAGAATAGATGTTAACACTTTATTTTCTTTTAATTTTTCTATGCATTTTAAACAAAATTGGGGTCATTTTATACACATCATAAATGTTGCTCTAGTGAATACATTTTAAATATAAATACCTTATCAATGTCACTTGTATATAGAAGTAATTTTTACATGTGTAAATAGATATATACATACTGTATATATTACCTAATCCATTTTTGAATGGAACTTTTATCAGATTGATTTCTTTTTTATTAGGCTGTCTACTGACAAACTGCTTTACTCAGCTTCCAGTTTCAGAAATTCCATTTAATAATTGCCTATTCACACAGAACAACAGTCTCTTTATGACACAAAGATTTTTGGCTGGTAGCCTTACAGACAGAGTTCACTGCACTATTTATAACTGTTCATACAGATTTGTCAAAAAAAAAAAAAAAAAGGATGGCCTTTGGGCTTAGTTCAATCAAGTCCCTGCATAATTCAATAATAAACTTTTAGCTAAACTTAGAAATGTTATTTTATTATTTACACATGAAGGGCTTTTTTTTCCATTTGAGGTATATAGCTGACTTAAATAAGCAACTTATACTAAAGGAGAGCTTTTATGCTTTTATATTGAGGGAAAATGAGTAAGCTAAAAGGAAAAATGCAAAACCAGATAACAACACTAAAAATAAAGATGCTGCCAAATTCTGGATCCAAATGAATTAAGAAATAGATTAGTCAATGGTTCATGATTTATATTTTGTGAATATATGTACAGAAATAGTATGAGAAAGACTAGTTACACAACAAGTCAGAATCAACTCTGAAATATCATTTTTTGATAGGACAGAGAGGATAATAAAATCATGAAAAGCAAAGATTAAGTGAAAAGACATCATCTTCTAGCACACATGTCCTGCACATGGTGAGATATGTAATTGAAAGGAATGTGTGGATAACAATATGCAATACTGAGTAAAGAGAAGATCATTATTTTAAGCCTATCCCCCTGAAATTACTGGTGCCCCCTCATTCTCCTTCTAGCTGTGACCAGTTGTCACTAAGTCCTATATTCCCAGAGTGAGCAAAAAAAAAAAAAAAATGTATTATTCAGGTCAAGATGTTTTTCACAGTGAGGAGAGCAGTTATATTAATAATTACTCTGAGACAACAGGCATTCATATGGACTCTCCTGGGGAGAGCAGAATATATTTTCATCCTAATCTTAGAACACTTTAACTCCTATCACTTTCCCACTCACAATGTGCATGCTATTGAAACAAAAGATCAGTTATGTCCTTTTATCTAATCCCACAAAATAGATTATTATTATAATTATTATATAAAGACAATACGAAAAGACTTAGATGTTTTCTATTTCTTTGCTCACCATTTTTGTACCTGAGGCTTTTTGGAATTATTTTTCTTCATTCTGAAGTATATAGATAAAGTTTCTTTAGGTAAAGTCTGCTGGCAACAAACTGCTCATCTGATAGTTTAAATTTTGTCCTCATTCCTGAAAGAGCATTTTATTAGACAATTAGTAATTCTTCTCATATTCTTCTTATATTGGTAATATTATTTCATTGTCCTCTGGCTTCTGTTGCTGAGAAGTCTTATGTTAGTGTAATTATTGTTATTGTAGGTGATCTGTCTTTTTTCTCTGACCATTTTTTAAATATTCCTTTTCTTTTTTTTTTTTTTTAAACCTTCCTTTTCAATTTGGTCTTCTGAAGATTCGTTACAATTAACTAAGTGTAGGCTTTTTATGGTTTTGTATTCAAGTCTTACACCATTTCTGGGCAATCTTTCTTAGCCATTATTCCTTCAAATAGTGAAGACCAATTGAATATGTATTGAGCATCTCCATCTCCAAAAGTTTAACCTCTCTTTCATGTTTCACATTTCTTTGTCTCTGCTTTCAGTTCACAAGTACTTCCTTCAGTTATATTTAATCTGTTATTTAACTCATCTATTGTTTGTTTGTTTTTTTAAAGTAAGATTTTTCTAAATACTCCATTTAGTTTCTTTGCAAATTTGCTGGTCACTTTTTATGTCTCTTGCTACTTTTTAACTTTTGTATTGCATCTTATTTTTTCTTAAAACTTAAATACCCTCTGGCATGACACTGTGAACAGTCCTGCTGATTTACTCCCTGGTGAAAAATTATTGTTAAAAACCGACTACTTAAAGCCTCTAGTAATAGTCCTAAAACAGCAATATTACTTTGATAAACAAGACAAAGAGCCGTAAGAAAGGAAACTTATAGGTCAGTATCTCTTATGAACAAGGACGTAAAAAAAATTCTCAGAAAAAAAAAACTACTGTTCAACCAAATTCACAATATATAAGAATTACAGTTGACCCTCCATATCCACACCTGGGGAAACCATAGATACAGAACACCAACTATAATACACAATCTTATACAAGGGATATGAGCATTCATGGATTTTGGTATCCATATGGAGTACTGGAACAGATACTGAGTATATCCATGACCAAGTGCCATTTACCCAGGGGTGAAAGGTTGGTTTAATATCTGAAAATCAGTTAGTGTGAAGTGAAAGTCGCTCAGTCATGTCCAACTCTTTGCAATCTCATGGACTATACAGTCCATGGAATTCTCTAGGCAAGAACGCTGGAGCCTTTCCCTTCTCCAGGGGATCTTCCCAACCCAGGAATCAAAGCCAGGTCTCCCACATTGCAGATGGATTCTTTACCAGCTGAGCCACAAGGGAAGTCCATCCTATCAATAGAATATTTTTAATCACATGACCATATAAATAAATGTAGAAAAAGCCTTTGACAAACTCTATCATCCTTCCATGATAAAAACTCAACAAACTAGTAATATAGTAAAAAGGAATTTCTTCAAAGTGATAAAGGCATCTACAGAAAGGACACAGAGACTTCACACTTAATGGTGAAATACTAAATACAACACTTTGGCCATCTGATGTAAAGAGTCGACTCATTGGAAAAGATCCTGATGCAGGGAAAGATTGAAGGCAGAAGGAGAAGGAGGCGGCAGAGGATGAGATGGTTAGATAGCATCACCAACTCAGTGGACATATATTTGAGCAAACTCCAGGAGAGAGAGTGGAGGTCAGAAGGGCCTGGCATGCTACAGTCCTTGGGGTCGCAGAGTCAGACATAACTTAGTGACCGAACAACAATGCTAATATAGTACTCTCCCTCTAAAATCAGTGAGACAAGCACGTGCACGCTCACCATTCCCATTCACCATTATACTAGACATTCTAGCCAGAAAAATTGGTCAAGAAAAAGAAATTAAAAGGTATCTAAATTGAAAAGAAAGAAGTAAAATTATCCCTATTTCCAGATGACATATACATATACATTCCTCGTGTATGGAAAATCCTAAAGAATCCTCTAAAAAAACTGCTAGAATTGATAAATGAGTTCAGCAAGGTTTCAAGATACAAGACCAGTATATATCAATTACATTTCTATACAGTTATAATGAACAACCCAAAAATAAAATTAAAAAGAGGAATACAATTTATAAATACCAAAAACTACAAAAAATTATTGAAATAAATGCTAAAAGATCTAAATAAACAGAAAATCTTCCACATTCATTGATATGCAGCCTGAACGTTGTTAAGATAAACTTACTCCCCAAACTGATCTACAGATTCAAGACAATCTCTATCAGAATCCCAGCTGATTTGTTTGCAGAGATTGACAGACTGACTCTAAAATTCATATAGATTTGCAAAGAACCCAGAATAACCAAAACCATGCTGGGAAAGAGGAATTCAATAGTAGGGCTCATAGTTTCTGATTTTTTGTGGCGGGAAGGGCTACACCCTGTGGCTTATAAGAGCTCAGTCTCCAGGTCAGGGATCAAAGCCAGGGCTTTGCAGTAAAAGCACAGCATCCTAACCATTGGACTGCCAGGGACTTCCCAACACTGCCTGACTTCAAAATTCACTACAAAACAGTAATAATCAAGTTTTGTGGTACCAGCCCAATAACAGACATATTAATCAATGGAATAGCATTGAGTCCAGAAATAAACCTTCACATAAATGGCCACTGATTTTTGACAAAGATGTCAAGCCCAGTCAACGGAAGAATTATTTTTTCAGCAAGTGGCAACAGCGCAACTGAATGGCCACCCGTAAAATAATGAGACTGAATCCTTACCTCAAACCATATATAAAACTCAGCTCAAAATGGATCAAAGACCCAAATTAAAAGCAAAACCTTTAAAACTCGTAGAAGGAAACATGAGGGTAAGCTTTATAACTCTGGATTTGACAAAAGATTCTTACATTTGACACCAAAAGCACAAGCTACCAAAGAAATAAAGTCAGATGTCATCAAAATTTAAAAATTTGTGCTTCAAAGGATACCATCATGAAAGTGGAAAGAAAGAACAAAAAAAGAGAACAAAATAGAAAAGTGGAATATAGCCCATAAAATGGGAGAAAGTATTTGCATTCATATATTTGTGAAGGGACTTGTACCTACAATATATAAACAGCTACAGAGTTACCAGTTTGTAGTGATTGTTATTTGATCACTAAATCACACCTGACTCTGTTTGTGACCCCATGGACTATAGCCCGCCAGACTCCTCTGTCTATGGGATTTTCCAGAAAAAATGCTGGAGTGGGTTGCCATTTCCTTCATCAAGTTATCTTTTCAACCCAGGGATCAAACCCACATCTTCTGCACTGGCACGCAGATTCTTTACCACTGAGCCACCTGGAAAGCCCAGAGAATTAACACATGACCCAGCAATTCCATACCTAGGTGAATGCCCCGGAAAAAATGAAAACCTATGATACATCCACACAGAAACTTGTAAATGAATGTTTATAGCAGCATTATTTGTAATAACCAAATGGTTGAAATAACTCAAATGTCTATCAATAGACAAACAGATTATGATAAAGTCATACAGTGAAATGCATAGGGTATTATCCACCATAAAGAGGAACGAAGTACTAATATATGAGGCAACATAGATGAACTTTGACTCCATTATGCTGAGTGAAAGAAGCCAGTCACAAAAGATCACATATTCCTGACTTCGTTCATACAAAAGTCCATAATAAGAAATCTACAGAGATAGAAAATAGATTCGTGGTGGCCTAGGGCTGGGAGGAAGAAGGAAGTAGGAGGTGGGGATGATAACTAAAGGATATGTAATTTCTTTCTGAGATGGTAAAAATGTTCCAAGATTGACTTTGGTGATTGTTGCATGTACCTGTGAATATACTAAAAATCATTGAATTATACACTTTAAATGCATTAAATGGGTCAACTATACAGTTATGAATAGTATATCAATAAATCTTCTTTTAAAACTTTATATGGAGTTGTTTTGAATATGATAATTCCAGTATTTGATGACCTCCAAGTTTCTTTCTCCACTCAAGAAGGCATGTTTCCTAAACCTGCTTGTTGGTCTTCTCATAGTAGCTCATTTTTTTTATTGATTTTTATCACTTGAAATCAGATCATGAACTCATTATTGCAAAATTCAGACTTAAATTGAAGAAAGTAGGGGAAACGACTAGCCCATTCAAATATGACCTAAATTAAATCCCTTATGATTATACAGTGACAAACAGATTCAAGGGATTAGATCTGATAGACAGAGTGGATGAACTGTGGGTGGAGGTTTGTGACCTTGTACAGGTGGTGGTGATCAGAACAAGTCCTTGGGGTCGCAGAGTCAGACATAACTTAGTGACCGAACAACAATGCTAATATAGTACTCTCCCTCTAAAATCAGTGAGACAAGCACGTGCACGCTCACCATTCCCATTCACCATTATACTAGACATTCTAGCCAGAAAAATTGGTCAAGAAAAAGAAATTAAAAGGTATCTAAATTGAAAAGAAAGAAGTAAAATTATCCCTATTTCCAGATGACATATACATATACATTCCTCGTGTATGGAAAATCCTAAAGAATCCTCTAAAAAAACTGCTAGAATTGATAAATGAGTTCAGCAAGGTTTCAAGATACAAGACCAGTATATATCAATTACATTTCTATACAGTTATAATGAACAACCCAAAAATAAAATTAAAAAGAGGAATACAATTTATAAATACCAAAAACTACAAAAAATTATTGAAATAAATGCTAAAAGATCTAAATAAACAGAAAATCTTCCACATTCATTGATATGCAGCCTGAACGTTGTTAAGATAAACTTACTCCCCAAACTGATCTACAGATTCAAGACAATCTCTATCAGAATCCCAGCTGATTTGTTTGCAGAGATTGACAGACTGACTCTAAAATTCATATAGATTTGCAAAGAACCCAGAATAACCAAAACCATGCTGGGAAAGAGGAATTCAATAGTAGGGCTCATAGTTTCTGATTTTTTGTGGCGGGAAGGGCTACACCCTGTGGCTTATAAGAGCTCAGTCTCCAGGTCAGGGATCAAAGCCAGGGCTTTGCAGTAAAAGCACAGCATCCTAACCATTGGACTGCCAGGGACTTCCCAACACTGCCTGACTTCAAAATTCACTACAAAACAGTAATAATCAAGTTTTGTGGTACCAGCCCAATAACAGACATATTAATCAATGGAATAGCATTGAGTCCAGAAATAAACCTTCACATAAATGGCCACTGATTTTTGACAAAGATGTCAAGCCCAGTCAACGGAAGAATTATTTTTTCAGCAAGTGGCAACAGCGCAACTGAATGGCCACCCGTAAAATAATGAGACTGAATCCTTACCTCAAACCATATATAAAACTCAGCTCAAAATGGATCAAAGACCCAAATTAAAAGCAAAAACTTTAAAACTCGTAGAAGGAAACATGAGGGTAAGCTTTATAACTCTGGATTTGACAAAAGATTCTTACATTTGACACCAAAAGCACAAGCTACCAAAGAAATAAAGTCAGATGTCATCAAAATTTAAAAATTTGTGCTTCAAAGGATACCATCATGAAAGTGGAAAGAAAGAACAAAAAAAGAGAACAAAATAGAAAAGTGGAATATAGCCCATAAAATGGGAGAAAGTATTTGCATTCATATATTTGTGAAGGGACTTGTACCTACAATATATAAACAGCTACAGAGTTACCAGTTTGTAGTGATTGTTATTTGATCACTAAATCACACCTGACTCTGTTTGTGACCTCATGGACTATAGCCCGCCAGACTCCTCTGTCTATGGGATTTTCCAGAAAAAATGCTGGAGTGGGTTGCCATTTCCTTCATCAAGTTATCTTTTCAACCCAGGGATCAAACCCACATCTTCTGCACTGGCACGCAGATTCTTTACCACTGAGCCACCTGGAAAGCCCAGAGAATTAACACATGACCCAGCAATTCCATACCTAGGTGAATGCCCCGGAAAAAATGAAAACCTATGATACATCCACACAGAAACTTGTAAATGAATGTTTATAGCAGCATTATTTGTAATAACCAAATGGTTGAAATAACTCAAATGTCTATCAATAGACAAACAGATTATGATAAAGTCATACAGTGAAATGCATAGGGTATTATCCACCATAAAGAGGAACGAAGTACTAATATATGAGGCAACATAGATGAACTTTGACTACGTTATGCTCAGTGAAAGAAGCCAGTTACAAAAGATCACATATTCCTGACTTCATTCATACAAAAGTCCAGAATAAGAAATCTACAGATAGAAAATAGATTCGTGGTGGCCTAGGGCTAGGGGGAAGAAGAAAGTAGGAGGTGGGGATGATAACTAAAGGATATGTAATTTCTTTCTGAGATGGTGAAAATGTTCTAAGATTGACTTTGGTGACTGTTGCATGTACCTGTGAATATACTAAAAATCATTGAATTATACACTTTAAATCCATTAAATGGGTCAACTATACAGTTATGAATAGTATATCAATAAATCTTCTTTTAAAACTTTACATGGAGTTGTTTTGAATATGATAATTCCAGTATTTGATGACCTCCAAGTTTCTTTCTCCACTCAAGAAGAGATGATAACTAAAGGATATGTAATTTCTTTCTGAGATGGTAAAAATGTTCCAAGATTGACTTTGGTGATTGTTGCATGTACCTGTGAATATACTAAAAATCATTGAATTATACACTTTAAATGCATTAAATGGGTCAACTATACAGTTATGAATAGTATATCAATAAATCTTCTTTTAAAACTTTATATGGAGTTGTTTTGAATATGATAATTCCAGTATTTGATGACCTCCAAGTTTCTTTCTCCACTCAAGAAGGCATGTTTCCTAAACCTGCTTGTTGGTCTTCTCATAGTAGCTCATTTTTTTTATTGATTTTTATCACTTGAAATCAGATCATGAACTCATTATTGCAAAATTCAGACTTAAATTGAAGAAAGTAGGGGAAACGACTAGCCCATTCAAATATGACCTAAATTAAATCCCTTACGATTATACAGTGACAAACAGATTCAAGGGATTAGATCTGATAGACAGAGTGGATGAACTGTGGGTGGAGGTTTGTGACCTTGTACAGGTGGTGGTGATCAGAACCATCCCCAAGAAAAGGAAATGCAAAAAAGCAAAATGATTGTCTGAGGAGGCCCTACAAATAGCTGAGACAAGAAGAGAAATGAACGGCAAAGGAGATAAAGAAAGATATATCCATCTGGATGCAGAGTTCAAAAGAATAGCGAGGAGAGGTGAGAAAGCCTTCCTCAGTGATCAATGCAAAGAACTAAAGGAACACAACAGAATGGGGAAAACTAGAGATCTCGTCAAGAAAATTAGAGATACCAAGGGAACATTTCAGGCAAAGATGGGCACAATAAAGGACAGAAATGGTATGGACCTAACAAAAGCAGCAGATATTAAGAAGAGGTGGCAAGAATACACAGAAGAACTATACAAAAAAGATCTTCATGACCCAGATAACCACGATGGCATGATCACTCACCTAGAGCCAGAGCCAGTCTGAAGTCAAGTGGGCTTTAGGAAGCATCACTATGAACAAAGGAGGTGATGGAATTCCAGCTGAGCTATGTCAAATCCTAAAAGATGATGCTGTGAAAGTGCCAGCAAATTTGGAAAACTCAGAAGGGCCACAGGACTGGAAAAGTTCGGTTTTTATTTCAGTCCCAAAGAAAGGCATGCCAAAGAATGTTCAAGTACCACAAAATTGCACTCATTTTACACACTAGAAAAGTAATGCTCAAAATTCTCCAAACTAGGCTTCAACAGTACATAAACAAAGAACTTCCAGACGTTCAAGCTGGATTTAGAAAAGGCAGAAGAACCAGAGATCAAATTGCCAACAACCACTGGATAATATAAAAAGCAAGAGAATTCCAGAAAAACATCTACTTCTGCTTTATTGACTATGCCAAAGACTTTGGCTGTGTGGATCACAATAAACGGTGGAAAATTCTGAAAGAGATGGGAATACCAGACCAGCTTACCTGCCTCCTGAGAAACCTGTATGCAGGTTAAGAAGCCACAGTTAGAACTGGACATGGAACAATGGACTGGTTCCAAATTGGGAAAGGAGTACATCAAGACTGTACATTGTCACCCTGCTTATTTAATTTATATGCAGAGTACATCATGCAAAATGCCAGGCTGGATGAAGCACAAGCTGGAATCAAGATTGTGGGGAGAAATATCAATAACCTCAGATATGCAGATGCTACCACCTTATGGCAGAAAGCGAAGAGAAACTGAAGAGTCTCTTGATGAAAGTGAAAGAAGATGGTGAAAAGCTGGCTTAAAACTCAACATTCAAAAAATAAAAATCATGGCATCTGGCCCCGTCACTTCATGGCAAATAGATGAGGAAACAATGGAAACAGTGAGAGGCTTTATTTTCCTGGGCTCCAAAATCACTGCAGATGGTGACTGCTGCCATGAAATTAAAAAAAAAAAAAAAAATTGTATTATTCAGGTCAAGATGTTTTTCACAGTGAGGAGAGCAGTTATATTAATAATTACTCTGAGACAACAGGCATTCATATGGACTCTCCTGGGGAGAGCAGAATATATTTTCATCCTAATCTTAGAACACTTTAACTCCTATCACTTTCCCACTCACAATGTGCATGCTATTGAAACAAAAGATCAGTTATGTCCTTTTATCTAATCCCACAAAATAGATTATTATTATAATTATTATATAAAGACAATACGAAAAGACTTAGATGTTTTCTATTTCTTTGCTCACCATTTTTGTACCTGAGGCTTTTTGGAATTATTTTTCTTCATTCTGAAGTATATAGATAAAGTTTCTTTAGGTAAAGTCTGCTGGCAACAAACTGCTCATCTGATAGTTTAAATTTTGTCCTCATTCCTGAAAGAGCATTTTATTAGACAATTAGTAATTCTTCTCATATTCTTCTTATATTGGTAATATTATTTCATTGTCCTCTGGCTTCTGTTGCTGAGAAGTCTTATGTTAGTGTAATTATTGTTCTTGTAGGTGATCTGTCTTTTTTCTCTGACCATTTTTTAAATATTCCTTTTCTTTTTTTTTTTTTAAACCTTCCTTTTCAATTTGGTCTTCTGAAGATTCATTACAATTAACTAAGTGTAGGCTTTTTATGGTTTTTTATTCAAATCTTACACCATTTCTGGACAATCTTTCTTAGCCATTATTCCTTCAAATAGTGAAGACCAATTGAATATGTATTTAGCATCTCCATCTCCAAAAGTTTAACCTCTCTTTCATGTTTCACATTTCTTTGTCTCTGCTTTCAGTTCACAAGTACTTCCTTCAGTTATATTTAATCTGTTATTTAACTCATCTATTGTTTGTTTGTTTTTTTAAAGTAAGATTTTTCTAAATACTCCATTTAGTTTCTTTGCAAATTTGCTGGTCACTTTTTATGTCTCTTGCTACTTTTTAACTTTTGTATTGCATCTTATTTTTTCTTAAAACTTAAATACCCTCTGGCATGACACTGTGAACAGTCCTGCTGATTTACTCCCTGGTGAAAAATTATTGTTAAAAACCGACTACTTAAAGCCTCTAGTAATAGTCCTAAAACAGCAATATTACTTTGATAAACAAGACAAAGAGCCGTAAGAAAGGAAACTTATAGGTCAGTATCTCTTATGAACAAGGACGTAAAAAAAATTCTCAGAAAAAAAAAACTACTGTTCAACCAAATTCACAATATATAAGAATTACAGTTGACCCTCCATATCCACACCTGGGGAAACCATAGATACAGAACACCAACTATAATACACAATCTTATACAAGGGATATGAGCATTCATGGATTTTGGTATCCATATGGAGTACTGGAACAGATACTGAGTATATCCATGACCAAGTGCCATTTACCCAGGGGTGAAAGGTTGGTTTAATATCTGAAAATCAGTTAGTGTGAAGTGAAAGTCGCTCAGTCATGTCCAACTCTTTGCAATCTCATGGACTATACAGTCCATGGAATTCTCTAGGCAAGAACGCTGGAGCCTTTCCCTTCTCCAGGGGATCTTCCCAACCCAGGAATCAAAGCCAGGTCTCCCACATTGCAGATGGATTCTTTACCAGCTGAGCCACAAGGGAAGTCCATCCTATCAATAGAATATTTTTAATCACATGACCATATAAATAAATGTAGAAAAAGCCTTTGACAAACTCTATCATCCTTCCATGATAAAAACTCAACAAACTAGTAATATAGTAAAAAGGAATTTCTTCAAAGTGATAAAGGCATCTACAGAAAGGACACAGAGACTTCACACTTAATGGTGAAATACTAAATACAACACTTTGGCCATCTGATGTAAAGAGTCGACTCATTGGAAAAGATCCTGATGCAGGGAAAGATTGAAGGCAGAAGGAGAAGGAGGCGGCAGAGGATGAGATGGTTAGATAGCATCACCAACTCAGTGGACATATATTTGAGCAAACTCCAGGAGAGAGAGTGGAGGTCAGAAGGGCCTGGCATGCTACAGTCCTTGGGGTCGCAGAGTCAGACATAACTTAGTGACCGAACAACAATGCTAATATAGTACTCTCCCTCTAAAATCAGTGAGACAAGCACGTGCACGCTCACCATTCCCATTCACCATTATACTAGACATTCTAGCCAGAAAAATTGGTCAAGAAAAAGAAATTAAAAGGTATCTAAATTGAAAAGAAAGAAGTAAAATTATCCCTATTTCCAGATGACATATACATATACATTCCTCGTGTATGGAAAATCCTAAAGAATCCTCTAAAAAAACTGCTAGAATTGATAAATGAGTTCAGCAAGGTTTCAAGATACAAGACCAGTATATATCAATTACATTTCTATACAGTTATAATGAACAACCCAAAAATAAAATTAAAAAGAGGAATACAATTTATAAATACCAAAAACTACAAAAAATTATTGAAATAAATGCTAAAAGATCTAAATAAACAGAAAATCTTCCACATTCATTGATATGCAGCCTGAACGTTGTTAAGATAAACTTACTCCCCAAACTGATCTACAGATTCAAGACAATCTCTATCAGAATCCCAGCTGATTTGTTTGCAGAGATTGACAGACTGACTCTAAAATTCATATAGATTTGCAAAGAACCCAGAATAACCAAAACCATGCTGGGAAAGAGGAATTCAATAGTAGGGCTCATAGTTTCTGATTTTTTGTGGCGGGAAGGGCTACACCCTGTGGCTTATAAGAGCTCAGTCTCCAGGTCAGGGATCAAAGCCAGGGCTTTGCAGTAAAAGCACAGCATCCTAACCATTGGACTGCCAGGGACTTCCCAACACTGCCTGACTTCAAAATTCACTACAAAACAGTAATAATCAAGTTTTGTGGTACCAGCCCAATAACAGACATATTAATCAATGGAATAGCATTGAGTCCAGAAATAAACCTTCACATAAATGGCCACTGATTTTTGACAAAGATGTCAAGCCCAGTCAACGGAAGAATTATTTTTTCAGCAAGTGGCAACAGCGCAACTGAATGGCCACCCGTAAAATAATGAGACTGAATCCTTACCTCAAACCATATATAAAACTCAGCTCAAAATGGATCAAAGACCCAAATTAAAAGCAAAACCTTTAAAACTCGTAGAAGGAAACATGAGGGTAAGCTTTATAACTCTGGATTTGACAAAAGATTCTTACATTTGACACCAAAAGCACAAGCTACCAAAGAAATAAAGTCAGATGTCATCAAAATTTAAAAATTTGTGCTTCAAAGGATACCATCATGAAAGTGGAAAGAAAGAACAAAAAAAGAGAACAAAATAGAAAAGTGGAATATAGCCCATAAAATGGGAGAAAGTATTTGCATTCATATATTTGTGAAGGGACTTGTACCTACAATATATAAACAGCTACAGAGTTACCAGTTTGTAGTGATTGTTATTTGATCACTAAATCACACCTGACTCTGTTTGTGACCCCATGGACTATAGCCCGCCAGACTCCTCTGTCTATGGGATTTTCCAGAAAAAATGCTGGAGTGGGTTGCCATTTCCTTCATCAAGTTATCTTTTCAACCCAGGGATCAAACCCACATCTTCTGCACTGGCACGCAGATTCTTTACCACTGAGCCACCTGGAAAGCCCAGAGAATTAACACATGACCCAGCAATTCCATACCTAGGTGAATGCCCCGGAAAAAATGAAAACCTATGATACATCCACACAGAAACTTGTAAATGAATGTTTATAGCAGCATTATTTGTAATAACCAAATGGTTGAAATAACTCAAATGTCTATCAATAGACAAACAGATTATGATAAAGTCATACAATGAAATGCATAGGGTATTATCCACCATAAAGAGGAATGAAGTACTAATATATGAGGCAACATAGATGAACTTTGACTCCATTATGCTGAGTGAAAGAAGCCAGTCACAAAAGATCACATATTCCTGACTTCGTTCATACAAAAGTCCATAATAAGAAATCTACAGAGATAGAAAATAGATTCGTGGTGGCCTAGGGCTGGGAGGAAGAAGGAAGTAGGAGGTGGGGATGATAACTAAAGGATATGTAATTTCTTTCTGAGATGGTAAAAATGTTCCAAGATTGACTTTGGTGATTGTTGCATGTACCTGTGAATATACTAAAAATCATTGAATTATACACTTTAAATGCATTAAATGGGTCAACTATACAGTTATGAATAGTATATCAATAAATCTTCTTTTAAAACTTTATATGGAGTTGTTTTGAATATGATAATTCCAGTATTTGATGACCTCCAAGTTTCTTTCTCCACTCAAGAAGGCATGTTTCCTAAACCTGCTTGTTGGTCTTCTCATAGTAGCTCATTTTTTTTATTGATTTTTATCACTTGAAATCAGATCATGAACTCATTATTGCAAAATTCAGACTTAAATTGAAGAAAGTAGGGGAAACGACTAGCCCATTCAAATATGACCTAAATTAAATCCCTTATGATTATACAGTGACAAACAGATTCAAGGGATTAGATCTGATAGACAGAGTGGATGAACTGTGGGTGGAGGTTTGTGACCTTGTACAGGTGGTGGTGATCAGAACAATCCCCAAGAAAAGGAAATGCAAAAAAGCAAAATAATTGTCTGAGGAGGCCCTACAAATAGCTGAGAAAAGAAGAGAAATGAACGGCAAAGGAGATAAAGAAAGATATATCCATCTGGATGCAGAGTCCAAAAGAATAGCGAGGAGAGGTAAGAAAGCCTTCCTCAGTGATCAATGCAAAGAACTAAAGGAACACAATAGAATGGGGAAAACTAGAGATCTCGTCAAGAAAATTAGAGATATCAAGGGAACATTTCAGGCAAAGATGGACACAATAAAGGACAGAAATGGTATGGACCTAACAAAAGCAGCAGATATTAAGAAGAGGTGGCAAGAATACACAGAAGAACTATACAAAAAAGATCTTCATGACCCAGATAACCACGATGGCATGATCACTCACCTAGAGCCAGAGCCAGTCTGAAGTCAAGTGGGCTTTAGGAAGCATCACTATGAACAAAGGAGGTGATGGAATTCCAGTTGAGCTATGTCGAATCCTAAAAGATGATGCTGTGAAAGTGCCAGCAAATTTGGAAAACTCAGAAGGGCCACAGGACTGGAAAAGGTCGGTTTTTATTTCAGTCCCAAAGAAAGGCATGCCAAAGAATGTTCAAGTACCACAAAACTGCACTCATTTTACACACTAGAAAAGTAATGCTCAAAATTCTCCAGACTAGGCTTCAACAGTACATGAACAAAGAACTTCCAGACGTTCAAGCTGGATTTAGAAAAGGCAGAGGAACCAGAGATCAAATTGCCAACAACCACTGAATAATATAAAAAGCAAGAGAATTCCAGAAAAACATCTACTTCTGCTTTATTGACTATGCCAAAGACCGGCTGTGTGGATCACAATAAACGGTGGAAAATTCTTAAAGAGATGGGAATACCAGACCAGCTTACCTGCCTTCTGAGAAACCTGTATGCAGGTTAAGAAGCCACAGTTAGAACTGGACATGGAACAATGGACTGGTTCCAAATTGGGAAAGGAGTACATCAAGACTGTACATTGTCACCCTGCTTATTTAATTTATATGCAGAGTATATCATGCAAAACGCCAGGCTGGATGAAGCACAAGCTGGAATCAAGATTGTGGGGAGAAATATCAATAACCTCAGATATGCAGATGCTACCACCTTATGGCAGAAAGCAAAGAAAAACTTAAGAGTCTCTTGATGAAAGTGAAAGAAGACAGTGAGAAGCNTGTGTATAAGAGACAGATATCATGCAAAACGCCAGGCTGGATGAAGCACAAGCTGGAATCAAGATTGTGGGGAGAAATATCAATAACCTCAGATATGCAGATGCTACCACCTTATGGCAGAAAGCAAAGAAAAACTTAAGAGTCTCTTGATGAAAGTGAAAGAAGACAGTGAGAAGCTGGCTTAAAACTCAACATTCAAAAACCAAAAATCATGGCATCTGGCCCCGTCACTTTATGGCAAATAGATGAGGAAACAATTGAAACAGTGAGAGGCTTTATTTTCCTGGGCTCCAAAATCACTGCAGATGGTGACTGCTGCCATGAAATTATTGCTTGTTCCTTGGAAGTAAAGCTATGACCAACCTAGACAGAATATTAAAAAGTAGAGACATTACTTTGCCAACAAAGGTCCGTCTAGTCAAAGCTATGATTTTTCAGTAGTCATGTATGGATGTGAGATTTGGACCCTAAAGAAAGCTGAGCGCCAAAGAATTAACACTTTTCAACCGTGATATTGGAGAAGACTTGAGAGTCCCTTGAACTGCAAGGAGATCCAACCAGTCCATCCTAAAGGGAATCAGTGCTGAATATTCATTGGAAGGACTGATGCTGAAGCTGAAGTTCCAATACTTTGGCCACCTGATGCAAAGAACTGACCCACTGGGAAAGGCCCTGATGCTGGAAAAGATTGAAGGCAGTAGGGGAAGGGGATGACAGAGGATGAGATAGTTGGATGGCATCACCAACTCGATGGGCATGAATTTCAGCAGGGTCCGGGAGTTGGTGGTGGACAGGGAAGCCTGGTGTGCTGCTGCAG
Organism: Oreotragus oreotragus; assembly: GCA_006410675.1. Taxonomy (NCBI): domain Eukaryota; kingdom Metazoa; phylum Chordata; class Mammalia; order Artiodactyla; family Bovidae; genus Oreotragus; species Oreotragus oreotragus. Next base: position 65,915 of record SJYX01002515.1, read on the forward strand.
TCCATGGGGTCGCAAAGAGTTGGACACGACTGAGCAACTGAACCGAACTGATGACTTGAAATCCTAGGCTCTTAAGTGAGGCATGCTCTCTTCCAGAGATAATATGTATTTGCTTCTGCTAGTAGCCTGAGGACACTTTTGACCTCGGACCAATATGGAACCCTAAGCATCTCCAGTTTAATCCAGAAGCCTCAGGTTTATCTCCCAACTATATGCAGACAGGAGCTGGTCTCTTGTTTTCAGCACTGATGCTAGCACTTAAGCGGAGAAAGCAATGGCAACCCACTCCAGTATTCTTGCCTGGAGAATCCCAGGGATGGAGGAGCCTGGTGGGCTGCCGTCTATGGGGTCACACAGAGTCGGACACGACTAAAGCGACTTAGCAGCAGCAGCACTTAAGGCAGCTTCACTTCATGTGTCTGCTCACAACTCCTCTCATGTTTTCAGCTCATCAGTTAGTTTAGCTGGATTAGGTTTATGTGCCTGGAAATTTCCCTTATTTTCCTGAACCCAAAAGTACAATAAAATTTACCCACTTATTCAGGATCTAATTGTTTCCTAAAGGAGAGCTTTGGAGAATCTAGATGACTGTATTGCCCAAAATGGAAGTCTCTCATATGAGGCTGGTTGGTTATTTATTTATTTGTTCCTGTATTATTATTTTAGCATCAGTATCCACAGAAAATTTGCTTTATGACTAATTTGGTTTATTATTCTTCTTTTCTTGCATTTATGGAACTGTCAGGAATACTCGACAGATCTTCCTCCCATAGCGAGGCAATAAGGCATTTAATTAACAGATCCCACATGACATATGTAGCAAATATAAAGTATACATACCTGAACCAAGGCACTCACCAAAGCTATCTGGGGAACTTTAAAAAGATAGGAATACTAGGGTTCCAATCCTGGCAAGTCTGTCTCAATTGGTCTGTCCTTCAATTCACCAACCCTATCTGCTTTACTAACCTGCTATCCATTATTGTCTAAATCAAAGATGCAATTCTCTTCATTATTAATTCAAGTAGAAAACATTTATTATGTGGTTACATGAGAAGGGCAATGCACTCAGTACTTTACTTGGATTCTCTCATGCATTTATCACCACAGCCTACAAGGAATATATCAGTATTATTTCCATTTTACAAATAAGGAAAGTGAGATTCAAAACAGGCAAGTGACTTGATAAACAAATTAGCAGGCAAAAGCTAGGCTGCTGATACAGAGACCAAAATTTATTCAGGAGTTTATTTCTCATATTACAATCTGGGGTCAGCACAGCAGGTTGGTGGCAACTTTGCTCCATGTGGGCTTTCACAAACCAGCTCCCTCCAGTGTTTTTATTTATCACCTCCTATGCATTGCCCTCATTTGCATGCTCAAAACTGACTTGGAGATAAGAGCCTAGGAAAAGAATGCCTACTGTTGGAAAGCCTCAGCCTAGATAAATATGTGTCTTCTCCGATTCTACTGGGGAGAACTGAGCCATGTGGCCACACTTACCTACAAGGGATCCTGGAAACAGAGAGAGAGGCAAGGCAGCCCTGTGCCGGACCTCAATTTCATCACTATGGAAAAGGTACAGAGTGGTTTTGTATGGATAGTTTCTGATGTAATTAACATTTATAAACTCTCACTTTCATCTAAGATGCCATCATCTCTCATTTGGACTCATTATTTCATCGTCCAATGTCTACTCTAAATCTCTGTATTGCATTTCCCCACAGCAGTCAGAGTAATTAATTTAAAATATATGTCAGATGTGTCATTCCTCTACTCAAAAGCCCTTACAGCTTGTCCTCTGATCCAAAATAAAATCCAGAGTTTTCAAAAATGCAGTCAAGTCCCAATCGACGTTGCCACTGACCTCGGCTCAGTCTTTATTTCTCCCTTCTTTCCATTGCTGACCCTGCTCCAGCCACAGTGGCCAACTCTGTTCTTTCCTAAGCAGATGAAGCAAGCGACCACCTCTGAGCCTCTGTACTTTCTATTACAAGAAGAAACCAGCCAAGAGAAACTCAAGAGAAAGTATGGTAGGAAGAGGGAAAACCTAGAAAAGTTGGAATGAAAGTGAGACTGGCATGTTTGAGGAACAAAAAGATGCCTAATGCGGATAGAGCAAGTGGGCAAGAGGCAGTAGGTAACAAAGATGGAAAGTTCAGTAGGGGGTTGTAAGGCAGAGTAAGGACTCTGGAGTTCACCCAAGTACAATGATGGGAAACCGCTGGAGGTTTTTAAAGGGTACCGTGATCTAAGCGGTGAAAGCATTGTTCAGGATAGGTAGACAGTGGCCACAGCCTGGAAGGGGAAGACAATTAGGATGCCCTACTTTAACCCACTCAAATATCTCCACTCTGCTCCCAACCAGTTTTCTTATACACACAAATTCTCTGCCTTATATACTTTTCATTTTCCCCAGATGTAACCTCTTCTGTGGGGCTTCCTGGGTGACCCAGTGGTAAAGAAACCACCTGCCAATGCAGAAGATGCAGGTATAATTCCCAGGTTGGGAAGATCCCCTGGAGACGGGAGTGGCAACCCACTCCAGTATTCTTACCTAAGAAATCCCATGGACAGAGGAGACTAGCAGGCTACAGTCCATGGGGCCACAAAAGAGTCAGACACGGCTTAGTGACTAAACAACAACCTCTTCTGTGAATGAATGAATGAGTTTGTATCTTAACATTAATACACCAGAGGAGCTTATTNTTAATTCCCGGGTTGGGAAGATCCCCTGGAGACGGGAGTGGCAACCCACTCCAGTATTCTTACCTAAGAAATCCCATGTACAGAGGAGACTAGCAGGCTACAGTCCATGGGGCCACAAAAGAGTCAGACACAGCTTAGTGACTAAACAACAACCTCTTCTGTGAATGAATGAATGAGTTTGTATCTTAACATTAATACACCAGAGGAGCTTATTTACATTCAATAAGCATTTAATGAGCCTTAAAAAAAAAAAATGGAAGGTACAACACTCTATTGTGGTTAGTATACACGTGACCAAGACACTCTCCTTGCCTTTAAGAAACTTAGTTCATTGAGGAAGACACTACATACACCTTTAACTAAAACACCAGCAAGAAGGGTTAGAAGTGAAAGAGTTACAAGTAAAGTTCTATGGAATGTTCAGAGGATTGGATGATCACTTTCAGCTATAAAAATCACCGAAAATGTCCTGTTTGAACGCGGTAAGACTTCAATAGGTGAAAACGGTTAGTAAGTGCATTTAGGTCATTAAAAAGAAACTGATGTAGAATCTGGGAGCAGAATTAAAAAATCAAAGGTCCTTTCATTCAAAACTGAATTTCCATGAATGTATTAAATTATTTTATGGTCGAACAAGTACTGTTTCAACTTCATGATTTCCCACAAGACCTTCAATGCAGTTTAGCAATGAGAGTGCAACCTTGAAGAGCCACAAAATTCTGGTGTAAACCTTTAGACTGAGACTGGACCAGTAATAAAAATACAAATAACAGATAGTCAGACTTAGAAGAGGAAATGTCTGGACAATCTGTGAAAGTCTCCTCCATCCACCCAGTAACGCTTCTGGCATTTTTCTATCTGTTCTTCTCTTGAATTCAAATATGGAATCTACTTTCATGTTTGTATAAATTGAGCTGATGAAATTTAACTTCTGCTTGTCTTGGAAGTTAAGTCGATAGTAAACATGTACTTTGGAAGTTTGTCTATTTGAACATTTACAGTCTGCTGCTAGTCTTTAAAAAATCTCAGAAGTTTTAGGTTAGTATAAAGGAAAATCATTATGATATTCACTAGAGAGAGAGAAAAAAAAACATTGATCTTTAAACTTCAGCTTGACAAAATCAATACAGTATGATCAAAGAAGAATCGGTGAGTTGCTACAGTCATGGGTCAGTAACATTGGACTACAGAAACACTGGACTTGAATGTGGACTGATAATGAGTATTTATCTTTTAACATTCACAGAAAGATCATGTACACAGCAGCTTCACGATACTGTCAGATAAAGATGTTTTAATTTATATTTCAATTTTCACCGCTTAATCTCATCCCTCATGGATCAAAGATGCATACGTATTTTTTTTTCAGGGCTGGAGGATTAGGCAGAAAAGTCATTACAGTTCTTTCTTTATCCAGTCTGGGTAATAAGAAGCCCTCGGTTTTTTTTCTGACAGTGTTGCTTTGGGGACAATAAAAAGTTAAATCAATAAGTATTTCAAGGGCAATACTTTATACCTAGCACCATATCAGTAACTGCGGGCATTAGGAAAAAAGTAAAGGAGATGTGCTCCGTCACTCACTTGCGTCCAACTCTCCGAGGTTTCATGGACTGTAGCCCACCAGGCTCCACTGTCCGTGGGATTCTCCAGGCAAGAATACTGGAGTGGAGTGTCTTTTCCTCCTCCAGGGGATCTTCCTGACTCAAGGATCGAACCCTCATCTCTTATGTCTCCTACACTGGCAGACAGATTCTTTGCCACTAGCACCACTTCAGAAAAAAGTAAAAGAGGTAGACTTTCCTGGTGGCTCAGACAGTGCGTCTGTCTACAACGCGGGAGACCCGGGTTACATCCCTGGGTCGGGAAGATCCCCTGGAGAAGGGAATGGCAACCCACTCCAGTACTATTGCCACGAGAACCCCATGGACAGAGGAGCCTGGTAGGCTACAGTCCATGGGGTTGCAAAGAGTCGGACACGACTGAGCGACTTCACTGCCTTTAGGAAATGTACACACTTGTTGAAAAGTTTATGTGTGTACCTATACAGTATGAGAAAGATCCAGAATGAAAGAGAGAGACATGGAAGCTAAATATAGACAGCATTTGTACTACAGACATTAGGATGGAAGAGGTGATTTCTTCCATGAATTAATGGAGCATGAATTAATCAGAGAAGGCTTCATGGAGGAGAGGAAACCTTCACACTAGAATAGCATTTACATAGTTACACTAGAGAAGAGAAAGTATTCCACGTAAAAAGACTAGCATAAGCAAAGACACTAAGACATTCCCTCCTTTTATTCATTCACTCAACAACCATTTAATAAGCACTTCACGCCAGGACTGGTAATCAGTAGTTTCAAAGATGAACTGAAAGAGGAAACCACACTGCCTCCATTTACAGGAATGATTTAGGAACCGTTCAGGCTTCTAACCCAGAATCTACTCTGCAATCAGCTTTTGTTGAACGTTTGTTGAAAGACTGATGCTTCTGCTACGTTCTCAATGCATCGTCTTTAAAAAAAATTTTTTTTATTATTTTTTGGCCACACCCCACAGCATGTGGGATCTTCTTTACCCCAACCTGGGACTGAACCCCGCACCCTGCAGTGGAAGTGCAGCTCCCCAACCACCAGCCTGCTGGGGAAATCCTGCACCTCTTTTTTTTTTTTTTTTGAAGCTTCTATCCAATTCACCTGTCTTCTCATATCTTTCATGAGATTGTTTCCCACCTGCTGCTCTCACAGCTCACAGCATTAGCAGTTCCCGGGAGCAGACACTGGGAATCCAGCCAAGATGTGGGGACTGGCAGAGCTCAGCAGTGAATAGACCGATAACCAGAGCCACCCAAGTGCGAGGTAAAGGGTGGCTGTGCTTTGAGGCAGTCAAGTTCCACTGCCACCTGGCAGTCAGGAAACTCTCCTGGGAGAAAACCAGGGTAATGACCTGCCAGCCCCTGTCAACTGGAGCCAAGAATGGGCAGACTTCTCTCGCTGCCCCAGACCCAGAACAGTCAGGCCCCGTCCCTTCTAAGAGCAGGGGCAGCTCCAGAGAACGCTGTGAGGAGGGTCCTTGGCCGCCAGCGCCCAGTCACCCTCTTCTTTGCTTCTCCTCTAGAGGCTCCTTCTCTGTCCAGTTCTGTGTTTCTTCAAACCAGTCACAGGCTTCCCAGAGCTTCCTCCCCAAGGTGGGTGGACCTTTCCTTTGTCCACAAGGAGGCACGTGAATATTGCTGGAGTGAATCAAGCAGCCGGAAGGGTTGGATTCTGTATATTCATCATAACCTTTCTACTTCAATAGGAAAGTAGAGGTCATCTCCCCTTCCCGCCTTGAAATTTGTCACCCATTGAGTATACCTGTTCATCATCTCCTCTCCTACCATTTCAACACAGAGTTGTTATTAAGAGCATGGAGTTAGACTACCAAGGTTCAAGGCCCAGCTCTAACACTTATCATGGATAAATCATTTAGTCTCTCTGGGCCTTTCCTCAAGAGTGAAATAGCAGAAATTTTAGAACCACCTTATCGGTTTGTTGCTGCTTTTACGAGAAAGCCAAAAACCACTACAATGATCCATAAAGCAAGCTATAAGTTTATTCATTTGCTAGGCAAGGGAACATGCACCAGTGAAGATGTTCACTGAGGCGGGGAGGGGAGTGGGTATAAAAATAAATAAAGGGATAGGAGTGACTCTTGGTGCTTATACTATTTAAGAGTAAAAGCTCGCACACTGGATAGAAAAGAATGTGTTCATAGGTCTGTGCAACTCCCAGTTCTCATCAATCAAGAAAGAATCTTCAGAGACTTCCCTGGTGGTCCAGTGGTTAAGGATCCACCTTCCAATGAAGGGGCACTGGTTCAATCCCTGGTCTCACATACCAGGGGGCAACTAAAACCATGCACCGCAACTAGAGAACCCCGCGCCTCAAGGAAGATCCAGCACAACCAAAAAAAGAAAAGAAAGGATCTTCAGTTAGATTCGACGAGAGTCTGCTGCACATTCACACAGAGTTCTGGGTCATTTACCCAGCTTTAACTGATTAAAACCAGTTGCTGTGAAATGTGCGCTGTGCTTCGTTGCTCAGTCCTGTCCGACTCTTTGTGACCCCATGGACTGCAGCCTCCCAGGCTCCTCTGTCCATGGGGATTCTCCAGGCAAGATGGCTGGAGTCGGTTGCCATGCCCTCCTCCAGGGGATATTCTCAACCCAGGGATCGAACCCAGATCTCCACATTGCAGGTGGATCCTTTACCGTCTCAAATGTTGCACTCCATTTTAATATTTTCTAACCAAGTGATGTTATAAGTGTGAATGCACTCTTATTCAGAGAATCAAATTATTTAATCCATGATAAAGAATTTGAGGGCTTCCTGGTGGTAGAGTGGACAAGAATCCTCCTGCCAATGCAAGGGACATGGGTTCAATTCCTGGTGCAGGAAGATTCCACAAGCTGCAGAGCAGCTAAGCCCCTGCGCCGCAACTACTGGGCCCGAATGCTGCAACTACTGACGGCCACGCACCTACAGCCTGTGCTCACAGCAAGAGAAGCCAAGCCCAGAGAGAAGTCCACGCGCTGAAATGAAGAATCGCCCCCACTCACCAGCTAGAGAAAGCCTGCGAGCCACAGCAAACACCAGCATGGCCAAACACAATAAATAATAAAAAATAAAAATAAGGCAAGAAGGAAGAGGAAAAGGAGTGGAATCGAAATAGAAAGAAAATTGGAGAAAGTAAATAAAATACGATGAATCCTAGCTCTGCCAGTTATATAACGTTGAACTTTTTTTTTTTTTTACCTCATCCTGAGTATCAGTGTTCTCCATACAAATATTTATCTTATCCTTAAGGAAAATGGCATTTATTTTACTAGCTTGTTGAGTGAAATGAAAATGATGCTCTGGAAACGTTTTGTACAATGACTTGTACCGGTTCTCATTAAACGCCAGAGCTGTTTCTTCTGAGCAATGAGTACTTGGCAGTTTATTATACTCTTTCTCAACTTTTCTGTATCTTGTAGTAAAACAATTTTTAGTTCCAGCTTCTCCCCTTTTTGGTCTTTGCTTCTTTCTGATTTAACCTATAATTTTGTGAATGAGCCTGGAGAAAGAGAGCATTAACTCTAAATGACTAAATTGTCTCTACAAGGGATGCAAGCAGATGAAACATGAATTAGGAAGTTCTCAACTCCACTTTGCACTGAGATGTGTCACATAAATTTGAAATGCAGAAGTCCAGATTAACAAAAGCAATTGTTCGCCTTTGTCCCCTGTCTTCTGGGACAGCTGCCTAGGATCCACACTCCGTGGTCATCATGCCTTTGCATATACATCCTAACCCAGAAGTGTGAGCTGGATCTAGGGTGCCACGTCTTATAAAAAGGATGCAATAAAGGTGATGGGGTGTCGCTTCTCAGATTAAGTTATAAACAACTGTGACTCTTCCTTGCTGGTTTTCTTTCTCTCTCTCTGGCTTTGCTCACCTGCTTGCTCTAGTGAAGCAAATGTCCATGTTGTGAGCTGGCCTATGGAGTGACCGACAAGTAAGGAACTATAGGAAGCCTCTGGCCAACCACCAAATGCGTGAACTTGGAAATGAATCCATTTATAATTGACCTGGAGATGGCTGCAGCTCTGCTGACACCTTGATAATAGAAAGCGTAAATCACAGGAACCAAATAAGCAGCACCAGATTCCTGACCCAGAGACTGAGGGATAATAAACATTGTTGTTTTAAGCTGTCAAATGTTGGAATAATTTTTTATACAGCAATACACAACTAAATACCCATGTCTTGACAAAAGTAATCACTGTAGAATGTCTATAAAGATCTTCTATGGATTCAAAATAAGGTAAGCCTTTCCAGAAATCAACTTACACTCAATTTTTTGGAGAACACTTCTATTGCAGAAAGCATATTCATATATACTTTATAAGAGTATATAGGAGTCATGCTTACCACACAAATCATTCTTATAAAATTTAAAGTTTAAGTCACTTTACTGTACACCTGAAACTAACACAACACTTAAATTAACTATACTAAAATAAAAATTTTAATTTAAAGTTACCTTAAGATTCTCCTTGTCTATTCATTTTTCCCAGTCAGCTTTATAGTCCCAGTTCTATAGTAGGAGAAGGAAGAGGAAGGAGGAGGAACAGGAGGAGGAAGAGGAAAAGGAGGGGAAAAAAGAAGAAACAACCAGAGAAGGGAAACAATGAAGTTTGCATGCCAAAAAGATTCACTGAGAAAAGTAATTTCCTACATTGATGTTTATTCTCTACCTGAATCATGAAGAAACCTCCTGAATTTTCAGGAACTGTTGAAATTTCAAATCTTCTGCTCCACTTTCCCTTAGGTCAACCTGTACTTGACAAATCACATGTACTGATTTGATTTGGAAATAACGGGTCTCTAAAATCCTGAAATGCTCTTGAACTAGGCCTGTGTCATTGGTGGGCACAGTATATCAACTTGCCTATTAATTATTCAGCAAGTTCCTCTGATAGTTTCAGCATTCTGCTATGACAGTCAAAAAATGAGTGGAATCTTACAGAAGCATATAGCATATTTGGGGAGACTGAATAGCTTATATGAAAGTACAGAGCAATCAATTAAATGGCTTCTGGATGCAAGAGATAGCTCAGTATTACAAAAAAGGAAGGAATCCTTGCTGCTGCTAAGTCACTTCAGTCGTGTCCGACTGTGCGACCCCATAGACGGCAGTACACTGGGCTCCGCCATCCCTGGGATTCTCCAGGCAAGAACCCTGGAGTGGGTTGCCATTTCCTTCTCCAGTACATGAGAGTGAAAAGTGAAAGTGAAGGTGCTCAGTCGTGTCCGACTCAGCGACCCCATGGACTGCAGCCCACCAGGCCCCTCCGTCCATGGGAGTTTCCAGGCAAGAGTACTGGAGTGGGATGCCATTGCCTTCTCCGAAGGTATCCTTGAGAACTAAAGAAATCTGAGGAGTCTCCGTGGGGCAGGAGGAGGACTTGAGATGGAACGAAAGAAGAGTTGACNCCACCAGGCCCCTCCGTCCATGGGAGTTTCCAGGCAAGAGTACTGGAGTGGGATGCCATTGCCTTCTCCGAAGGTATCCTTGAGAACTAAAGAAATCTGAGGAGTCTCCGTGGGGCAGGAGGAGGACTTGAGATGGAACGAAAGAAGAGTTGACTTCACTTTTGCTGTTCATGGGCTTCCCTGGTAGCTCAGGCAGTAAAGAATCTGCCCGCAATGGGGGAGAGGTAAGAGACATGGGTTTGATCCCTGGGTCAGGAAGATCCCCTGGAGAAGGGCATGGCAACTTACTCCAGTATTCTTGCCTGGAGAGCCCCATGGACAGATGAGCCTGGCAGGTTACAGGAGTCCATGGGGTCTCAAAGAGTTGAACACGATTGAGTGACTAATGCTTTCACTTTTGCTGTTCAGAGTAAGGAGAAAATCAGTGTGAAGTCAAGAAGATAAGATTGAGCAGGAAGTAGCTCTCTGGGGTATGGAGAAGTACAAAGTGGGACGTGATAGAATCACAGAACAATTAAGAAAAGAGAATATAACATGGAGATGTGCCTCAAAGGTGTACCTCAGATTTAATATGAAGAAGGTTCCTAGTTCAGTGCTATGTATCTGGTCATTGTGAGGTGAATCACTTATTCCATGCCTATTACTTGCCAAGCACTATGATAAGCACTACACACATACATCTCATTTACTCTTTATAAATAATATTTTTATTTTGTGCCCTTTACAAGAGATTCCCAGGTGACATTAGTGGTAAAGAATCTGCCTGCCAATGAAGAGACGTGGGTTTGATTCCTGGGTTGGGAAGACCCCCGCTGGAGCAGGAAATGGCAACTCGCTGCAGTATTCTTGCTTGGAAAATTCCATGGACAGAGGAGCATGGCAGGCTACACAGTCCACGNGTCTATGGGGTCGCACAGAGTCAGACATGACTGAAGCAACTTAGCAGCAGTAGCAGCAGCAGCAAAGGCAGTTAAAGCTCCCAAAAGCCTGATCCACCAAGTGGCCACGTCTAATGCTCATATCAGGAGGCTGACTCAGCACAGGGCGTGTGACTGCAGGCCAGATGGGCTGATGGACAGCTGAGACCCAGCAAAGGCCTTGAACTCTCACGTGACCATGGGGGCAGGCAGAAGGAATGCAGCCTGAGATGTGCTAGAGCTAGACTGCCTGGCACCTGGTGACTGGAAGGAGGATTCAAGGAGCTCGGCCCTACCAGCCTGGCATGGCTACAGCCAAAGTGTCCCAGTCTGAGACGTCCACCTTCAGAGACCCTGGAGATGGCCCCCTCGGCCATGTGCTCATCTTGTGACAGCCATATGGTGGCCTTGCTTCCTTTACCGGAGTCACATCTTAGGGTCTCTGCCCACACAGACAAGTCTTGCAAACACAGCTGATGGTGGAACTGTTCTCCTATCTTTGTTAATTTAGGCATTTCCACCAGTGTGTTGTCACAACATGCATCAGAGGTCATGAGATTCGTGAATTAGATAACAGGATTTGCTCAGGCTTGACTGGGACTGGCTCTAACCTGTTTAGGGTCTGGGACCAAAGCTGAATGAGAGCCAGGAATGGTGCTTCTTGGGCTTCTGTTCACCCTTGAGACGCCCTTGTTGCTCTTTGTTGTTATCCCTCCAGTGTTCCTGGTGACACATCTCATAAACGCCAAGGTGACGAAAGACTGATAGCTGTAGAACATGTGAATTTAAGGACAAAGGAGAAGGCTTTTAGGTTTGTTTGCTTCGGAAGTAGATAAACCAATCTCTAAATTTTAATTTGCAATAGCTAAGCGGATTTCTTTGGAAGGAATGATGCTAAAGCTGAAACTCCAGTACTTTGGCCACCTCATGTGAAGAGTTGACTCATTGGAAAAGACTCTGATGCTGGGAGGGATTGAGGGCAGGAGGAAAAGGGGACGACCGAGGATGAGATGGCTGGATGGCATCACGGACTCGATGGGCGTGAGTCTGAGTGAACTCCGGGAGTTGGTGATAGACAGGAAGGCCTGGCGTGCTGCGACTCATGGGGTTGCAGAGTTGGACACGACTGAGCGACTGAACTGAACTGAAGCACACAAGTATAAAGCACTTTATTGTTGAAATTCCTTCAGGAATGCATCTTTCTAACCTTAGAACTTTAGTCCCTAGTGCTATTTTCTCTTTAAAATATTTTTTGTTAGAGATACTTTTTTGGTAATATAAGGACACTCGGTGATGCAATGATGCCATGGTTGCTAGGTCCTCCCAATGGCCTCTATAATGAGGCTGGATCAGCAAAGTTGATTTTCTTCCAAGCCTGGCACACGTGTGCTGACTAAGCGGAGCCACAGACCACTGGTTTCTTCAACAAGCGCCCTCCTCCCGCCCAGCACCTCCTCCATGCAGTCTCTGATTTCCCACAGGCCTTTGCTAAGCACTAGTGAGACATCACACAAGTTTCCCACGTGACTGTGTCCCTGTTTCATGGCCTGCCAGAGTTTCAACTCACGTCAGGTGGATTACCAATGACACAACTTTTTGCTTGCAAAGTTCATGTTAATTTTGCTTAATTGACAAATCTATGATTTGAAAGTTCACAGTGGCATTCCACAGAAAACTCAGCAATAAAGGGAACCAACGAGTGATGCATTTGGATGGGGCTCAAGGAAATTATGTTGGGTGGAAAAAGCTAATATCAGAAGAACACATACTGCATAATTCCATTTATGTCGTTGTTGTTTATTATCTCAGCCATGTCCAACTCTTTTGTGACCCTGTGTAAAAAAATAAATAAATAAATCATCCCTCCGGATCATCCCCATGCACCAGCCCAACCTCTGATTTTCTTAAAACACTTCTACTCTGCGAGTGGGCTTCCCTGATAGCTCAGTTGGTAAAGAATCCACCTGCAATGCAGGAGATCCTGGTTCTATCCCTGGGTTGGGAAGATCACCTGGAGAAGGGACAGGCTACCCACTCCAGTATTCTGGCCTGGAGAACTCCATGGACTGTGTAGTCTGTGGGGCGACAGAGTTGGACATGACTGAGCAGCTTTCACTTTCTCTTTGCAAATACCCTTGCCCTTTTATTCCTTATAATCTGTGAAATATGGTCTCAGAAATATTTTCTACTTTATTGAACAACATGAATTCGATTTGGCTCTTACTGGAGGCTGAAAACGTGCCCAGCACACCTTTAAATAGGTAATGGGTATGAGGTCCTCAGATGCTCACGGTGAAAGGGTACTCTCCCTCCTGGGGGAAAACTGGTCATAGAGCTGGTTTGTGACTTACTGCCTGTCACCCTGATATCTTCATGGCCCCTCTGGCCTCTTGCATAACTACCAACGGGTAGAGACCCAGGAAGGGAGCTGCCTTTGTGGCTGGAGTAGGTATTTCCCCACTGCCACACACTGGTTCCCTCAGGCTGCTGCTCTCGCCCCACTGATCTAAGACCACCACCCCCCACCCCCCACCCAGGCTCAGTCCCCGCTGGCTGGGAGCAGACTTCTCAGAATCTTCATTACAGTCCTGGTGGAATCACTTTTATCTCAATTACCTGGGCTTCTTCANCCACTGATCTAAGACCACCACCCCCTACCCCCCACCCAGGTTCAGTCCCCGCTGGCTGGGAGCAGACTTCTCAGAATCTTCATTACAGTCCTGGTGGAATCACTTTTATCTCAATTACCTGGGCTTCTTCAGGTCCTTAGGGGTCTGCATGTGCTTTGAGGATTGTTGCTATGAGTGATCAGTTCCCTTCCAGGCTGGTGACACTTTCTGATAGGCGTAAATCGATAGGGGTGCATTCCATCAATCCTGACCTCACTTTCACCCCATGCCACATTTTCAGTCTGAACTAGAGATTCTTGTTAAATGACAGTTCATTTAAAAAACTGATTTATGGGACTTCCTTGGTGGTTCAGTGGTTGGGACTTCGATTTCCAATGTGGGGGTGGTTTTAACCCCAGGTTTCAGAGATAGATAGGATCCCACATGCTTCAAGGCCAAAAGGCCAGAGTGTGAATGGCAGAAACAGTAATGTAACAAATTCAATGAAAACTTTTAAAATGATCCCCATCAAAAAAATCTTAAAAAAAAAAAACACAACACAACGATTTAAGGATTAAAACAGGGGCTGGGAAAAGTGGAGGGAGGCAAAGCAGGAAGAAATTCAATGGAAATGAATGGGACAGATGACTTTTCAGAGGTAGTAACTGGCTGTATCCCCGTCTAAGAGGGGATTTGGGGTTGCTTGTCTTCTTAACCAAAAGCACAGAATTTCACCCAACACGCTCAGACAGTGCCTTTCGATGAGTCACCAGGCTTCACTTCTCAGTTTGATGCAGTAACAGTGAAGCAACAAGCCTACTGATTATCAGTTCTAAATCAGGAAGAACATTTGAGCAGCCATCAGCTGTCATGGCCTGTCTTAAAGACACACTTATTTCAACAGGATCAATGGAAAGGGGAGAGCATATCAGTTACTGCCTTGTGGAATGTCCAGGCTGAAAGGGAACTCAGTCATCATTTTTCTACCCTGTTTGGTAACTATCCTCACCAAGGGTTTGAATGATGAAGAATCCTCGTCAAGTTACAAGGCCTTGAAATAACTTGCCACAAAATGTGCAATCATTTCAAAACCAAAATGTAGGTGAGTGCCAGTTGACAGGAAGCAGAATTGGGGCTGGTGTCCCTTTGGGGCTTCCTGGCAACCAAAGCAGGGGTGATGCTCCGTGTCTCAAACAGAGTGTGGACCGGCCCTTCCCAGGGGCAGTGCAAGGAGTCTTCTCACTGTCTTTGAGCCTTTGCTTCCTGCCCATCTTCTCGGGAGGGTGGAGGATGACTCAGTGGGGTCTGGTTTTGGAGGCCCGAGTCTGAGTCTGGGTTCTCCTTGGAAACAACTGATGGCAGAGCACAGAAGCACAGCTCAGGGAGGGAAATTTGGCAGGCACAGAAGAGAGAGCCTAATGGCCCAACCCAGTTCACACTGAAGCTTAGAATCCTTGGGAAAACAGATGGACTGGGTGGCTTTTAAGTTGTCCTCCAAAAATGGCTTTTCAGTCAGGCTCTGCTTGTCTACCATCAACCAATAATTTGAAGTTAGCCTCTTGGGAAAAGACGGACTTGCTCTGAGAACTGGGATCTGATTCACGGGTTTTGGAAACAGGAGACAAGGGGGGAAGCCTCAGTTCCTTCATGAGAGGGACTGCTCTAGGTGGAGTATTTTTAATATTTATTTTATTTATTTACTTATTTGGCTGTGCTGGGCCTTAGTTGCAGCACGCTGGGCCTCCAGTCTTTGTTGCAGTATGCGGATCTTCAGTTGTGGCATGTGGAAACTAGTTCCCTGACCGGGAATTGAACCAGGGTCCCTACACTGGAAACATGGAATCTTAGCCACTGGACTACCTGGGATTGTTCCTGGGTGGAGATTTCAAGTGACCTCAGAATGGCAGGGTGTAACAGAAAAGAGACCTCAGAAAGTTGTTCTCTGCTTTATTCATCTGCACACAGCATCATCAGTTAAACTCCAAGCAGTGGGAATATGATTCTTATGGCCTAGAAAATTTTCAAGGTCTGTATTTCCACGTGCCAGAAAGGGAAGAACTGTACAGTGCTTCTCCTGAGGGTCTAATTTTGAAAGATGTCATTTCCTGCCAGAATGAATTCGTGGCCAAACATGTACCTGCAGCCAAATCAGCTTGCATTTTGGAGCCAGTGGACAAGGACCAGTTGGATTTGGGAGGAACGTTCTGCTTCTAGTTTGGAATCTTTGCTTCTAGTCTGGCCTCTTCTGTGTCATATGTTGGATGGCAGACTCGCTTACTGATAACAAGCCCATATTTCTGACATGCAAACCCAAATGATCTTTGAGAGGGTCAGTTCAGTTCAGTTCAGTCGCTCAGTCGTGTCCGACTTTTTCGACCCCTTGAGTCGCAGCACGACAGGCCTCCCTGTTCATCACCATCTCCCGGAGTTCACTCAGACTCACGTCCATCGAGTACTGTCCAACTCTTTGCGACCCCATGGACTGCAGCACACTAGGCTTCTCTGCCCTTCACTATCTCCCAGAGTTTGTTCAAATTCATGTCCATTGAGTTGGTGATGCTATCCAACCATCTCATTCTCTATCACCCTCTTCTCCTCCTGCCCCTAATCCTTCCCAGCATCAGAGTCTTTTCCAGTGAGTCAGCTCTTTGCATCAGGTGGCCAAAGTATTGAAGCTTTAGCTTTGGTATCATCCCTTCCAGTGAATATTCAGGGTTGATTTCCTTGAAGATTGGTTTGATCTTGCTCTCCAAGGGACTCTCAAGAGTCATCTCTAGCACCACCGTTTGAAAGCATCAATTCTTTAGCACTCTGCCTTCTTTATGGTCCAACTTTCACACCTGTACATGACTACTGGAAAAACCATAGCTTTAACCATCACTTTGTTGGCAAAGTGATGTCTCTGATTTTTAACATGCTGCTTAGATTTGTCATAAATTTTCTTCCAAGGAGCAAGCGCCTTTTAATTTCCTGGCTTCTGTCAACTTTGTTGCGAGGAGCTAGCCTTGCATTGTAGGTTATGTAGCAGTGTTGTTGGTCTCTACTCATTAGATTTCAGCAGCATTCTCCCCCTCACCTATAATAACTAAAACTAGCTTCAGGCATTAGCAAATGTCTCCTGAAAGGGACAAAATTACCCCCAGTTGAGAACCACCGATCTTGGGAAAGTTAACTAAGTTTTCTGTCACTTGGTTCCCTCATCAGCAAATTGTAATTAATAGTAATACCAACTCATAAAGCCAATATGAGGACTAAGTGAATGGCATTTGTGAAGCATTTATTGCCTAGCACATAGTAAGTAGTCTATGGTGGTGGTGGTTTAGTCGCTAAGTTGTGACCAACTTTTGGGACCCCATGGATTGTAGCCTGCCTGGCTCCTCTGTCCATGGGATTTTTCAGACAAGAATACTGAAGTAGGTTGCCATTGCCTATTCCAGGGGATGTCACGACCCAGGGATAAAACCGGTCTCCTACATTGCAGGCACAGAAAGGTACCCACATATCTGTGGTCAAATGGTTTTCAACAAAAATGACAGGATGATTTAATGATGTAAAAGATTTTCCATAAACGGTGCTGGTACAATTGAACATCACATGCAAAAAATTGAACCTGAAATTTACTTCCACTATATAAAAAGGGGGATGACAGTGGATGAGATGCTTGGATGGCATCACTAACTCAATGGACATGAGTTTGAGTAAACACCAGGAGTTGGTGATAGACAGGGGAGCCTGGTGTCCTGCAGTCCATAGGGTCACAAAGAGTCTGACATGACTGAGCCATGAACTGAACTGACTGATAAAAAAAGTTAAGTTGAAATGGATCATAGAAGAAAATGTGAAACCTATAAAATATCTAGAAGAAAATTCTTGTGATATAGGACATAGAAAGCATAAGCCATAAACAAATAAAAAAATGGATAAATCTCATCAATATTAAAACCTCGTGTTCTTCAAAAAATATTCTTGCAAAAATGAAAAAACAGGCCACAGATTCAGTTCAGTTAAGCCGCTCAGTCATGTCTGACTCTTTGCAACCCCATGAACCACAGCACACCAGGCTGTCCTGTCCATCACCGACTGCTGGAGTCTACCCAAACCCATGTCCATTGAGTCAGTGATGCCATCCATATCCTCTGTCATCCCCGTCTCCTCCTGCCCTCAATCTTTCCCAGCATCATGGTCTTTTCCAATGAGTCAGCTCTTTGCATTAGGTGGCCAGAGTACTGGAGTTTCAGCTTCAACATCCGTCCTTCCAATGAATATTCAGGACTGGTTTCCTTTAGGATGGACTGGTTTGATCTCCTTGGAGTCTTCTCCAACACCATACTTCAAAAGCATCAATTCTTTGGTGTTGGATGTGAGTCCAACTTTCACATCCATACATGACCACTAGAAAAACCATAGCCTTGACTAGACAGACCTTTGTTGACAAAGTAATGTCTCTGCTTTTCAATATGCTCTCTAGGTTGGTCATAACTTTCCTTCCAAGGAAAGTTTTAATTTCATGGCTGCAATCACCATCTTCAGTGATTTTGGAGCCCAAAAAGATAAACTCTGACACTGTTTCCACTGTTTCCCCATCTATTTCCCATGAAGTGATGGGACCGGATGCCATGATCTTAGTGAATGTTGAGCTTTAAACCAACTTTTTCATTCTCCTCTTTCACTTTCATCAAGAGGCTCTTTAGTTCTTCACTTTCTGCCATAACGGTGGTGTCATCTGCATATCTGAGGTTATTGGTATTTCTCCTGGCAGTCTTGATTCCAGCTTGTGCTTCCTCCAGCCCAGCGTTTCTCATGATGTACTCTGCATAGAACTTAAATAAGCACGGTGCCAATATACAGCCTTGACGTACTCCTTTTCCTATTTGGAACCAGTCTGTTGTTCCGTGTCCAGTTCTAACTGTTGCTTCCTGACCTGCATACAGGTTTCTCAAGAGGCAGGTCAGGTGGTCTGGTATTCCCATCTCTTTCAGAATTTTCCACAGTTTATTGTGATCCACACAGTCAAAGGCCTGTCTCTTATACACATCTAGATGTGTATAAGAGACAGGTGTGGTGGCCACACAACTGGAATTCCATTACCTCCACTAGCTTTGTTCTTAGTGATGCTTTCTAAGGCCCACTTGACTTCACTTTCCAAGAGTCATCCACAGAATATTCCAGATCTTTAAGATATTCATGATAAAAGAAGGAGGGGTCCCAGCCCCCCACGTCTGTGTCAGGGTATGAAAGGACCCATCGTAGCAGACAGTCAGCCTGCCCTGAATCCTGAGTCAGTCTTTGTAGAAGCAGCAATTTCCAGGAACCTCGAATTGTTCAGTTTAACCCAGACTCAGAATCAAAGGGCACAGGAGGGTCAAGTAAAGCTACAAAAAAAATGTGTCCTCAGTAGTAACAGATTTTACAGGAAGGTGTTGGGGAACCCGATACCCACCAAACTTGGCAGGTCTCTGCTGGGTCTCATATCCAAGACCAGCCAACTGGGCAGAATTGAACTGGGAGGACTCTCGATGGGATGAGCGCCACTGACTGTAGAAGTGGAATCAGCCCCTTCGGGAAAGGGGAAGGCTCAGGAATTTGGGGGTTGATACCCCAAGGTTAGGAGAGGTGCTAAGATTATAATGATGAAGGTTAAACAAGTGTGATTTGGGATGAGGCCAAGACAGCTATACAGTCCATGGAATTTGTTACTTCCAACCACCTTCTGAGACTCAGAGAAACTAATTAGTTCACCCAAAGTCAAGGCTGCTGGAGAGAGTGGCCCTGAGTCTGTACCCTTTAACACCATGTCCTGTGTCACCGATGTTTGAGGTCATCGATGCTCTGTGTCATAAATACTCTGATGGCAATGGATGCACCAGGTGGCTTTTCTATCCAAGAGAAGGGGAAACACCAAAACAGGGACAGTAAAGGGGAAAGGGAGCTAAGACCAGGCCAGTGGGCTCCCTGAAGTCTGCTGCGAAGGGTGGATGAGGTGACACTAATGGATCCCCTTAAAGAAGGGGCTGGAAGCCAGAGATTCAAAACTTGACTTATTTTCTAAAAAACCGTGCCGGTCATGAACCTCACTTTCCTTTTCTGTAAAATTACATTAAATTCTTTCTAAAGTCCTCCCATTCTAAAGCCTCGACTTTCATGATTAACCTAATCTTTGTTTCCTAAGAATTCTTTCCATTTATCTTTATCCTTGCCTTTGTGCTGTTCTATAAAAAATGAATTGCAGGGACATTTCAGGAATATTAATCTCTCTTTGATAATTCAGAAGGCACTTCAGAGTTTCACCATCCTCAGGGTTATCATTTAAACATCCATTACCTTTGCTTGGTTGCTAAGCAGAAGACTTCATTAATAGAAACCTCTGCTTAATAGATGCCAGACAACAGTGGGTTTCCTATAATTGGATGGGCCACAGTTAGCAACTTCTGAAACTCTGTGCCTCTTGTGTTGATTTATCTAATACCTTGTGGTCAGGGCCTGGGAAGGCCAGGAAGGAGTGCCAGGTAGATGGACAGGGAGGATCAAGTCACTGGTTTTGAGGGGGAGGCAATGTTGCGCCCTGCCCCTGGAGGAGGGCATGGCAACCCACTCCAGTATTCTTGTCTGAAGAATCCCTTGGACAGAGGAGCCTGACGGGTTGCAGTCCCTGGAGTCACACAGAGTCCGAAGCGATTAAGCATGTGCGCACACAGGCTGCATCCACAGAAGCCTTGCTCATCCCTAGACGCAGAGTGTGTGCAATGTCCAAGGTCTTCCCAGCCTCACCCATGGGTCAGGAGAGTGCACAGCAGTGCCTGGTGTCCCCCAGGGTGAGACCCGTCTCTTGGTGTGGGCAACGAAGGTTTGCGAGTGCAAATGTGCACATTTGGTAGTCGAGGGAGGTGGAGGCAGGGTCAACAGGATGAAGAAATGTGTATGTTTCACCTACAAATCAAGTCAAGCAGGTCCCTTGGCTGAGGGAAGGTTGTTTCTATAGCGGCAGCTTCGGGCCAAGTGTCAGGAGCCCTGGGCATGGGCAGCGGAGCCGAAGCTGGGAAAGGACACTAATTGCCAAGCACCCTGGTGCAGACAACTGGCCAGGATTCAAGCACCATGCAGCCCAGGTCCTGACGCCAGTGCAGAGGAAGCTAGACACGATGCTCTGGATGGAGAGATGAAACAGTGAGGGAAGCAGGTGATCCTGGACATGGGAGTGGTGTAACTCCTTGTCCTGCTTAATAGGAATACCTTAACTTACCAAGAGAAGGAATATTCTCAGACCTGAAGTCTCTGGGGAAAATTACCAAGTATGTACTGCAATCCTTTTCAATTGAGGGGAAGAAGCATCAGGCAGGAGTCCTTCCCCGAGCCCTGGAAAGAGATACCTCCCTGCCTGAGAGCCTGTTGAAAGCTCCGCCTAGCACCCCTCACCTGTCTGAGCGCGACCTGATGGGACCTCGGGCTGACAATGCTCATGGCCTAGAAGACTCTGAGTGCTTTTTCTTCCTCCAACCCGAAGAAAGGGCTTGCTGAGGTTCGTTGTTTTCATTTCATGTGACTTATTAATCAAGTCTTCCTCCCTGTTATGCAGGCAGTTCATAGATAATGATAATATATTCTCTAGAGCAGGAACCGCAGAAAGAAGCCATTGATATTTCTGTAGGCGTCTCTTCTCTCTGAGGAGCCAGGTCACCTGCTCCTGGGTGTCCACGTTTGCAGATCCATCACCTGCCCGTTTGGTCAGCCATAGTGATGCTCCAGCTTCACATGTGTACCTGGAGCTCCACTTGTCCTAAAGGTGGAGACTTAGCAAAGACTGAAAAGAATATTAAGAAAAAAAGAGTGGTGTCTATATGTGTGTGTGTGTATAACTGAATCACTCTGCTGTACAGTAGAAATTAATACAACATTGTAAATCAACTACATTTCAATTAAAAACATACTGATTAAAAAGAAAGAAGCAGGTTCATGGGTACGTGTGTTAGCAGTGGGGCATTGCACTGGATGGGCCTGCATGGCCTGGTTCTCCAAGGCATGAAGCCTAATGAGGGGGAGATGGAATTGAAAAAAAAAAACAACATAGCAATTCAGTGTCCCCCAACCCAAGCCAAGGAAAGGACCTCAGCAAACAGACAAACCTACATCCAGGGAAAAACTCAGGGGCAAGTGCAGAACAATGTCAGGGGCTGCAGAAGGAGTAGCATTTGGAGTGGACAACTCAGTTCAGCTGTGAGAGGGGAGGGGCTTGAATGCCTTGCTGGGCTTGTAGGACCCCCAGATGTCGGTCTGTGAAGGCTGGGACCTGCTGCCAGGAGTGCCAGTGGCCGATGGCCTTTGGGGGCCGCCCTTCAGGGAGGGCCCGGCCAGCCTGGGGCCACAGCTGATGATGAGAGCTTGGTTGCTCAGGCTTGACCCCACATGACCCTGAAGGACTGACGATCTTTCTGGCTCTGGGGCCCCCATAGGGTCAGCCCACGTCACCAGTGCACTTCTGCCCTGCCCAGCTGGTCTCTCTTCCAGCTTTTCCAAAGTGGCCGACTCAGGGTCCATCCCAGAGTCCGTCCACCTGCAAATCTCATCTGCAGCAAAGGCAGTGGGGAGGGGTTGGGGTAGAACGCTTGATCTCCCCCATCAGATCCACCATTGACATAACCTGGGGTGGCTTCCGTGATGGTGTGACCTGCTGCAAACACACATCTCTCTCTTCCTTCCAGCATAGCTGTGGCCCGGTTTGCAGGGCACTTTTCTGGGATCCACTCTTCTCCCCCAAGGGCAGCCCCCACAATGGGCCCACTATAATCTGCCATTTCTCTTTACATGGGTTCTGCCTGTTATCTCCACCCAGAGTTCTGAGAACCAGCACGGTTTCCCAAAGCTGCAGCCCTCACAGCCAACTTGGTTGCAGCTAACACTTGCATAAGCCAGTTTCTTCCTACTGTTCAGATCAGTCACAATGAGGCTGCCCTGGAAACACTGGTGAGGAAAACCCATGTGATGCAGAGGCTCGACAGGTGTTGCCTCCATGGGGTCTAGGGTCTCCATGCAACTTTGAGTCCCATTCTTGCTGGCTGATTTCAAACTTTTCTCAGAATTTTAATAACCTGCTATCTGGTTGATTGAATTACACCTGTCATCAGTCTCAAAATATTTCTCTGGAAAAATGTAACTTAAAAAAAATCATAGAGAAAATTAAATTAATATTCACCCAAAATGTTAACGACACTCCCTTAGAGAAATGAGCATGGCCTCTGTTTCCTGACCCAGGATTGAAAATCATTGGTGAAGACCTCATTTAAAAGAAAATATGTTGCATCTGTGGGCTTTCACCTCCTTGCCTCCCTCTCCTCTGACAACGGCTCACAGCAACAAACTCACACAAACCGTGCAGCTGTGTCGTGCATCCCTGGTCTACCTATGAAACAGACTCAGAACCACAGATGTGGAGGACAGACTGGCGGCTGTCGAGGGGGAGGGGGTAAGGGCTGGAGTAGGAAATTGGAGTTAGCACATGTAGGCTTTGGATATCCATCCACATGGAACAGATAAGCAGCAAGGTCTTACTCCATGGCACAGATATTGATGTTCAATCAGTTCAGTTCAATCGCTCAGTCATGTCCGACTCTTTGCAACCCCATGAATCGCAGCATGCCAGGCCTCCCTGTCCATCACCATCTCCCGGAGTTCACTCAGATTCATGTCCATCGAGTCAGTGATGCCATCCAGCCACCTCATCCTCGGTCGTCCCCTTCTCCTCCTGCCCCCAATCCCTCCCAGCATCAGAGTCTTTTCCAATGAGTCAACTCTTCTCATGAGGTGGCCAAAGTACTGGAGTTTCAGCTTTAGCATCATTCCTTCCAAAGAGCACCCAGGGCTGATCTCCTTCAGAATGGACTGGTTGGATCTCCTTGCAGTCCAAGGGACTCTCAAGAGTCTTCTCCAACACCACAGTTCAAAAGCATCAATTCTTCGACACTCAGCCTTCTTCACAGTCCAACTCTCACATCCATACATGACTACTGGAATCCTCTAATAAATCAAAGTGGAAAAAATGTGTATCTATCTATCTATCTATATATACACAGATACATCCTGTGCTTAGTCGCTCAGTCGTGTCCAACTCTTTGTGACCCCACGGACTGTACCCTGCCAGGACCCCGCCAGGCTCCTCTGTCCATGGGATTCTCCAGGCAAGAATACTAGAGTGGGTTGCCATGCACTCCTCTAGGGGATCTTCCCAACCCAGGGATCAACCCCAGGTCTCTCCTATTGCAGGTAGATTCTTTACCAGTTGAGCCACAAGGGAAGTCCA
>SJYX01002515.1:97313-134260 GCA_006410675.1 Oreotragus oreotragus
GTCAAGGGACAGGGGGCGGGGCAGGAGACAGGAGGCAAGGGACGGGGGACAGGGGATGGGGGCAAGGGACAGGGGGACAGGGGATGGGGGACAGGGGCCAAGGGATGGGGATGGGGTACAGGGGGCAAGGGACAGTGGACAGGTGAAAGGGTGAAAGGGACAGGGGGCAGGGTGGAGTCATGGGAGAGACAGCCCCAAACAACCTGGGAAACATGCACAGCTCACAACGGGGCTGCTGATGGTGAGTTCGGGGGGCAGCAGGACTAGGCGGCCACTGTGATTCTGATGGAAGCCGTTCCCTTCTCCAGGAGATCTTCCCAACCCAGGGATCGAACCCGGGTCTCCCACATTGCAGGCAAGTTTGTTACCAGCTGAGCCACCAGAGAAGCCTAACATTTTACAAAGTTCTTGGTTTTCCCAGGACTTCAGAGACAGTGCTTCTAAGGGACTAGTGTTCAAACTATGGGATCTGCACCACTGGGGTTTTGTCCTGAAGTATAATTGTGAAGAAGAAGCTCTTGGTATAATCATTCAGTAGAACTGAAGATCATGGATGGTTTAGTTGACAGGTGGAAGCTGTGGGCCCCAGGAGGAAACTGCTTTACTTTCCTCTAACTTCCACCTCCGAGCACACTTGGCCAGATTCCCTTCTTATTCCTGGACTAACATTCAGAGAAATTTTCCATGATTTTCCTGGTACTTTCAGGTACTGCCTCAGACTCGTTTTTAGGTACAAGAAAGTTCACGTGTGCGTGTGTGTGCTAAGTTGGTTCAGGCGTGTCTGACTGTGCAACCCCAAGGGCTGTATGTGGCCCGCCAGGCTCCTCTGTCCATGGGATTCTCCAGGCAAGAACACTGGGGTGGGTTGCCATGCCCTCCTGCAGGGGCTTTTCCCTACCCAGGGATCGAACCCGGGTCTCCTGCATTGGCAGGCGGGTACTTTGGCACTCACGCCACCTGGGAAGCCCACAGCATTTATGCCTAACTAACACACCTGCAGTCTCTCATCCGACCACGGCTCCTCTCCCTAGCTCAAGATGGGAGGGGGCACTCCCAGCCTATCCCAGAGGGCCTGTGGGCCTTCTGTCCCCACAGCACCTGCGGCAGATGAAGCCTGGCCGTCCCACCAGCTTCCAGCACTGACAGGCTTCTGTCGCTAAAAGGAACAGCTCGACTGTCACCTGGCTGTCAGCATGTGCTCCAGGAAGATTCAACATACTTTACCCACCTCTTCCGGGTAGAGCCAGTTTTCTGATGATGAGTCACAAAAGAGCTGCTGCTGCTAAGTCACTTCAGTCGTGTCCGACTCTGTGTGACCCCATAGACGACCAGGCTCCCCCATTCCTGGGATTCTCCAGGCAAGAACACGAGAGTGGGTTGCCATTTCCTTCTCCAATGCATGAAAGTGAAAAGTGAAAGTGAAGTTGCTCAGTCACTCTTTGTGACCCCATGGACTGCAGCCTACCAGGCTCCTCCATCCATGGGATTTTCCAGGCAAGAGTACTGGAGTGGGTTGCCATTGCCTTCTCCACAAAGCAGCTACTTACTCCATTTTTAAAGATTCATTTTATATTGGAGTGTAGTTGACTAACAACCTTGTGTGAGTTTCAGGTGTACAGCAAAGTGATTCGGTTATACATATACATGTATCTATTCCTTTTCAATTTCTTTTCCCACTTAGGTTGTTACAGAAGACTGAGCAAAGTTCCCTGTGCTCTCCAATAGGTCCTTGTTGGCTGTCTATTTTAAATATAGCTGTATGTATATGTCAATTCCAAGCTCCCAGTTTATCCCCCCCACCTTTGGTAACTATAAGTTTGTTCTCTAAGCTTGTGAATCCATTTCCAGTTTGTAAATAAGTCTCTTGAAGAGCACTCATCATACAGAGAGGCATTATGAGATGAATACTGGAAAAACTGCTTTGCCACGTAATTGTTGTTAAGAATGAAGGAAATGTGTTACCTCAATGTCACTCTTACCTACACATTATTCAGATTAAACAAAAAAAAACCTCCAAATGAAAACATTTCATGTGTTATGAAGTTATTCACTAAAATCAGTATGAAGGAGGGTAACTTAAAAGTAGGAAGGATCAAAATGAATTTTAAGATTTAGAGTGTATAAGCAATGTTTAACACATGTAAGATATTTTTGTCTGCTCTGACAGCCTTTGAAACTAAATATAAAAAGAAATCAATATAAAATGTACTCTCAAATTGCTATATTACAGAAGGTTATATTTTTCTTTCAAAATTTTTGAAGCATACTTAATTCTGTTACTCTCAGTAAAATATTATCATCATTACTAACAGATGTTGTACTGCTGGTAAATAAATTAAGTGTTTAAAATGTTCTACATGTCATAGTCTGGCATGTTTTAAACATAGATAAAATCCTAACATTAGTAAAGTGTACCTATACACATATGTATGTGATGTATAAATACATATCTAGACACATATACATATTTATCACTGTTATCTGTAAGGTTACCTGATCAGACAAGTTGAGAGACCCTAGAATTTTCAAACTGAAAGTCAGACTTGCACACCCGTCAGATCCAGACAGTTAAGTGTCTGCTGACAATGCAGGAGACCTGGGTTCGATCCCTGGGTCTGGAAGATCCTCTGGAGAAGGAATTGGCAACCTACTCCAGTACTCTTGCCTGGAAAATCCCATGGACGGAGAAGCCACGTAGGCTACAGTCCAAGGAGTCGAAAAGAGTTGGACATTATTGAGCGACTTCACTTTACTCACTTTGGAGTCAGTACTCCTGCCATGTGAACCTGCATCTGGTCCAGACCGGCAGATGGTCTCAGACACAGCAGGGCCTCCAGGCTCCAGACCTCTGCATCTTCCACCAGCTGCCGCATCCCAGGTTTCATGGTAAAGAGACAGGATGCTGGGATTAAGACTGTTCTTTAGGGGGTTGCTTAGATAAAATGAAGCAAAACAGATGATCCTGTGCTTTGAATGAAAGCGAGGATTCTACTCCTGCAGGTAATCATCTGCTCACCTCCTGTCTGAAGTCAGGTTCCCCCACACCAGACACTAGGCAGTGACTGGTTAGTGTCAGACACTATGCATTAGGGAAGAGCCCCTGAGGATTGAGGGGGTTGGGAGGAAGCAGGATGAAGGCAGGATGCTTGCAATTCTGGGTGGAGTCTCAGGCTCAGCCTGACTCCTAAGGGAGTGCTGAGCATGGATCCTCTCCCGGCGAAAGGGGTTGGGCTGTCATATTTCTGCACAGCCAGGCAGCTCCACTGTGACACGGGGAGTTAAACTCAGGGCGCTTATGCCCTGCACCCTGGGGATGCCATCACCTGCTGGGTGCCCTGAAAGAAGGTGCAGGGGCAGCTGTCGGAGGCCAGGCCAGCCGAGGGGCACAGGATCCATCAGAGGGATGAGGAGATCCAGGGGAACATGGCCAAGGAGCCACCATGCTCGACTGGAGAATCATTCCTCTGCTGCATCACGGCCACCCCCAGACCCACATTCCGAGGGTCAGGGCAGATTCAGCGCCTCTGGTCCACCTTCACAGGAGCTTGCTCCGGTCACAGTCGGACTGAAGCGTGGAGACCCGGTGTCCTCAGCCCAGCTTTTGTTATTTTAATAGTGAAACCAAAGACGAAAAGTGCATCCAGTATCAGCCAGGAACTAAATGTTCTAGATGATATAAACGTACTTTAAAGCCAAAGCTGCATTTAAACATTTGCATGAAAGTCTTTCTGAAATATGTAATTCTGTTTCCTGCCTACTTAACTGAGTTCTCTGAGTACAATCAGTGTTTTCCTAACATGCTGGGTATCGGGTATTATTCAGGAGGGTCACATTACATGTATAACTGGCAAGAGGGACACTGCATCTTGGGCTCAGAGGTCCTTTAGGGTCCTGGGGACAGTTTTTGGAGCTTCTGTCCTCTACACATTCTGTGCTTTTTCAGCGCCTCCTTTGCCTGCAGCTTCTGGTGTGGGCTCTAAGATAAGGGATAAACGGGCCCCTTAGCTCCATCTCTGAATCAGAAGTGACCCTGCCCTGAGTTAGGCCCCGAGGAACATTTCTGAGCTTTAAGTACAGCAGCATCAGTCACGAAATCCAGGTTACTTCTTACCTCTGCCCAGACCCTCGATGTCCTTATTCTGGCCACTGCTTCATATTTTGAATGCTAGGTCGCTCAGTCACGTCCGACTTTTTGAGACCCCATGGACTGTGGCCCTTCAGGATCTTCTGTCCAAGGAATTCTGCAGGCAAGAATCCTGGAGTGGGTTGCTGTGCCCTTCTCAGAGAATCTTCCTGACCCAGGGATTGAACCTGGGTCTCCTGCATTGCAGGAGGATTCTTTACCATCTAAGCCACCAAGTAAGCCCTTCAGTTACTCCTGGACTGGGCTGACAACAGAGTTTTTTCTCTGAGGGGCTTTCCTGCATCTAACTTTGCAGACTTCTGTAAATGTGCATTTTCCCCTGATTTCATATTTATCCTATCAGGTTCCTCCCTCATACTGGCATTAAATTAGGCCCAAAGCATCTTTAAATTAAAAAAAAAAAAAGTTTTCCATGGGAGTATAATTGCTTGGCAATGTTGTGTTAGTTTCTGCTGTACAAGGAAGTAACTCAGCTCTATGTATACATACATCCCCTCCCTCTTGGACCTTCCTCCACCATCCCCCATCGCACCCATCTAGGTCGTCACAGAGCACCCAGTTAATCCTTCTGAAACAGTGGTTCTCAAGCTCATCAGACCTGTGCACCCCTTTAATATGAATACAACACAGTGCCCATATCTCTATCCTGAAATGAAATCAATCGATGATATATCTACCCATACATGTAGTTTTTCAAAAGCTATGCCTTTAACGATAATACAAAGATATTATTATTGTCTGTATTTCAAATCAGAACTGTTTAGGCCTAAGGAATCAGTTTCTTGCACCCATGTGCAGCATTACCCATGGACACACAGAAAAAGACAAAAGCTGAGTGCTTATTCACAAAGCAAATATTAGCAGGTTTCTCACTGGTGCCATAGTTTTACAAGCTGGCGACCAGCTTCTGAGAAAGTTTCAAAACACAGTGTCACCTCCCCTCGTTACCTGGTTTTCCAATTCCTGCTTTGGTGTTTGTTAAAACTGGGCAAGAATTAACTTGTGTTTCCACATGAAGTATGGTACAGTTTTAGCCTACGGGTGATTGGAAGGCTTTTCCAGGCTTTGAGTCTCAGGCAAGAGAGTGGATATCTGGAGGGATGTGAACAACCCTTCTGTGGAGACGTCAGCATAAGTGGGGTCCCTGAAACTTCCTGTGCCCCCTGAGTCTCCATCTTCCCTGGCAGGCACGCTGTGGGCATGTGACTGCTTCTGGCCCTGGGACTGGAGGCAGAAGTGATCTGTGGGCATGTGTCCTGGGCATGTAATCCAGAGGGGCCTGGGAGCTAAGATGGAGGAGCTCCCAGACTCTCATGGGACTGCTGAAAGCAGGAAATAACTGTGTATTGGCTGAAGCCCCTGAGAATTTGGGGTTTTCTGATGTGACAGCTGATGTTTGTTACTCTGCCGAATGCACACCTGTGCTGTACATCACAAGGTATTCAGTGTCACTGAGCTGTACCCACTGAACAGTAACAGGGCTCCAGAAATCACTGGAGAGTCAGAGATGGCCTCATGTACTCTCAGAGTGCCCGAAGAACCACATCCTTAGATTCATGATGAACTAAACATTTCAGACCACAGAGAGGGACCACAGGGATGGCTTTCCTGACGTTTTTCTTGTTAAGCTTCCCATACCCTGCTTCTCTGCCTTGAGTCAAGCTTGTTATCCAAACACGTGTGAAATGCTTCTTCCCCTTGCTGGCTCTTAGCCTCAGGTTTGCATGCACCTGGCCGGATGTCATAGGAGCACTCCCATCACAGCCTGCCCTGCCCTGCTGTGCCTGTGGGATGGATATTGTTTGACTGTCTTCACCTGGTGAGTCAGGCTTTTTCTTTGAAGCCCCAGGAGTGCAGTGCTGGCCAGCCTTGCCGTCAGACTCGATCTACACCTTGGCCCCTCACCTTCTCCTGAACAATGAACTCATGATCCCTGAAAGATCCCCAACGTTTCAACGTTTCCTTCTGGTTCAACCTGACTTTTTCTCAGGCAAAGGTGAAGAACGGGTGTATACACCACAAATTAAAATTACTTTAACGATAATACAAAGATATTATTATTGTCTGTATTTCAAATCAGAACTGTTTAGGCCTAAGGAATCAGTTTCTTGCACCCATGTGCAGCATTACCCATGGACACACAGAAAAAGACAAAAGCTGAGTGCTTATTCACAAAGCAAATATTAGCAGGTTTCTCACTGGTGCCATAGTTTTACAAGCTGGCGACCAGCTTCTGAGAAAGTTTCAAAACACAGTGTCACCTCCCCTCGTTACCTGGTTTTCCAATTCCTGCTTTGGTGTTTGTTAAAACTGGGCAAGAATTAACTTGTGTTTCCACATGAAGTATGGTACAGTTTTAGCCTACGGGTGATTGGAAGGCTTTTCCAGGCTTTGAGTCTCAGGCAAGAGAGTGGATATCTGGAGGGATGTGAACAACCCTTCTGTGGAGACGTCAGCATAAGTGGGGTCCCTGAAACTTCCTGTGCCCCCTGAGTCTCCATCTTCCCTGGCAGGCACGCTGTGGGCATGTGACTGCTTCTGGCCCTGGGACTGGAGGCAGAAGTGATCTGTGGGCATGTGTCCTGGGCATGTGATCCAGAGGGGCCTGGGAGCTAAGATGGAGGAGCTCCCAGACTCTCATGGGACTGCTGAAAGCAGGAAATAACTGTGTATTGGCTGAAGCCCCTGAGAATTTGGGGTTTTCTGATGTGACAGCTGATGTTTGTTACTCTGCCGAATGCACACCTGTGCTGTACATCACAAGGTATTCAGTGTCACTGAGCTGTACCCACTGAACAGTAACAGGGCTCCAGAAATCACTGGAGAGTCAGAGATGGCCTCATGTACTCTCAGAGTGCCCGAAGAACCACATCCTTAGATTCATGATGAACTAAACATTTCAGACCACAGAGAGGGACCACAGGGATGGCTTTCCTGACGTTTTTCTTGTTAAGCTTCCCATACCCTGCTTCTCTGCCTTGAGTCAAGCTTGTTATCCAAACACGTGTGAAATGCTTCTTCCCCTTGCTGGCTCTTAGCCTCAGGTTTGCATGCACCTGGCCGGATGTCATAGGAGCACTCCCATCACAGCCTGCCCTGCCCTGCTGTGCCTGTGGGATGGATATTGTTTGACTGTCTTCACCTGGTGAGTCAGGCTTTTTCTTTGAAGCCCCAGGAGTGCAGTGCTGGCCAGCCTTGCCGTCAGACTCGATCTACACCTTGGCCCCTCACCTTCTCCTGAACAATGAACTCATGATCCCTGAAAGATCCCCAACGTTTCAACGTTTCCTTCTGGTTCAACCTGACTTTTTCTCAGGCAAAGGTGAAGAACGGGTGTATACACCACAAATTAAAATTTTCAGAAGATCTTGCCTGATTCTAAATAATTCGGCAAAACAGACTTTGTCTACAGTAAGATTGGACAGACTTTTACAAAAGCCCAAATCTAATGCCTCAGGAGCCGGTGGGGTTCTTTGGAGCCAGAGGATGAAAGTGGAAGTGTTCAGAAAGCCCATCTGGCTCCCCAGGTTCATGCAGATACTGTGTGAGCCCTGGATCGGGACGGGTCCAAGCTCCCTTTTCAGGTGTCTCCTGGCAGCCTGGTCCGAGACAGCTATCCCAGACCGAGTCCATGAACCTCATCCCGCCCCCAGGAGCTGGAACCCCTTCCTGGGCTCCGAGGGTCTCTTTGGTCACATCTCAGGGGTCAGATGTGTTTCCTGCCTTGAAAGCACATGCCCACTGCGAGCATCTGAATGGGGTGCTCCCAACATCTTCCTGGGGCCTCGGTGTCCTCAGCCTGGAGGACATAGACATCGCGCCAGAGATTGACTTCAGAGACTCAGATGTCTTCACGATAGAGAACATGAACTGGAAGGAGAGTTTCCCTTGTTAAGTCATTTGGGCCATTCAGCCACACAGTGACTCACGGGGAAGATGAGGGCATGGAACACGGGGCAGCCTGCGGGGATTCCGGCCACTTCTAGTCAATATCTGTAGAGCTTTTTACACACCCTCTTCAAAACAGGGGACAGCTCTGCTATCACCAGACCAGAATCACTTCTAAGTAAAAATAAAGACAGTTTGACCCTTATATTTCTCCCTTCTTCTCCCTTTCTGTCACACGTAAACCCTTTGGATAAATTACTGTAAAAAAAAAAACCTAAATGAAGGATACAATTCAAAGGATGCATTTCATATATTCCAGCTAGATTATACCTGAAGATTCCAATAATGTCCACCCCAATAGTAAATTACAGTTCTGGGATCAGAAGTCTGTCGCAGGCCTCCCTGGGCCACATGGAGGAGCTGGAAGGGCCGGTTCCCTCCTCCACAGGCAAACCTGGTCCTTGCCTTTCCAGCTTCCAGAGGTGTCCGTGGCTCTTCACACAAGACCCCAACCTTTGATTCTATGGTCACATCGGCCTCTCTGCCTCCGACCCTCCTGCCTCCCTCCTATGAGGAGTTTATGTTGATGTCAGGCCACCTGCCTAAGTCCAGGGTCATCTCCCAAATCAAGACTTAACCACACCGGCTAGGTTCCCCCTGTCCTGGAAGGGGACATTCACAGACGCAGGATTAGGACACGGGCATCTGAGGAGACATTCCTCTGTTTTTTGCGATCTTTTCCCTTTTTCGGCTGCCTCGCGCGGCATGTAGGGATCTCAGTTCCCCGACCAGGGCTGGAACACATGGCCCTTGCAGTACAGGTGTGGTGTTTTAACCACTGGACCACCAGGGAAGTCCCGGAAGATATTATTCTCCCCTCGCACTCATCGCTAACTCCCCTCCTCCGTCGGGGAGGCTGTGGTGGGGAAGAATGTGAGCAGGGGACACCTGCTCCTCGGCCACGGCTGAGGGGATCCAAGGCGGATGCGTCTCTGGCTCATCCAGGTGAGCCTCCCTCTGAGGGTGAGAAAGGACAGAGGTACTATCATTTGTGCAGACCTGAGCTCAACACTTGCTTGACTCAGGCTGTGGACGCTGGGGTCACAAGAAAGCACCGGGCAGCATGTGGCAGGGGCAGTCTGCAGAGAAAGGCAAAGCAGGTGTGTCGAGACAGGAGGGCATGGCCAAGGATGCCAGGCAGAGGGGATGGGCGACCTCCCGTTGCTCCCAGCCCTGTCAACTTCTCACCCGCCGTGTCTCAGGTCAATAGAACCAATCCTCTTAATCTTCAGATCCTCGAGACTTCCCTGGCAGTCCAATAGATAGGACTTCACCTTCCAGTAAACAAAATGGGTGCGAGTTTGATCCCTGGTCGGGGGCTAAGATCCCACATGCATCATCGCTTAAAGAAAAACAACAACAAAGCACAAAGCATAAAACAGAAGCAATATTGTAACAAATACAGTACAGTCTTTAAAAATGGGGCACATCCCAATTTTTGTAAGGTGTAGATCCTTCGTTGGGTTTCTGTTATGCACCCCAAGAGTCACATAGCCATGACAACATTGCCAAGAACAAGTTTGTCTGATTAAACCAGAGCCCTTGTCTTGTCTCTTGATTCTATATGGCGTTTGCCACTTTTCACATCCTTTGCAAAACTGTGTGATTCGAGATCGTCGGCAAACTGTGTCTGTGGTTAGTAGACCTTCTGCATCAGTAGAAAGAATCTGGTCTGTGGAAAAGAGGGAAAATGAAATTACATGAGATCACATCCCCTAGATTGGGGAGCAGGAAAAGCAGGGCCTTTTACTCATTCAGAAGGAAGAAAGTTCTTTGTGATGTCACATCTCACATTTGTGAGTGTGGGGAGCCTGGACTGGTTACATAAACTGAAAAATCTCATCAAGGCACCGTCAACAACTCTGCAAAATAGTGCTCCAAACACTAAAGCTTAATAACAAACAGAAGCTTTGTGTTGGAACTGAGTCAGACTCCCCATCTCCAGGGAAATTTAATGGAATTAAGCCTCCTCTGTTCCCACTTAGAAGTTCATACATAATCATAGCAGGTTATTACACAGACAGAATGTGCAGTGCTGCAAAGATAGAGCTGGCATATAATGCAATTTATTTCTGCCACTGATAAATCTCCCCTTCAGTTATGGGAAAACGATCTGATCATAGAGACCAATCGAGTGAAGTCCCTTCTCTTGACAACTTCCAGGATGAGCAACATCAGAAGATAGCATTGGCAGTTCTCAAAGAATTGACCCAATGACCCAGCTTTTATATCTACTTTGCATGCTCTTCCTGAGGTCTTTTCTGCCTCTTTCTCCCAGGTAGGCAGGTTGCTTCATATTCTAAACTGTGAAGGTGGTGATGGGGATGATGGTTGAAGGCACCCCTTGCTGAAGGCTTGCTCTGTAGCAGGCTCTGGCTGGCATGAGCCTCTCACTATTGGTCCCATGGAAGCATTCACAATGGCAGGTGCTTCAGGCATTGGTGTGAAATGGTGCCAAGGTCTGTTTCCATTCATTCTGCCACTTGTTGTAGCAGCGGCTGAATAGGTTCAGGTGTGGTTGAGTGTCTTGGTGAAATCAGGGTGGCCCTGAGTTCAGAGTGGTCTTAAGGGACGGTGAGGAGACAGTAGAAGTGGATGAATACCTGCACAGCGTTGGAGGTTGTTGTTCAGGTGCTAAGTCATGTCTCACTCTTTTCAGCCCCATGAACTGCAGCACACCAGGCTTCCCTGTCCTTCACTGTCTCCCAGAGTTTGCTCAAACTTGTGTCCATTGAGTCAGTGATGCCATCCAACCATCTGTTGGGTCTGTCAACAGATCCGACTGTTGAAACCATCTGTCATTCCCTTCTCTTCTTGCCTTCAATCTTTCCCAACATCAGGGTCTTTTCCATTGAGTTGGCTTTTCCCATCAGGTGGCCAAAGTATTGGAGCTTCAGCTTCAGCATCAGTCCTTCCAATGAATATTCAGGGTTGATTACCTTTAGAATTGACTGGTTTGATCTCCTTGCTGTCCAAGGGATTCTCAAGAGTCTTCTCCAGCACTATAGTTTGAAAGCACCAATTCTTCGGCACTCAGCTTTATGGTCAAGCTCTCACATCCCATGACTATTGGAAAAACCATAGCTTTGACTATGCAAGCGTGGGAATGCTTTTTTGCAGGCTTACTCCTCTACCTGATTCTCCTTGATGTCACCCCATCCTCACCTCACTAATTTATCCATCCAACCATCCAGCGCTTGCTGAGCCCCTCTTCTCTGTCCAGATTGTTGATGTGGGTGGACTGAGCTGGCTGTGCTTTCTGGGGCTGGAGTAGCTTTGCTGGGATTTGCTGGGATTTCTGAGTTGGGGTTTATGTATCTCTGATACAGGGCACTATTGGAAGTCTAAGTCACCAGCAGCTTTGGTTGCTGGCCTGACTTTCTGTGCTGGAAGGGATGGGCAGAAATGTGACCCTAGCCAAGTCTGCCAGCTATGCAAGGAGAGTAGATAAATGGGCTCAGGCCTGCCCCGGCCTGGAAAGCCCTCTACTCTAAGGAATTAAGCGAAAACAGTCCCTTTACTCACAAGGCCAGAGGCCAGGGTGTGCTCCTGCACCCCCTCCAGGAATCAGCTCATGTCTCCCGGCCTGGACGTCACACCCCAGTCCCCCATGTGCACTGCTGATCATACGATCGCTGGTGTCCGTGCCACATTGGGTGTCTGCCCTGTGTCACCCCCTGTGACACGACGGGATCCTACTGACTTCTCACACTCATCCTGTGAGACGGGCCCTAATGTTTAACCTCTTGTTGAGATAATGAAGTAGGTTGAACTCAGGTATTAATTCTCCTGTGATCCTTCAGCAACTAAAGGAGGAGTCAGGCTTCCCTGCAACATCACCCTGACAACTCACCAGGTCCAGACAGACATTATTCCCACATTGCCAAAGTCAATACAACAGAAATGCCCAATTCAGACTCATCTCGGAGGGACTGAATTCAGTTAGAATTGGCAAGAAAATTGGATTTTAATCATACATATTTTTAAAGAATTTTTTTCTTTAGCTCTCGAGAAGTACTGTGGCTGCAGCCTGAAGGGCTATTAATCCTGCCTTGGCAAATACACACAGATAATGGCTTAGGCTGGCTTGTCAAGTTTTAGCTACAGCTGTGCTGTTCTGGTGGTTTATTTTCTTTCTTTCTTTTCTTAAAATTAACTTTTATTGGAGTATAGTTGCTTTACAATGTTGTGGTAGTTTCTTCTTACAGAAAAATGAATTGGCTATATGTTTACATATATTCCCTCTTTTTTGATTTTGATTCTGTGACTCACACGGTGAAGAGTCTGCCTGTAGTGCAGAAGACCCATCAATCCCTGGGTCAGGAAGATCACCTGGAGAAGGGAATGGTCTGGAGAATTCCATGGACAGAAAAGCCTTGTGGGCTACAGTCTGTGGGGTCACAAACAGTAGGATGCGACTGAATGACTAACACACACACTTCCCATTTGGGTCACCGCAGAGCATTAAGCAGAGTCCCTGTACTATACAGTAGGTCTCATTAGTTATCTGTTTTACACATAGTAATGTATACATGTCAATCCAGGTCTCCCAGTTCATCCCACCCCCTACTCCCCTCTTTGGTGTCCATATTTTTTCTCTATGTCTATGTCTCTATTTTTGCTTTGCAAATAGATTCATCCATATCATCTCTTCTAGATTCCATATATTATGCATTAATATACCATACTTATTTTTCTGTTTCTGACTTACTCTGTGACAGTCTCTTGGTCCATCCATGTCTCTGCAAATGACACAATTTTGTTCCTTTCATGGCTGAGTAATATTCCATTGTATATATGTACCACAGTACATCTTCCTTAACCATTCCTCGGTTGATAGTGGTTTGTTTTCAAGTACCATGAGCAGCCTTCTTGCCTGAGTATTTGAGATGTCCCTTTTGTGGTTGTATCTCTATTAATTCCTCCCCTTCAGGGGAACCTTTCTTTCCCAGGCCCAGGATGACATCTCGCAGAGCCCTGCATAGGCGCTGGGTGTTAATTGGGAGTGGCGGAGGCTGGATCTCCATGGGCCACAAGCTGTCCTCAGGTGCTGACTGCCTCTGTGTGGTGTCATCCCAAGTCCCTCACTCGGAAGTGGTTGTCATGGAAACCTGCTTTCTTCTTTGTTTTTGTCTTGGGCAGCCATCATTATTTTATTCCAGCCGCATGGGAAGCGTGGCGAGCCCACTTGTGGAGGATGAGCCACAGGGCGTGTGCCTGGGCCACTTCAGGGCCATAGCAGACAGCTGGAGGCTGAGAAGGGGGCGGCCCCGGGGCTCCCCTGGGAGGAACCTGTCCACACCACCCCATCATTGTGTCACACAAAGTGCTTCTGTCACATGCCCTGGGTGCTGACAGCACGGACAGCTCCCCAAGTCTCATCTCCTTGGTAACTCCCCTCCCCCTCACTGGTGCCCACCCCCACCTCTGACTTCTCTGTACTGTTGGGAGCTGGTCCTGTGGGGAGCCTGGGAGGGTTCTTGAGGTTACTTGGTTTTCACAGCTCACAGGTTTTCTTGATTGCATGTTTTGTAGATCCACATTTTTATCCCTGTAGCTGTCATTTTTCTTGACCTGCTTTTTCAGTCACTCAAAACAGTATTACTATATTGCTTTGGAATTGCTCAGTTGTTTTTTGTTGTTGTTGTTTTTTTCCTTCTTAAAGTTTCCATCAACCTAGGAAGAATCATAAATAATGAGAAGGATGGAAAACCACAAATGACTCCACCCAGCCTCTCCCCAGCGGGCAAGGCCTGGCCCTTAGGACCTGGTGATAAGCCTGCCTGCAGTGACCACACTCCCTGCCTGCTGTTTGCCACTCACTGTGGAGGCTGCCCTCCCTGCCCTGGGGTGAAATGGTGTTGTCCTCACTTTTACAGATGAAGACTGAAGCTCACAAAAAGGTTGTTCCTTCCTAAGATGGCACAGTCCCAAGTGACAGGTGGATCTGAAGGGAGATTTAGCCAAACCCACACAGTATGGGGCTTCCCTGGTGGCTCAGTGGTAGAGTCCACCTGGATCTGAAAGATCTCTTGGAAGAGGAAATGGCAACCCCCTCCAGCATTCTTGCCTGGGAAATCCCATGGGCAGAGAAGCCTGGTGGGCTACCAGGGGGTTACAAAGAGTTGGACATGACTGAAGCAACTGAGCTTACACGCTCACAAACATGGTTTCGGTCTTTGATCAGTACTTAAAGTACTGAACCTTCCTGGTTAACAGTAGTGGCCTGCAGAAACATGGTGCATTTGTAGGGTGTCTTTGAGTGATCGGCTAGAACTATTCTTTGACTGACCTAGGGTGCGGAACTCCTGATTGTCCTCATCCTCAGGGCTTTCCCCTTCAGCCATCACTCTAACCTCTGCCCAGTGTCTCTGCCCCAAACCAAACCATGACGTCATCTGTGACTCCTCATCTTCTATCATCCCCTCCAGCCAGTTCATTAGCAAACCTTGTCTCTCTTTTTTTAACTGAACAAACTTGACATGTGACACTATGTTGCATTATTTTAGTATATTTATATATTATAATATGGTTGTTGTCTTAATGATATTTATCACATTATATCCATATAGTACCATATTATTGTCTGTGTTACAGCCAGTCCCCCCCATCAGGAAGCTTCTACAAACCTCTTATCATCATCCGTGAGAGGGGAGACAGAATGAAAACCACAATCACAGAAAACTAACCAAACTGATCACATGGACCACAACCTTGTCTAACTCAATGAAACTGTGAGCCGTGCCATGTAGGGCCCCCCAGGATGGATGGGTCATAATGGAGAGTTCTGACAAAATGTGGCCCACTGGAGAAGGGAATGGCAAATCACTTCAGCATTTCTTGCCTCGAGAACCCCATGAACACTACAAAAATGCAAAAAAATGTCCAGTAGTCTGTACATTAAATCTCTTTGGCTATTTTACTACTCGTTATAATTTGTACCCTTAAATGGCATCAGTCTTACACCCTCACCTTCCATCCCCTAGTAACTACTATTTTACTCTGTTTTTTTCACATTTCATTTTTTTAGATTCCTCATATAACTGATATAATATCACACTTGCCTTTCCCTGTCTGGCTTCTGTCACTTACCATTGTGCACTCAAGGTGCATCCACATTGTCACGCACAGCAGGATATCCTCCCTTTTCGTAGGCACCTCATACCACTTGGCAATGCCACTTCCGGGAATGTACCCAAAGGAAATGATAACAGGCATTTGATGGGAGATGCACCCTCACGTTTGTGGCAGCACTGTTCACAATGGCCAAGATATGGAAACCATCCAAATGCCCATCAGCAGATGAGTCAATAGAAAGCCTTGTCTTTTTTCCCTCCAAACTGTGTCCTGATATGACCTCTCACCACCGCTGCTCTTCCCCCAACACTGGTGTGGACCACCATTGTCCTGGCCTCGTCACTGCCCCCTCTGTTTCCATCCACACTGCTCACAGGGTCACTCAGGGAGCAGGTGAAACACCCTGTTTGCTTCCCATCACTTGAAGAATGACGTCTGAAATCCTTGCCCATCTCCCCCAGGATCTCTATGATCTGGTCGCATCTTACTATGTGTCTCTCTCCACTGTTCTGTCTGGACACCTCGATGCACTTTTCCCTCTCCAGCATTCCAAGCTGGCCCCACATCAGGGAGTTGGTGTGTATGTCCTTTCCTCTGCTGAATGTTCTTCTCCCAGAAATTCACATGGCCATTTCCTCCTTCACGTAACTAGTTCTTCATCCTTCCAGCCTCTGTTGAAAAGTTCCTCTGATACCACACAACAGAGCCAGCCTCACCCTCAGTTGCTTTTAGTCCATTGCTCTGTGTTCTTCATACTGATTACCTGGATTTATTTAAGAATATGTCTTTATTGCTGCTCAAGGTTCTATGCTCCGTGAAGGCTGGGATTGTGTCTGCTATGTTTCCTGCTGAGTTTCTAAAATAGTGTCTAACATGTGATGGATGCTCACTGAATATTTGTGAACTGAAGGGTGAATGATCAAATGGAGTAAAGAATTCTCAAAATGTGCCAGAGTAGCTACTGGCTAGAGCTTTGGGCTTCTTTTAGTCCAGAAGGTTGGAAGTTGTGGTGGTAGGGGGAGGTTGCTGAGAAAGAATCCTGTTCTTCTGCCTAGTAGGAAAGATAGTAGCCTCTTTTGATGATCCTTCTGGGAGACCAGGGAGAAAATAGAAGTTTGATACTGAATACAAAGATGCTGTTGACACTGATCAGAAGAAACTGGTGTGTGCCAACACTATGCCTGAAAGAGTCAGGAGAGGAAGATGGGAGCGGCCAACACTCCAGCCATCCATCCATCTCTTCTTCATTCATCAGGAGTGAACTTGGTGCTTATTCCTTTCTAGGTCCTGGAGAAGGAAAAGTGTATTAGGTGATCTCCCTGCCCTCTTAGAATCTGAAGGGGAGATCGACCAGTTACATTAAGTGGCCTGATAAAGGTAGGCATGTACAGAGCACCATGTGGGCACACAGGACATCATCTGACCTCACCTGGGCAATCAGAGAGGGCCTCCTGAGGAGCTGGCAGCTGAGCTGCAGCCAAGACGGGTGCCTGGCACGGAGAGCAATGTGGGCAAAAGCATGGGTGCAGGAGCAGGCCCTGGTTGTGCCAACACGCTTCACACACCTGGAGCAAATTCCACACCTCCCACAGGCAGAGTCCCTAGGTCACTTCCTTAGGAATGCCTTCCCTGATGCCCTGGAGCTGGCCAGGGCCATTAAATGTCTGAGAAGCACCACATACCTTTTATCCTTGGCATTTACCAGAAGTAT
This sequence comes from Oreotragus oreotragus, assembly GCA_006410675.1. Classification (NCBI taxonomy): domain Eukaryota; kingdom Metazoa; phylum Chordata; class Mammalia; order Artiodactyla; family Bovidae; genus Oreotragus; species Oreotragus oreotragus. Next base: position 114,194 of record SJYX01002515.1, read on the forward strand.
CATCTTATTTTGTATTTGTAAAAGTGTTTGATTCGTCTTCCTTCCCCAGTAAACTATGAACAGCTTGGAGTAGTCACCATTTTTGTTTTTGGCTGGCTGTTTGCAGGATGCCTGGCACAGACACTTGACTCTGTAGGTGCTTAAGTATCAGAAGGCAGGTGGGTGGGGGTTGGGGAGAGATGAGGTCAGGGCGTCTCTGCGTGGCCTGCCATGGCACTTTTCAGGAAGATAATGGAAATATGATTTTACCATGTCTATACAGGCTGACATGGTATGGGGAGTCTTGTTTGTCTCAGTGTAAGGAAAAGTTTTGTGAGCAAGTAGAATAAAACATATCTAAGGACCATCCCTTGGAGAGGGAAATGGTGAACTCCTGTGTTCTTGCCTGGAAAATTCTGTGGATGGAGTAGCCTGACAGGCTACAGTCCTTGGGGTTGCAAGAGTCAGACATGACTTAGTGACTAAACCACCAAGGACAAATAAATTCCCCCTAGGAAAGGAGCTTTCAGTTGCAGAGAAAGGCGTTAACGAGCTTTAATTCACCATCCAAGTACATGTACCATTGTGCCCAGCCCCAGCGATGACAAACATGAACAATTCAAGGCTCCTGCCTCTCCACTGGGAGAACAGGGCTGACTGCCGATCCTCCAGCAGTGAGCAAACTTGGACCGCTGAGGCGGAGGGAAGCTCAGAGCCCAAGAGCCAGCAGTTAAATTAAATGTGGCTGTCCACAAAACTGTTATTTTTATTTGTCTTTACCCAGATACCAGACACAGAGGCTGCCGATGGGCCCGTCTCTCAGTGGAATGTGCACAGGCCTTTTCCAAGTACAGCCCAGGGCATTCAGCTGCCTGGTACTGGTGCTTTTTTATGAAGCGGGTTGTTTCCTAGCTTCAGCTGTGGCGAGGGTTTTATCTTCTCAGTTTAGTGTCACCCTTGGGAGGCTCTTCTCGTCCTGGCTGGGCCCTGTTTCGCTAGAGCTCTTACTTTATATCCCCGACAATCTCCTCCAGTGCCTAGCAGCTAGTATGCTCAGTAAATGCTGGTGGAAAGAAAGATGGAGTAGAGAAGAGAGAGTCCGTGGGAAGATGGAGGAGATGACTTTCAGGCTGTCAAATTTAGAAGCACAGTCGCCATGCTCATAAAGAAGCAGACTGGTGAGATCTGTCTTCGAATGCATTGGCCATCTTCACCCTGCCCTCCCTGTGTGCTCCCCTGCCAGGCCCTGAACATAGAGAGGTGAAAAGGAAACTTGCAACGTGATTTTCATTGTTCTTGCATTGCCCTTTTCCCTCCGGATTGTGGCTCAGTTCCATGGCTGTATAAGCACTTAAGGAGGTGAGGGAGGGATGGAAGGTGGCTGGAATCTGAAACTGAGCTAGCGAGGACCAGAAGAAAGAAAAGTGCTTCATGATGATGACAGGTGCCCGAGTCTCAGGAGATTCACGCATCTTGTCGAGGCTCCTTGCTTAAAAGCCCAGGGGAACAAAGGGGTTTTCCTTTCACAAAATCTCACTCTTCTGTTTATGCTATGACTCTTCTCTCCCAGCGTGAGGACTGTGGAGCATTTGAGAGGTGCTTCATGCTTTCAAGATGAAACCACATGGCAGCTGAATGGGACTGACTCTGCTCTTTCATTAACTTCACTTGGCAGAAGAGCTTGCTGAGTTCTGGTCCCCAAGCCTGGGATGCTGTAGGGATGATGAAGATGGGCTGGACATGGCACCTGCCTTTGAAGAACTGTCAGTTTTAGCTGCCACTTATTGATACTTCAGCCATCTGTACTGTGAGCAGCACCGAGGTAGAAGTTCGAGGGTTCCCAAGCCATCTATATCTGTCTGTCAGATGCTTGCCAGGCATAGAGCAGGGCAGCCTGAATATGGCCAGAGGCAGAGCTAGGGAATGAAATGCTCTCTTCCAGACCAGGATGAGTGAGGCATCATGGGGTGGATAACAGAATAGGGATTCTTATCTTTCTTCTCTTCTGTCATGACTTGTGGAGGTGTTTGCTGGTTAATTGCTTCTCTGCGAGAAGTTTGGAAATTACACAGCAATTTTGTTGACAAAGGGATGAACTTCAAATTGCTGTTTTGCAGAAAGTGGTTTTGTTCTTGTGGCAAGCTCAACCCTTTTTCACTGAAACAGAACCTTCAAACTAGCATCTCGTCTTACATGGGAGTTGCACGTTTTGTTAGAAGGGTTGCTTCCATTTCTGTTTTTCTAAAGAATAGACTGTCTCCACATTGATTCTGTGATGCAGTTTCTCCATGGATTCCCAACAAAGTCAGCAACCAAAAAATGACAAGCATCCATCCATTAGAACCTGTGCTTCTACCCCAGCTCATTATTTGGGGAGGAAAAGCTCCAGCTGGTACCCTCAGTCACATTCCAGTCTCATCTCCAGGGTGTATTCGTCCTTTTCTTCCTTTGTACTCGCCCGTGGAGCTCTCTTTTGTAGTTACAAAGCCCTCTAACCCAGGGCTTCAGAAAGCATGTTTAGAAACTTAAGGTTTTCAAAGCTTCCTCTCAATTTCTTATTGAGAAAATGATCTCCATCTTATCTTGCTTATCTTGTTATTAAAATTAGTGTAGATTTGGCTGTTCTCATCTTGCCTGAGGTGACGCCTCTGATGAAGCACTGAAGTTAGGCAGACATCCAGGCTCCACTGACAGTAGTTCTTTAGTAAAGCCTTGTGCATTTTGCGTGGCTTCCTGAGTTCAGCCCCTGCTCTTCCTAGTGGCTCAGGGAGGTCCGGCTGGGCGAGGTCCCTGGGGAGGCGCCGAAAGTCACGGTGCAGCCCTCCATGCTTTGGGTGTGAAGGAGGCCGTACTGGCAGCCCACTGCCCTCTGGTCGCTGGCACCGAGGCCCTCAGTAGTTGCACTGCAGCCGGTGCAGGACAATGAGAAGGGTGACCACATCTGAGGAGTTAGCGTGCTGGCCTCTAGGGTTCCTGCACCCCGTATGAGAGTCTGGAAGCCGAAAGGCATTGCTACTTGCTTTCCCCAGCTAGTCAGAGAATTAGAAGATGCTCTTGAGGCAGGGTGGCTGTGGAGGCTATTGGCTTTGTGTTCTTCCAGTTGGATTCAAAGGGAGTGGCAGGAACTGGGATGGGGTGGGGAGGGGTGGGAAGCCAGGGTGGGTGGCAGTGCCCTGGCTCAGTTGGGAACAGGCCCTCGCTTCCTGTCCCTGCGCCGGCATGGCTGTGCTGCCTCCCCGTCTCTGTCCCTTCCCAGTTCTCCAGTGCCTCTCTGCCACAGCCAGAGTGCTCCTCCTGGCCTCTTCTCCTGGCACATGGGCCCTGAAGTCCCTCTCCTAATCTCTGTCTTTTCTCCTGATCTCCCATGTGCCTCATTCTTTCCAAATCCACAGAGTTTTGTACCAAGATGCAAAGTCACCCTGAAGACATCTCCCCACTGGAGTTTTCCATCTGTCAAACTCCGCAGTGCTCAAGGTCACTCGCCATGGTCTACCATGTATAGGTGGCCAGTCTGGTATGACATGCTGGTAGATGTGTTTGTTAAGCTTCTTGGAAACTCTTTGAGGGCAGTGACTTTGACCTTGCCACTTCTGTGTGTATCTCTCAACATGTCACCTCCACCAAAACAAGTGATTGGCCTGACCAGCTGAGGATATCCAGAAGGGTCGGGGTGATGGGCAAGAGGTGAGGCAAGGGGATTACTAAACTTTCTCTAAGACACTGATAGGTTTTCATCCTGGTACAGTTATTTTTATCTTTATTTGTAAATGCTTTGGAGCAAGTTGATCAGGTGATTTGTATCTGCAAGAACAAGCCCATTGGAGAGACAGATATTCTTTGTCTTGCAAATCCCCGAGATTGCTGAGAAAATGGAAAACATACAACCTACTCACACTGATAAAACCAGTGGGGTTAGGAAGTTAAATTTTCCTAAGGAATATGCAGAAGGCAGGGATGTGACTTCAGATTCCTAACACTGCTCAGTGACTCCAGTCACATCCCTTGGGAGGCTTTCAGAGCAGCAGATGGAGCCCCTTCCTGGAGAGGAATCCACACCAGTCTTGAGGTGGGGTGTTCTGTTGGCTCGTGAAGGCACAGTGCACTTGAGTTGGATGGAAGCCTAGAACCCAACTAGTTAAGTCCCTCCTTATCCCTACTCCTGCCCCTCAAGAGTGTTTACAGATGGGGGAGCTGAGACCCCAAAAGTCAGGTTGTTGTCCAAGTAGAGACTCGAGCCTGAGTCCCCTGACTTCCACCTGAGAGCTTTTCATGGGAGGGTGATAAATGCTTCCAGATGCCAGCTGGCTTAGAGAAGCAGGTCGTGTCACCAGACGCAGCAGAAATCCTGAGTGGGAGGTTCCAGTTAAATAGAGCTTCGCATGCATTTCCTCCAGTTCATATTTTTCTTTTTCTGCTTCCTGACTTCCTTGGAGACTCCTCAGTGTTCTCCCCCTTGCATGGTGTGAGGAACCCTCTGTGGGCCCCCTGACAGATCCAGCTGATGCTGTGCTTCTGTTACCAGCTTCTCCTGCATGTCACAGTCACAGTGCTCCCCGGGGTTCCTGCCTGACACATTCAGTGGAAGAGAGGCTGCTTCACAGAGAAGCAAAGCATCCAGCCCTCACCACCATGCTGGGGCCTGAGGATGCAGGGTTTTGAGGGTGAATGGTCTTGAGGAGAGAGCTCTTTCAGGGGAACTTGATGACATGGATAGCAGTATCAGTAGTGATGATGATGATGATGATGATGATGGTGGAGGTAAAATAGCTGCTGTTTACTGAATGCTGTGCCAGGCCAAGAGCTTTATCTCTGCTTTCTCACTTACTGGTGGTGTTGCTCAGCCACTAAGTCATATCCAACTATTTGTGACCCCACCTCCTGCAGCACGCCAGACTTCCCTGTCCTTCACCATCTCCCAGAGTTTTCTCAAACTCATGTCCATTGAGTCGGTGATGCCATCCAGCTTTCTCATTCTCTGTCATCCCCTTCTCTTCCTGTCCTCAATCTTTCCCAGTGTCAGGGTCTTTTCTAGTGAGTCAGCTCTTCGCATCAGGTGACCAAAGTATTGGAGCTTCAGCATCAGTCCTTTTAATGAATATTCAGGGTTAATTTTCTTTACGATTGACTGGTTTGATCTCCTTGCAGTCCAAAGGACTCTCAAGAGTCTTCTCCAGCACCACGGTTAGAAAGTATCAGTTCTTGAGCACTCAGCTTTTTTTTTTTAACTGTCCAGCTCTCACATCCATACATGACTCTTGGAGAAACCATAGCTTTGACTATACGGACCTTTGTTGACAAAGTGATGTCTCTGCTTTTTAATATGCTATCTAAGTTTGTCATAGTTTTTCTTCCAAGAGCAAGTGTCTTAATTTTGAAGCTATAGTCACCATCTTCAGTGATTTTGAAGCCTAAGAAAATAAAGTCTCTCACTGTTTCCATTGTTTCCCCATCTATATGCCATGAAGTGATGGGACCAAGTGCCATGATCTTAGTTTTTGAATATTGAGTTTTAAGCCAGCTTTTTCACTCTCCTTAGTACATAGCCCCCCAAAAGTCAGTGGTACTTACCCTATTTTATGGAGTGAGATGTGAAAGCTCAAAGAGTGGAGGTGACTTGTCTAAATTCATGTGTCCAGGACACATCCAACCTACTCAGGGCCTCTTGGGCAGAGCAGAGGTCTGAGAAGTCCCTTTAAGATGCAGCCTAAGGATGTGGCTGTCACTGTAAGAAGGGAGGTCACTCAGTGACCCTACTGCCCTTGGATTTTGCTGCAGTTAACCAGCTGAAAGGGAAAGAGAAAGAGGCTGTGAACTGCTCTCTTCATTAGGAAGCTTTTCTGGTATATCCTTATTGTATTGATTTAATTCATTTCAATAAATATCTTCAAGAATTTCCTCAGCAACTGGGGAAATGATAGCTTGTTACATAATAGGAGTATCTGATTAGGACTCAGGAAACATTAGTCAAGTCTCAGCTTTACTTTGTATTTTTCTGATACCCTCCAACAGATCACATGATTTCTCTGAGTCTTGACTTCTTCACCGTCAAAGAAAGCTAATGATGCCAAGGGTGCTGCGAACATCTTCATCCAGTTTCTGCTCTTAAATGAGGGCCGACTGGGGGCCAGTGAGCCCTTGACATGGTAGAATCTTTGTGGGGGCCTCTTTTGTCATTTACAAGAAACCTTGCGGGTGAATGGGGTTTGGCTTGTGGGGAGAGATGGCAGAAAGGATCAGAGGGAAAAGGGGTTCAAGAAGAAGTTGTTTGGGTCCTTCACGGGGCTCAGGTATCATCAGCTGGCCAGACCAGGTTAACCCCTGGAGTGGGACGGCAAGATGCAGGGGCCTTCTCGGTGAGGAAAAGGGAAGGAGCCCAGACGAAGAGTCCCTGTGGTCACCGTCCCGTGAACGTGCGTCCTTCATTTCCTTTACGTGAGCAGCCCTTGCTGTGGGTGTCTCGTTGCCCCCAGTCTGCAGACCTAAGAGAAGGCAGATGAACTGGGAGTCGGGTGAGGTCTGCCAGGCTGCGAGGCCCTCACCCCAGCCCTGAATGGCCCTGCACTGTAGCGACAGAAAGGGGTGGGCTTGTGCTGATGAAACAATGGTCAGATGTAATTTTCTGCTCATCAGATTGGCAGGTATTCTAAGAACCAAGCATGCTTACCTTGGATGTTGATTGTGAGGCTCACATGAGCTCATGAGTGCAAGCTCTCCTTTCAGCCGGCGTTGGCCACGTATCTCTGCTACTGTCCTCATTATTGGACGTCCACCTCCGTAATGGCTGAGCGGGAGTGCTGGGGGCCGTTCTCTGTACAGGTGTGCACCTGGCTTTATCCTTCTTTGTTCCCGTGTGAAAGGCAAGGTTCTTCCTCCCCAGGGTAGAGAGCAAAGGTGCTCTTAATGCTCACCAACAAAGGAACTCTTAGTGTTCGTCAGTGTCCTGGTGAACATGGATCTCTCTCTCTCTCTGATCACACCTCCCTCCTTCTGCTGTGGGAGAGTCAGGAGGGGAGGGGCTTTCACCTGCTGCAGATGGCAAGTGGGATCATCTCACTGGAGCTGAACTTCTGCTTGGGGAAGTGTCACTTTCCTGCTCTTGCCTCCCAAATGCCTGAGAGTGGTGGATTGTTGTGGCCCTAAATTTAAATCTTGATTTTTTTTTACCTTTTTAGTAACTTATGGGTCCTTTCTGACAGCTACTGAGGTCCACTTTACAAGCACTGTCCTCTGTCACCTGCCCTGCATGTGTTTAGGGGAGGAGGTGAAGATTAGGTGGGGGTAGTTCTCAGTGGTGCTGCTTAGGGAACCCTCCGATGGGTGACCTCCTGTCATGGTTTGTTGCTCTGGATGCCAAAGGTCCCTCCTGTTAGAATCATACATTTGTCTGTCTTCTAGATATCAGGAAATGTTACTTTACTTAATACTAGCTTTATTGCTTTGTTCTGATTATAATTATAGTAAACGCAGAATATTTGTGTGCTGTGGATAATTATATGTTTTGTCGAAATCCCCTGTCTTTTGCAGATGGTGGGTCTCTAAAAGGGTTCTTAGCTTCCTTAGTAGGATATGAATATGAGGAGTCAGGGGAGAAACACTGGAGCCAGTGAAGTGGGGGCTGCCGTGGAGGCTGAAGCAGAGATCGGGTCCGTGGCAGCTGAAGGGGAACTTCTGGGCGAGACTGAAGAGCCTAATAGAGATGTTCTGTTGCTTTGGGTTCAGGGGCCAGTGGTACCACTTTCTGCTCTGTGGCCCTACAGTGTCTTCAGCAGAACATTCGTTCGTGCTGATGCTTCTTAGAAGACTTACTGTAGGCAACTGGAGTGGCAGTTCCCTCCCTAGAAGTGGCTTCTCAATGTCCCCGTGGACTGCTCCCGCTTTGACTGCTCCTGCCCCGCCCCAGGTATTTTCTGTGTCCCCGGCTTCCCTGGTGGCTCAGACGATAAAGCGTCTGCCTACGATGCAGGAGACCCGGGTTCAATTCCTGGGTGGGGAAGATCCCCTGGAGAAGGAAATGGCACCCCGCTCCAGTGCTCTTGCCCGGAAAATCCCATGGACGGAGGAGCCTGGTGGGCGACAGTCCATGGGGTCGCAAAGAGTCGGACACGACTTTCCCTTCCTTCCCTTCCGCAACATCTGAGCACGCAGAAGGGTGCTCAGGCTGCTCACAGCCTCGCGGGGGGCGAGGGTGCTCCCCTGCTGTGACTCTGGGTTGAACAGGGACTTACAGGCTATGCGCTGCTCCTGCTTTACGACCCCCGGGTCCCTCTGTGGCCTCAGCGCACACCTGTGTGCTCAGCACTGTTGTTACAAGTGCAAGGGGACAAAGCCATCTGGTGGGGATGGAATTTAGGCCTTTTTAAGGATGACAAGTGAAGTGACTCAGTCACTCTGGGCACAGTCTCAGAAGTGGAATGGAGGCAGCGTGACAGCCACAGCTGTTCATGTCAGCATGAGTTGCAGGGGGAGGGTGGCAGAGAGGGCGAGCTCTGACCTGGTGCCAGGCACTGGGCTGAGCCCTGGCCGTAGCCCTGACTGATCCTCGTAACACAAGGAGACAGACGCCACTATCAACCCCACTTTCCAGAGGCAGACACTGAGGCTTAAGTGACACACTCAGGGTCAGAGACGGAGCAGATGAGAGCTGGGATTTGAGTCCGGGTTTGTCTGCCTCTGAATCCTTTCCTCTCCCTGGCACTGCCTCATTCCTGTCCCCAGTAAGATTCTCCTGTGTCGTCGTTCGCTCCCGTCACACCAGAGGAACAGGAGCCCGGCGAGCTTCCATGGGCAGGCATGGGGTGGGGGAGATGTGTGCCTGAGTCTAGCCAGTGTTGCCCAGCACTCACAGGCCCATGCTCTGTGTTTGGTGTTATGCTAAGCACTTTCTACTTTATATACATCATTTCATTTCATGTTAATTTTCTCCTAGTGCCTGGCTTCCTTCTCTAGAATATAAGCTTTGAGAGGACAGCAGCTCTGCCTGTTTTGTTCCCTGCTGTTATCTGTGGCTCCTTGAACACAGCTAAGCACACAGTAGGGCTTCCCAGGTGGTGCTAGAGGTAAAGAACCCGCCTGCCAGTGAAGGAGACTAAACAGACACAGGTTTGATCCCTGGGTCAGGAAGATCTCCTGGAGGAGGAAATGGCCACCCACTCTAGTATTCTTGCCTGGAGAACCCCATGGACAGAGGAGCCTGGTGGGCTACAGTCCATGGGGTCGCAAAGAGTTGAACACGACTGAAGCAGCTTAGCACACATGCAAGCACACGGTTGGTGCTCAGCAAACTTTAGTGGAACAAATGGATTACAGCAGCCACCGAGACTGTGAAGAATGATTGCCCCCATTNTTCTTGCCTGGAGAACCCCATGGACAGAGGAGCCTGGTGGGCTACAGTCCATGGGGTCGCAAAGAGTTGAACACGACTGAAGCAGCTTAGCACACACGCAAGCACACGGTTGGTGCTCAGCAAACTTTAGTGGAACAAATGGATTACAGCAGCCACCGAGACTGTGAAGAATGATTGCCCCCATTTTACGTAGTAGGAGAGTAAGGCATAGGAGGCATAATTGGTTTCCCCATGGCTCAGAAGTCTGGAGCCAGGGAGGCTGGGTACCCAGGGTGGTTTATTCTAGTGCTTCTGCTTTAACCACTCAGCTCTTCCCGGGGCATCAGCTGGGTGTGGTTCCCAAGGGTTCGAGTGGCTGATGGATGGGCTTCCTGTGAGCCTCACAAGGGGCACCATCCTAAGGCAGGAGAGGGAGGGAGATAATTGATGAGCTTAATTATCCGTGGCAATGACATGATGAGGGTGCCACCACGGGAGTGCTTCTTGTTACTAGGCAGCACAGAATTCCTGGAAATGGGAGGGAGCCCATGGCAGTGCGCTGCCATGAGATGGGAGCTGTCCCATTTGGTTCGTGGAGGTCTCCCCCGGCGCTCGGTGTTACAGTGTTGGAAAAAACGCTCAGCTGTATGAAGCACAAATTACGCTAGATGGAGAGCAGCTAGCTTCCTGGAGATCACAGTTGGCCTTCGTTAATGAATTTTGGCCTGATTAACACAGGTTCTGGATTGACATCAAAATATGCAAGGAGAAACTTGGTTGGGGTGGGAGGAGACTAGTTTAAACTCTCTAACTTTGAAATCAGGGGAAGGAAAGGCTTGTGTGAAGCCTGGAGCTGAGGACTGAATGTGTAATGAACTCCTAGATCTTTGAAGCTGCGCTGCTTTGCTCAGACCTCTGTAAACTAAGGCACCCCAGACTCTAGGGCCTTCTTGGCCCCATTCCATTCTCAAGGACACATGGCTAGCAGGGGATCCAAGGCTGAAGGACCCTCAAAAGGGATACAACCTGCTTCTCTCGTGGCCCATTCCCACAGCTCCTGGATAATTGTCATGCATCCTCATCTAAACCCATCATCCCCTGCAATCTTCACCAGGACTTTCAATGGCTTTTTGCCTCCAAGCATGCCTTCTTATAGCTGTGTCCCTATTCCTCCCTTGCCTCCCTGGTGGCTCAGATGGTAAAGTTTCCACCTGCAGTGCCAGAAACTTGGATTTGATCCCTGGGTCGGGAAGATCCCCTGGAGAAGGGAATGGCTACCCACTCCAGTATTCTTGCCTGGAACTTTTTCACTCTCCTTAGTACATAGCCCCCCAAAAGTCAGTGGTACTTACCCTATTTTATGGAGTGAGATGTGAAAGCTCAAAGAGTGGAGGTGACTTGTCTAAATTCATGTGTCCAGGACACATCCAACCTACTCAGGGCCTCTTGGGCAGAGCAGAGGTCTGAGAAGTCCCTTTAAGATGCAGCCTAAGGATGTGGCTGTCACTGTAAGAAGGGAGGTCACTCAGTGACCCTACTGCCCTTGGATTTTGCTGCAGTTAACCAGCTGAAAGGGAAAGAGAAAGAGGCTGTGAACTGCTCTCTTCATTAGGAAGCTTTTCCTGGTATATCCTTATTGTATTGATTTAATTCATTTCAATAAATATCTTCAAGAATTTCCTCAGCAACTGGGGAAATGATAGCTTGTTACATAATAGGAGTATCTGATTAGGACTCAGGAAACATTAGTCAAGTCTCAGCTTTACTTTGTATTTTTCTGATACCCTCCAACAGATCACATGATTTCTCTGAGTCTTGACTTCTTCACCGTCAAAGAAAGCTAATGATGCCAAGGGTGCTGCGAACATCTTCATCCAGTTTCTGCTCTTAAATGAGGGCCGACTGGGGGCCAGTGAGCCCTTGACATGGTAGAATCTTTGTGGGGGCCTCTTTTGTCATTTACAAGAAACCTTGCGGGTGAATGGGGTTTGGCTTGTGGGGAGAGATGGCAGAAAGGATCAGAGGGAAAAGGGGTTCAAGAAGAAGTTGTTTGGGTCCTTCACGGGGCTCAGGTATCATCAGCTGGCCAGACCAGGTTAACCCAGGGAGTGGGACGGCAAGATGCAGGGGCCTTCTCGGTGAGGAAAAGGGAAGGAGCCCAGACGAAGAGTCCCTGTGGTCACCGTCCCGTGAACGTGCGTCCTTCATTTCCTTTACGTGAGCAGCCCTTGCTGTGGGTGTCTCGTTGCCCCCAGTCTGCAGACCTAAGAGAAGGCAGATGAACTGGGAGTCGGGTGAGGTCTGCCAGGCTGCGAGGCCCTCACCCCAGCCCTGAATGGCCCTGCACTGTAGCGACAGAAAGGGGTGGGCTTGTGCTGATGAAACAATGGTCAGATGTAATTTTCTGCTCATCAGATTGGCAGGTATTCTAAGAACCAAGCATGCTTACCTTGGATGTTGATTGTGAGGCTCACATGAGCTCATGAGTGCAAGCTCTCCTTTCAGCCGGCGTTGGCCACGTATCTCTGCTACTGTCCTCATTATTGGACGTCCACCTCCGTAATGGCTGAGCGGGAGTGCTGGGGGCCGTTCTCTGTACAGGTGTGCACCTGGCTTTATCCTTCTTTGTTCCCGTGTGAAAGGCAAGGTTCTTCCTCCCCAGGGTAGAGAGCAAAGGTGCTCTTAATGCTCACCAACAAAGGAACTCTTAGTGTTCGTCAGTGTCCTGGTGAACATGGATCTCTCTCTCTCTCTGATCACACCTCCCTCCTTCTGCTGTGGGAGAGTCAGGAGGGGAGGGGCTTTCACCTGCTGCAGATGGCAAGTGGGATCATCTCACTGGAGCTGAACTTCTGCTTGGGGAAGTGTCACTTTCCTGCTCTTGCCTCCCAAATGCCTGAGAGTGGTGGATTGTTGTGGCCCTAAATTTAAATCTTGATTTTTTTTTTACCTTTTTAGTAACTTATGGGTCCTTTCTGACAGCTACTGAGGTCCACTTTACAAGCACTGTCCTCTGTCACCTGCCCTGCATGTGTTTAGGGGAGGAGGTGAAGATTAGGTGGGGGTAGTTCTCAGTGGTGCTGCTTAGGGAACCCTCCGATGGGTGACCTCCTGTCATGGTTTGTTGCTCTGGATGCCAAAGGTCCCTCCTGTTAGAATCATACATTTGTCTGTCTTCTAGATATCAGGAAATGTTACTTTACTTAATACTAGCTTTATTGCTTTGTTCTGATTATAATTATAGTAAACGCAGAATATTTGTGTGCTGTGGATAATTATATGTTTTGTCGAAATCCCCTGTCTTTTGCAGATGGTGGGTCTCTAAAAGGGTTCTTAGCTTCCTTAGTAGGATATGAATATGAGGAGTCAGGGGAGAAACATTGGAGCCAGTGAAGTGGGGGCTGCCGTGGAGGCTGAAGCAGAGATCGGGTCCGTGGCAGCTGAAGGGGAACTTCTGGGCGAGACTGAAGAGCCTAATAGAGATGTTCTGTTGCTTTGGGTTCAGGGGCCAGTGGTACCACTTTCTGCTCTGTGGCCCTACAGTGTCTTCAGCAGAACATTCGTTCGTGCTGATGCTTCTTAGAAGACTTACTGTAGGCAACTGGAGTGGCAGTTCCCTCCCTAGAAGTGGCTTCTCGATGTCCCCGTGGACTGCTCCCGCTTTGACTGCTCCTGCCCCGCCCCAGGTATTTTCTGTGTCCCCGGCTTCCCTGGTGGCTCAGACGATAAAGCGTCTGCCTACGATGCAGGAGACCCGGGTTCAATTCCTGGGTGGGGAAGATCCCCTGGAGAAGGAAATGGCACCCCGCTCCAGTGCTCTTGCCCGGAAAATCCCATGGACGGAGGAGCCTGGTGGGCGACAGTCCATGGGGTCGCAAAGAGTCGGACACGACTTTCCCTTCCTTCCCTTCCGCAACATCTGAGCAGAAGGATGCTCAGGCTGCTCACAGCCTCGCGGGGGGGCGAGGGTGCTCCCCTGCTGTGACTCTGGGTTGAACAGGGACTTACAGGCTATGCGCTGCTCCTGCTTTACGACCCCCGGGTCCCTCTGTGGCCTCAGCGCACACCTGTGTGCTCAGCACTGTTGTTACAAGTGCAAGGGGACAAAGCCATCTGGTGGGGATGGAATTTAGGCCTTTTTAAGGATGACAAGTGAAGTGACTCAGTCACTCTGGGCACAGTCTCAGAAGTGGAATGGAGGCAGCGTGACAGCCACAGCTGTTCATGTCAGCATGAGTTGCAGGGGGAGGGTGGCAGAGAGGGCGAGCTCTGACCTGGTGCCAGGCACTGGGCTGAGCCCTGGCCGTAGCCCTGACTGATCCTCGTAACACAAGGAGACAGACGCCACTATCAACCCCACTTTCCAGAGGCAGACACTGAGGCTTAAGTGACACACTCAGGGTCAGAGACGGAGCAGATGAGAGCTGGGATTTGAGTCCGGGTTTGTCTGCCTCTGAATCCTTTCCTCTCCCTGGCACTGCCTCATTCCTGTCCCCAGTAAGATTCTCCTGTGTCGTCGTTCGCTCCCGTCACACCAGAGGAACAGGAGCCCGGCGAGCTTCCATGGGCAGGCATGGGGTGGGGGAGATGTGTGCCTGAGTCTAGCCAGTGTTGCCCAGCACTCACAGGCCCATGCTCTGTGTTTGGTGTTATGCTAAGCACTTTCTACTTTATATACATCATTTCATTTCATGTTAATTTTCTCCTAGTGCCTGGCTTCCTTCTCTAGAATATAAGCTTTGAGAGGACAGCAGCTCTGCCTGTTTTGTTCCCTGCTGTTATCTGTGGCTCCTTGAACACAGCTAAGCACACAGTAGGGCTTCCCAGGTGGTGCTAGAGGTAAAGAACCCGCCTGCCAGTGAAGGAGACTAAACAGACACAGGTTTGATCCCTGGGTCAGGAAGATCTCCTGGAGGAGGAAATGGCCACCCACTCTAGTATTCTTGCCTGGAGAACCCCATGGACAGAGGAGCCTGGTGGGCTACAGTCCATGGGGTCGCAAAGAGTTGAACACGACTGAAGCAGCTTAGCACACACGCAAGCACACGGTTGGTGCTCAGCAAACTTTAGTGGAACAAATGGATTACAGCAGCCACCGAGACTGTGAAGAATGATTGCCCCCATTTTACGTAGTAGGAGAGTAAGGCATAGGAGGCATAATTGGTTTCCCCATGGCTCAGAAGTCTGGAGCCAGGGAGGCTGGGTACCCAGGGTGGTTTATTCTAGTGCTTCTGCTTTAACCACTCAGCTCTTCCCGGGGCATCAGCTGGGTGTGGTTCCCAAGGGTTCGAGTGGCTGATGGATGGGCTTCCTGTGAGCCTCACAAGGGGCACCATCCTAAGGCAGGAGAGGGAGGGAGATAATTGATGAGCTTAATTATCCGTGGCAATGACATGATGAGGGTGCCACCACGGGAGTGCTTCTTGTTACTAGGCAGCACAGAATTCCTGGAAATGGGAGGGAGCCCATGGCAGTGCGCTGCCATGAGATGGGAGCTGTCCCATTTGGTTCGCGGAGGTCTCCCCCGGCGCTCGGTGTTACAGTGTTGGAAAAAACGCTCAGCTGTATGAAGCACAAATTACGCTAGATGGAGAGCAGCTAGCTTCCTGGAGATCACAGTTGGCCTTCGTTAATGAATTTTGGCCTGATTAACACAGGTTCTGGATTGACATCAAAATATGCAAGGAGAAACTTGGTTGGGGTGGGAGGAGACTAGTTTAAACTCTCTAACTTTGAAATCAGGGGAAGGAAAGACTTGTGTGAAGCCTGGAGCTGAGGACTGAATGTGTAATGAACTCCTAGATCTTTGAAGCTGCGCTGCTTTGCTCAGACCTCTGTAAACTAAGGCACCCCAGACTCTAGGGCCTTCTTGGCCCCATTCCATTCTCAAGGACACATGGCTAGCAGGGGATCCAAGGCTGAAGGACCCTCAAAAGGGATACAACCTGCTTCTCTCGTGGCCCATTCCCACAGCTCCTGGATAATTGTCATGCATCCTCATCTAAACCCATCATCCCCTGCAATCTTCACCAGGACTTTCAATGGCTTTTTGCCTCCAAGCATGCCTTCTTATAGCTGTGTCCCTATTCCTCCCTTGCCTCCCTGGTGGCTCAGATGGTAAAGTTTCCACCTGCAGTGCCAGAAACTTGGATTTGATCCCTGGGTCGGGAAGATCCCCTGGAGAAGGGAATGGCTACCCACTCCAGTATTCTTGCCTGGAGAATTCCATGAACAGAGGAGCCCAGTGGGCTACAGTCCACTGGGTCAAAAAGAATTGGACACGAATGAGCAACTAGCACTTTCACTTGCCTGGAGCCATGTCAGTTGCTTACCCCTTGGATCTACCTGCATGACCATCCCACCCGCCTGGTTGGGTCATGATGTCTCATCATGAGCCTGTGTGTTTTGCAGGTGCTGGATGTGTCTGCTCTCTTTGTCCCTGAGGCTGACTTTCAAGTTTCAGATCCATCTCTCTCTGTTCATCCCAAGGAGTTAGGCAGGTACCTACTCTTCAGCATCAGATACTTACACCTCACTTACCCTTGTAAGTTTGCCTGTGTCCTTATGACCATCTCAGGGTCACTGGGGATATAATTTTAGCCTCACAATAAACAAAAGATCGGAGGGTCCCCGTGACTGATGGGAGTTAGACATTTCTGGCCATGGGATGAGCAGTGGGAAGCATGCTTGTATCACAGGGCTGAACTGGGGCCAAGGTCAGCTTCGTGGGGCACCTGGTCTAGCTGGTTCCCCATCCTCAGGTTTTGAAGAAGTGAGATGAGACTTGTTGGGGGAAACCCATGTACTCAAAAGAAAGGGAACATGACAGACTATTGTCTGGCCCTCACCAGTTTCAGAGAATGAACTCTAGCAAGGGCATTTTATTACTTCAATGTATTTCTCACAGAGGTGATGCCAAGCAAAGAAAATCCTCTCTGAGTTATATGGCTTTTTCGTTCAGCCCTACAGGATCTTTCATCTCTAAGCAGTAAAATCAGGCAGTAATTCAAAGTTTAAGTTACTGTTTCATTTTAAAAATATCACCTTAATCTTGTTGCACTTGGTCAAAGTCCACTTTGGCGTTTTTGGCCATCATTATCTATAGCTTTATTTTGCTGGCTCTTAGGAACATATGCAGGCTTTATTCAGAAAGGCATTTGGGATTTATTTTCTAAAGCAAGCAAAGGAGGAGGGAGGAAGGAATTGGGCTGAAGAGCAGATGTAAAGTGAGGCTGAATGGCTGGTGATGGTTATCTTATGTGAGGCCATGATGAGATGTTAATGGCTTTTTTTTTTTTTTTTTTTTTTTGACCTCGGCAAGTGTTAGCTTTGGGAAAGGAGTTGGTGGATATGCTTAGCTGGCATCTGTTTTCTCATTCTTCAGAATGTCAGGGACTGCTGGGGATGTGACCTGGACATGTTATCACTCTGGAAATCTGCTACTTCTCTTTGTCTGTATTTCTTCTCCCTCCTCTGTGGATTCTCTGTATCTACATGAAGAGAGGGGTTTTTATGAAGGGGCTCTACGAGAGGTCGTGCCTTCAGAAACCAAGCCTCAGGAGCCCGTCTTTACAGTCTGTTTGTGATGACAAGGAAATGCAGTCAACACGAGACAGGTGCCCAGGGACCACCCCTCAGAGATGCCCAGGGACAAGAGATGGCACATGCTCCTGCTGAGGGAACCAGAACAAAACGGTGGTTTCACTGTTTTCTGAGCCCCAGATGACTAAGTCCCTATGAAGCCTGCGTTCTCTGGAGTGCAGAACAGGAGAAAATTAGTTTGCAGCCACACAGGATAGGCTGCACTGGGCTGCTTTGCAGAGGTTGTGGGTCTGCTACACACTTCTTGCTCTGACCTTCCTTCCCACTGGGAATGTGGTCCTCCCAGCCTTTTCGTGGCTATGAGTTGCTCTCTCTGCTGTAGCCACTTCTAAGGTCTGTGATTTTCTCCCTTCATTTTTTCCAAGAAACTCATTCTTTCTTTGGTGATAAATCTGACAGGACTTGTGGGAGACAGAGGAGCTGCTTATTTTCTCTGCCGTTCGTGTATTCTTGCATTGAACAAATAGTTTCTAGTATGTATTGGGCATGACTTTAGGTGCCCGAGAAGCAGCAGAGAAGGAAAAGTCAAAGATTCCTGCCATCCTGGAGGCCAGGGTCTAGTGGGATCATGACTAGAGCCCCACCGAGATACTTGGGAGGGACACCGCCTCTTCACCTTTCTGATTGCAGAACACTGTTACCCTAAGGGCATACTGCCTCGGTGCAATTCACAGACAGTGCCTCCCAGATGTGTGACTCAGCTGTCTTTGTAAGAGAGTGGTTCCTGCAGGCACCATGGTGGGCTGATCAGGTGTACCATAATCAGCACAGTTCTTGGTAAACATCTCAACATGAGACCAAATAATTAAACTCTTGAGAACACAGGCTTTAGTGTCAGAAGCCCTGGGTTTGAATTCTGGCTCCACAACTTAAAGTTGACTTTCCCAGGGCAAATAACGTTTCTGAGCCTATGTAAGATTTCTATTACAGTAGTTCTTACCTTGTCAGGGAAGGCAATGGCACCCCACCCCAGTACTCTTGCCTGGAAAATCCAATGGACGGAGGAGCCTGGTGGGCTGCAGTCCATGGGGTCGCTAACAGATTTTGGAGCCCCCCAAAATAAAGTCTGACACTGTTTCCACTGTTTCCCCATCTATTTCCCATGAAGTGATGGGACCGGATGCCATGATCTTCATTTTCTGAATGTTGAGCTTTAAGCCAACTTTTTCAGTCTCTACTTTCACTTTCATCAAGAGGCTTTTTAGTTCCTCTTCACTTTCTGCCATAAGGGTGGTGTCATCTGCATATCTGAGGTTATTGATATTTCTCCCGGCAATCTTAATTCCAGCTTGTGCTTCTCCCAGCCCAGTGTTTCTCATGATGTACTCTGCATAGAAGTTAAAAAAGCAGGGTGACGATATACAGCCTTGACATACTCCTTTTCCTATTTGGAACCAGTCTGTTGTTCGATGTCCAGTTCTAACTATTGCTTCCTGACCTGCATACAGATTTCTCAGGAGGCAGGTCAGGTGGTCTGGTATTCCCATCTCTTTCAGAATTTACCACAGTTTATTGTGATCCACACAGTCAAAGGCTTTGGCATTGTCAATAAAGCAGAAATAGATGTTTTTCTGGAAGTATAGGTAAAGCTTTTAGCACAATGCCTGGGGTTCCATGACTAACTGTAGTGAACATTATATAAATGATTTGTATATATGATTAAATCTTTATAATCCATTTCTCCAGCACTGTGGAGGATATAAATAAACTTAGTGTTCGTAGCTCTTCTCTGAAGGATGCTCAGATATATTAAACAAGAGCCCTGAAGTCCAGCAGCTAAATTATTAGTGGGAAGAACACTTTAGGGGGACAGAGCAGTGAGAGGAGCTGGCCTGGGACCTGGGGGTTGGGTGTGGAGCCTGGAAATGTGCCTGGATCAGGGGTGCTGCTGGAGCCAGGGTGGCTGGGGCATGCTCAAGGAGCTTGGGCCTGAGCAGGGAGGTTGGGATAGCAAAAGAGGAGAACATTCGGATGAGAGGAACATCCGAGTGATGCAAGACCTGGGGAGCAGGGCGGAGAACGGAGGTTGAAGGATTGGGGCATTGTCACTGGAGAGGCAACATCAGGACCAGATCCTGATGAACCTATTTTCAGGGCAGGAATAGAGATGCAGACTTAGAGAACAGACTCATGGGCACAGTGGGGGAAGGAGAGGGTGAGATGAATTGGCAGAGTAGCATAGAAATAAATACATGTGTAAAGTAGATAGCTAATGAGACGTTGCTGTATAGCACAGAGAGCTTAGCCTGGTGCTTTGTAATGACCTAAAGGGATAGAATGAGGTGGGAGGTGGGAGGATAGTTCAAGAGAGAGGTAACACGTATGTACCTACAGTTGATTCATGTTGATATATGGCAGAAACCAGCACAACATTGTAAAGTAATTATCCTCCAATTAAAAATAAATAAATAAACATATCTGCAAAAAAGAAAGGCAGGACCAGAGGTGATGGGCCTCAGAAGTAAGGGCTTGACTTTAATCCGGGCATGTGGAGAAAATGGGGAGCATGTGGAGCATTTGGGACTCTTTGGTCTGACTCCCCAGTAAGCAGGGAGAGCACACTCCTTGGAGAAAGGACCAAGTTTTGGTCGTTTCCTACCAAGCTTTGCATCTGGTAGGCCTGATGTTGTTCATGGGGCCAGGGAGCATCAGGGCCTGGAGCTGTGTGGTGAGAGGTGGCAGCTTAACTAGACAGGATGACCCCAGGGCTCTGTGGAACTGCTCAGCAGGCAGTGGGAGGGGGACCACCATCCATCCAGTCATCTGTCCAAGCAGCTATTCATCCATCCACTGTTTATTAATACCTACTGCTTATTAGATGCTCTGCTAGGCACTCGAGCTAAACCGGTGAATGAAAGCACCCAGTGTGCGGAGCTCGTGAGAGAGACCGTCTGGTTTGCAGGAGCGGCTGGGGCGGCGCAGATGTTGGCAGCCTCTGCGGACACCGCCACAGGCTGTAGCGAGGCTGCAGACAGAGCAAAGTGTCAGGAAGGAGGGGAAGGAGGAATGTGGCTTGTAGACTCTGGGATCTGTACTCTGGAGCAGAGTAGGCGGGCTGGGGAGAGAAACAAAGGGCTGACGGCAGAGGGAGGTAGCAGGGTGGGGTGGGGCAGGGCGTGGTGGGGTTTCTGTGTAGATCACCAGGAGCCTTTTCTGCTGTGCTC
>SJYX01002515.1:140112-165119 GCA_006410675.1 Oreotragus oreotragus
CTCCCCCCCACCGCCACCTCCACCTATACCCCAAGCAAAGCAAAGGCTGTAGGAGTTGGCTTAGAGTTGTAATTTGTCACAACTTCTGCCTTTGGGGTTGTTGTCGTTCAGCCTCTAAGTTGTGTCCAACTCTGTGACCGCGTGGACTGGCGCACACCAGGCTTCCCTTGTCCTTCACTATGTCCTGGAGTTTGCTCAAACTCGTGTCCATTGAGTTGGTGATGGCATCCAAGTATCTCATCCTCTGTCATCCCCTTCTGCCCTCCATCTTTCCCAGTGTCAAGAGTTTTCCAATGAGTCGCCTCTTTGCATCAGGTGGCCAAAGCATGAGCTTATCTTTAGATTGCTGGTTTGATTCCAGCTTGAAGGAGGTACTGGGGAGAGGGCCATCTTTTTCTCAGCCCCCTCAGGAAACTTGGCCCCTTTCCTTTGGGGTTTCCTGCCCAGGACCTTCCACTGCCTTTGTTATGCAAATTAGAGGACCTTTATTCAGCTTGGCCCCTGAAAACAGACATGGAATCCTCATTTGCTCAAAAGGCTTTGCTAAGTTGTTGACAAAATCAGCAAGGTCAGGAGCAGGTAGGGAAACTATTTGAGAGAAAGACCTCCCACAAGATGCATGACTTTTTCCAGCCTCAGTTACCCACTGTGCAACAAGAAAGAGTAAGACCTAGAGTGCTGCAACGCACAGGGCCTGTGTTGAGCCTGCTCACTGCACTGGTGCGTGCGTAGGTCAGTGAAGAGGAGAGTGTGTGCTCCAGGAAAATCTCAGTCAGGGGTCTCACCCCCGTGCAGGTCCTGTAGGCAGCAGTGCAGATTCCTCTCTGCTGCCAGAGCTCGCCCCCTAGTGGGCAGGCGAAGAGAAAAAGTGCAGTACTGAGGGAGCCTCTAAGAGGAGTAAATAAGAGCGGTTTCTTCAAAGAATTCAAACAGTGCTGCGGAAAGCAAGTTATATTTACTTTCCCGACTGAGCGACCTCACTTTCACTTTTCACTTGCATGCATTGGAGAAGGAAATGGCAACCCACTCCGGTATTCTTGCTTGGAGAATCCCAGGGACGGGGGGAACGTGGTGGGCTGCTGTCTATGGGGTCGCACAGAGTCAGACACGACTGAAGCGACTTGCAGCAGCAGCAGCTGTTCGTTTACTAGTTATGAAATGTGTGGAAGAGTTTAAAGAATATTGCAATAAACACCGTGTACCCATTGCCAAGTTTGGACAGTTATTAACATTTTGCCCCATTCCCTCTCTTCCTTTTCACACGTGCACAGTTTCCCTCTGGACCATTTAGAAGTGTTATGTAGAGACTGACATCTCACCCATAAGAAAATAAACAGGCATTCTCCTATATGAGCACACTGGTAGGTATGATTACACCTACGAGAGCAATAGTTCAGCATCACCTAACATATAATCCACATTACAATCACAACATTTTCCCAGGATGCCTTTTATAGCTTTGTATAATTATTATTATTCAAGAACCAATCAAGTCTTGCTCACTGCCTTTGTTTCATCTGTTTAATTTCTTCTAGAACAAGGACCTACTCACTTCAGGGGTTTTTTGTTTAATTTTTTTGAGCATTTAGGCAGTTGTCTTATAAAATGTCCTCAATTTTAGACTTGGTTTCTAATGAATAGATTCAAGTTAAGCATTTGTTGGCACTGGAACTTCAAAGGTACTGTTATTGTTTCCTTTTGAGGCGCTTCAGGAGTTGTATGCCAGGTGGTCCCACTCCTAGTGGCACTAAATTGGCCCCTTGGTCCCTTTGCTAGGAGATGGCTGCCAAATGTTTATTGAAAAATGTACACTTGTAATTGGATATTCTGTGGGGTGACACTTGGAGGCTGTGTGCATGTTATGTCCCCAGAGACTTTCACCCAATATTTTTAGCAAGCATCAAGTGATTCCTTCCTGACTCAATTATTACACTGGGGGGTGGGGGGCGGGGAGGATTGCAAAATGATAATTTGCTAATTCTAGCATTCCTTCTAAATTTATTTAGCTGGCATTCTTCTGTAAAGAAGAGCTTTTCTTTCATATTTTTAGCAACTTGGTTTGAAAGTTTCAGGTCTGCCTTCTTTGGAACTCTTAGTTCAGAAGAAAAGTGTGCATGAGAGGGTGTGTTATAGTGAGTGTATGTGTGTGCGGGTGGGTGTGTATGTGAGAGAGACAGCGGATGAGATCTGAAGGCTGAGTCCTGCCCACAGAGGTGCTCTCGCAGAGGCCCCGCATCAGCCCAGTGAAGCTGGGTCCTGCTGTTTTGGCCTTCGCTCCTCTCCAGTTTCGCTGTCTTCCTGGCTGTTTCTCAGGAGCTGTCAGCCTCTCCCTCCTCGGGACCTTTGCACTTCCCGTTGCCTGGAACCCCTTTCCCCAGGAGCCACATGGCACACTTGATTCTGTCCCCTGCCCAGGTGTCATCTGGCCAGATTTCCCGGTCACCCATATAAAGTACCGTCCCCTCCCCATTACTGTCAGTCTCTTACTCTCTGTTGTGCATCCTCCATAGCCCTTGTCATACCTGCCCCATAAACATCCTGAGAACAGGCCCTTTGTCCCACTGGTTCAGAGCCTAGAGTGGACCCTGACTCCCCATAGGCAAGGAAGGGAGTTTGTGGCATGCAAGCAGGGACACACACGTGCATGCAAGATTGGTCGAGTTCCGTATGAGATCGAGCCCCTCCCCCTCATTTATGCTCCTCCACCCAGGTGACCAGAGGTATTCCCACCCTGGGCAGAGAGTGTGGCTGTTTCTCGTCCCGGGGATAACGTGTGCCGCCAGCCGCCTCTTTCTTGGCACCCAGTTACAAAAGCCAGCAGAGCTGGAAGACTATCCGCCCCCACTTCCTTGACATGATTTGGGGGAAATAAAAACAAATCAGAATTCATCAACTGTGAACAAAATTGTCAACTGTGAACTGTCAACAGTCTGGTTTAAAAATAGACGAGAGGTTGATGAAATACAGTGGAGAAAGCAATTTAAATAAAATGTTAAAAATAATACCCAAAGCGGGCGAGGCAACAGGAAGNAATAGAAACAAATCAGAATTCATCAACTGTGAACAAAATTGTCAACTGTGAACTGTCAACAGTCTGGTTTAAAAATAGACGAGAGGTTGATGAAATACAGTGGAGAAAGCAATTTAAATAAAATGTTAAAAATAATACCCAAAGCGGGCGAGGCAACAGGAAGAGTGTGGTGTGGTGGAGAATGTGCCCAGCGGAGGCCTGCGTGAGCAGTGAACCAGAGAGAGGTTATTAGTTTTGCTTTACACATCACAGAGGAGAGAGATTTACTGGCCATTTGCGGGAAAACATTCACTCATTCCGACGTGTTGGCGTGTTATGTAAAATGGAAAGGAAGATTGGTTGGGAAATCTGCTAGCACATTTATTTTTAAGTAGGTCAACATTCTGAATATTTCTGACCGTTTGTGAAAATCTCTGGCTCTTCTTCCATCTTCTGTCTTACTGTGATGATTGAGAAAGACATTTGTGTTTTACCAAGTCAAGGGGTCTCGAAGCTTCTGGGGTTTGTGTTTATTTTTTTATTTGTGTTTGTAGAAATATGGGTTCTGCTACTCTGATTAAAGTTCTTAACTTATTTCCCACTTCTTTGACTCTGGTTCTTTCAATAGTTAAGGCTGATTGCTTATTTAGCTGCTTTATCATGAAATCAATATAAAGCCATGAATTTTTCACATTTCCTCTTTTCTAAGCCCAGGTCTCAGCTGATACATTGGCCAAGTAAGTTCTTTATGTCCAACTGCCCCATATCCTGAGGGTGCTGGTCCATGTTTTTCTGTCCTTCTTTTTAGGAGAATTGAGCCATCTTGGCACAAGCTCTGCACTTTGTGAACCTGAGACAAGGTGATCCATCCTGTAGGGACTCTTTTTTAAAAATCTGGATGGAAGCTGTGTTAGTTTGTGAGAGCTGCTGTAATGAAGTGCCGCAAGTCGGGTGGCTTACACAGCAGGAGTTTATCATCTCACAGTCCCAGAGGTGTAGGTCTGAAATGAAGGCGCAAGCAAGGCTGGTTCCTTCTGTGGCTGCCAGGGAGAAGCTGTCTCTTGCTTCTAGCTTCTGGCAGCCTCGTCCATTTCTTGTGGATAGCCCCCTTCCCCTGCATGACTCTTTACATCATCTTTCTTCTGTGTGTGTCCAATTTTCCCCTTCTTCTAAGCATGCCAGTCATATTGGATTAGAGTCCACTCTAATGACTGCATTTTAACATGATTATTTCTGTCATATATTTCTAAATAAGCCACACTGTAAGATACTGGGGGTTAGGAGTCCAACATGAGGGAGCAACATGAGGGATGTAATTCAACGCACAGTACTAGGTATGAAGCTTTACCCCCCAGAGGGAAAGTCATGAGTCCTCTCTGCTCAGACCAGCTCCCAGTATTGGCCAGGACTGGAAAGGTTCTCCCAGCTGGGCCCTGGTGACCTTCTGGTGGTCACTCTACATTGACAAAGCTGTGTCCTTTCCCCATGTGATGGACAAGCTCCAGGGAGCCCCTCTGTCTTCAGCTCTTTGTGAGCTTGGATTGACTAGGTTGCTCTCCACTCCATATACTTTATTTATACCTGTCTGTTCCTCTTCTCTCCTCCAACTCCAAAGTTATTTTCCCTAAAATGAGGAATTATGGGTATCACTTTCCAAGAATGTCATTTTTCAGTTTGTTTTTATTAATGGAAGCCACCTCCAGGCTGCAGACTCTAAGCGGTAGACTCACAGCCCACCCTGTTTAACTTGGAGCTCTGCAGATCCCATTTTGAAGCAGGACAACAGCCCATCTGAGGTGGGATGGGGCTGGACATGGCTGGCTGCTTGGAGCCTCTGGACCTGCAAGGCACGTATGGAAGACGTGGGCCCAAGCTTCCTGAGCAAGTCCATACTGCTGAGAAAGCACCATCCATCATCCACAATTTTGCCAGTTTTCAACTCCTGCTTGGAAGAACACTGAGGGGGGAGGGAGTGGGAGTGATGAGACTTGCTGTGTGGTCCTGAGGTGGGGCAGGAGCTAGTGATGTCCCTGTGTTGTTGGAGGACATTTATTTCTCCCTCCCCATATCCCCGCAGGAAGATCCTTCCATTCCCTTGCTTTCTGTTCCCACTGCCCCTTTCCCAGGAACACTGCACACTTCCTGGTGTGTTGGAGCCTGGCATCTCTTGGGTCAGGTTCATCTTCACAGCCAGGAGCAGAATCCCTGTATTGGCCAAGTAATGTGCCTTTGTTCTTCCTGACTCCCATTCTCTTGGCAGGTCTATACTCAGGGGTGGTATATACCTGCCTTGTGTCTCCAGAATCTCTGTGTGCACAGACCCAGGATGCTTCTGCCAGGTCCACCCCCGTCTACATTTTGTCTCTGCCTGTGATTGGTGGTCTGTGGACCAGAACTTTCCTAGGTCTCTTGGCTGAGAGAGGGAGTGGAGGAGTGAAGGTCCCAGGTATGGTGCTCAGCACAGTCTAATGGGAAGCCCTGTACTGTGAGGGTTCTGTATCCCCCCTAGGTAAAGCTGGCACAATGATCACCTTTAGGCTTCTGTATCTTTTCTTCCATAATAAGGACCTAGGGGAGAGGGGACAAGGTAAGTGACTGGTGGGTAACTGCCGGGGTGTGACTTGGCGAGGAGCTGCAGGGAGGGCACATGAGTGAGGTGCCTGTGTTACAGGCCACAGGAAGTCCCTGCCTAGAGATAATCCCTGGGGGGCATCCCCACACATGTGCACTCACCTCCTCCTCCTAACCAGCTTCCTCCAGAGACATGGTTATAGTTGGTCATTACCTTGATAGAAGTCTGTAAACTGTGTTTTATATTTTATCGTAATGTACTTGACATATAGACATGTATGTATTATTTATATGTTGCCATGCCTACTAAAAAAGCCTTAAAATCCAACACCCAGCTTATGAAATAAACCGTCCCCAGTGTTCACGAGGGCTGCTGTGGGCTCCTGTCTGATGCCATTCTCAGCTTCCTCCCTGGAGGGAACCCCTGTCCTGATGGTATCTGTCAACACCCCCACTTCTTTAAAGTAGCTTTTACCACATACATTGCATATCTCTAAATAGCACATTTCGAGCTTTATAAAAAAATGAAATTATAGCCTTTTGAGCTTCATTTAAATGCCACATATTGTTCTGGAAGATAAAAGGCAGATCTGTGTCCTTGAAGCATGCATTTTCACCACTGCAGATAAATATTGTTTTCTCTGGTGGCCCCTTCCTGGAGTCAGGGAAGAGAGCCGGCTGCCTGCACATGCTGAGACACTGAGTGGCTGTGGAGGCGAGGACACCGGGGCCTGCCGTGGAAGCCGTGGTGCTAGAATCGCAGTGCGCTGGAGTCCCCAGGCCAGCTGAGGCTATATCCAGGGGCAGTTGTTCTGGGTGTCTGAGAAGCAGATGGATTCCGACTCCATGATGGACTAGCATGAGCAGGGAGGCTGAAAGGCAGAGTGTTAAGTGTGGAGCTCAGAAAGAGGACCAGAAGCATGGAGGGTCAGGGAGGGTTCACGACAAGCACCTTGGATGCTGAGCCCCGGCACGCGCACTCCTTGTGCAGGCAGATTGGTGGCTCCTGGTGGCTGGAACAGAGGTTTAGAGCTACAGAGTGAACCAGACCCCCCTTTCCAACTGTCATTCAGCAGCTATTTACTGCACACCTACTAGGTGCCAGGGCTATATATGTTTCATCATATCAAGTCAGGGAGAAGACTGTGACTAAGACTTTCCCCTGTTATTGTATACTTTAGGGTCTAGTGGAAAGTCACCTGTTGATAAATTATATGAGTGATTCTCAAATACTAGTCACTTCTGACAGCAAGCATTAGTACCTTGTTCGTGTTGTGTATGAGCTGTGGATTAGCTTCAGCACTGTTCCATGTCCTCTGCCGTCTGGGTCCCAGACCGAAGGCGCAGCCCTTATGGGGCACATGCAATTTCCATAATAGATGGAAGTAGCAGGAGGTGAAACCAAGCAGTGGTTCTTTGAATGTTACTCAAACCTGGCTTGTATATGTGTGCTAACAGCTCTTTGCAACTCTATGGACTGTAACCCTCCAGGTTTCTCTGTTCATGGGATTCTCCAGGCAAGAATACTGGAATGGGTTGCCATGCCCTTCTCCAGGGGATCTTCCCAACCGAGGGGTTGAAGCTGAGTCTCTTGTGTCTCTTACGTTGGCAGGGGTTCTTTGCCACAAGTGCCAGCTGGAAAACCTCAATCCTTACTCACGATCCACTGGCCAAAGACAGTCCTATGGCTAGGACTGCTGTCACCATGGAGCTTTTATGGACAGCTGATGCTATCCCCATCAGCTTTCATGACACAAGGCACTGAGCAAAGTATAGGTTTGTCTTTTGGGAATGCCAGAGAATGTTTAGGAAGAGGATGACCATCCATCATAGGCATAAACAGCCGATTACAGTCACAGTATGATAACGCTTTAGAGCGAGCCACTGTACTACTTCTGACTTTATAAATTTACATGTAAAACATGTATTTGTTCCTCTAAATTAGCTTTAGGGATTCTGTTGAGAAATAGTATGAGAATCCCTAGCCTGAGCCTGAGGCTTGTTACAGGGAGCTCGCCCAGGGGAGGAGAAGAAAGTAGAGCTGGCCATAGTGGTCTTCACCTCTGTGCTGTGCTAAGTCGCTTCAGTCGTGTCCGACTCTTTGCAGCCCTGTGGATGGTTGCATGAGAATCCATCCATGAGATTCTCCAAGTAAGAATAGTGGAGTGGTTGCCACGCCTTCCTCTGGGGGATCTTCCCGACCCAGAGATGGAACCTGTGTCTCCTATGGCTCCTGCATTGCAGGTGGATTCTTTATCGCTGAGCCACCGGGGAAGCCTGGTCTTCACCTCTAGCCCTGGGCATATGCACACAGGCTGTGCTGGTTACAAAGAAGCTTCTCACCCTGGGTACCCACCTGCCAACTTCCAGTGTTCCTCCTGGTGCTCCTTCTGTCCATTTGGACCACCTGTAGGCACATCCCATACCTGGAGGCTCTTTAGTGCCACATCCCTACACACACACATGTATCCCTCCTTCTGCTATAGTCGCGTCTACCTGGCTCCATAAGATCGCTCAGTTTTTGCTCCTTCTCTGTGCTTGTTTTTTGCTTCTTCACTGTCAGTTGACATTTGTGGCCCGGGTCATGGCTTTCTTTCACGTGGCCCCCAACATGCCTGCCACCACACCGGGCATGTACCAAACACCCAGCAATGTGCACAAAGGAAGCCTTGCCTCGAGAGGAAGCCAGCCCCCTGCTGGGTTGTGCACTGTGCTTTCTCTGCAGGGTCTCAGGTGACTGTGTGGGTGACAGTAGGGGCTACACGAGAGTGACTCCAGTATGTGCAGATTGAAACCCTCTCTCCTTCCCTCGGTGTGTAATCGGTGTGCGGACTGAACAGCCCGTCCGCTCACAAGGAGCCAGGGTTCATCTGCACTCGTGTGTTGCTTTGCAAACACTGGTGGCCTTTTCAAAGGTATGCATTTGTATTTTCCAAGGGCAAGGACCGTATCTCCTCTTTTCTTCCCTTTAAAAGATTCCCCGTGGCACCTGATAAGCGCTACACGCTCAGTGGGTGCTCCATCCCCTCTGCCTACCTCCCCTGCCTTTGAACCGGCAGCAGATACCAACATGGTTCTGGGCCTGTGGGCCTTTGCAAAGACTGATTATATACTGCCTTGATCTAGAGAATTTCGCAGGTGAAAAAGGGAGGAAACCTTTAGACAACTGAGACCCAGGCCCCTAGCGCAGTTGATAATTAACCACACACGGAGTGCAGTGCAGACTGTCTGTTCTCTCGGACCCTTCAGGTGACAGATACAGTGATGAGGACTGTTAAAGTGCTTGGCCCTGGAGTCAGTCAGAGTTTGAAATCGTGGGTGGTGAACGTCACAATCTTTCACAAATTATTTAGCATCTGAGTCTCCTTTTCTTAAACCGTAATGTAGAGATAATAAAATGCTGTTACCTGTTGTGGTCTTCTACATCTGTAAATAATATCCTTCTATCCTCCTGTGCTGAATCAGTTGAGACTTAAGAGTAAACAACTGGCAGTGGCCAAAATACTCCCATTGCTACAGAGGAAGGCATTGCCAAGAAAATGTATGTGTTTGGGGCTTCCAATTTTGAATCCTGGAATACGGTGAATGTTTCCTAGGCTAGATAGACACAGGCATCCTCTGGGGGAAAGACTGTGTCAAATGTAGATTTTGGATGGTTGAAGCAAAAGATCGCTCCTCAGTTGCTCCCAGGGGAAAGGGCTAGGCCTCACACACAGCATCCAGACTTACTNAATTTTGAATCCTGGAATACGGTGAATGTTTCCTAGGCTAGATAGACACAGGCATCCTCTGGGGGAAAGACTGTGTCAAATGTAGATTTTGGATGGTTGAAGCAAAAGATCGCTCCTCAGTTGCTCCCAGGGGAAAGGGCTAGGCCTCACACACAGCATCCAGACTTACTAAGTGGACTGTTACTCTTCCTTCCTGCTCCCTGAGCAGCTGAGTGGGTCTAGGCTTGCTACACAGGCAGAGCCTCCATAGTGGGGGTAAGGGGACATGGTGGAGCAGCCTTCAGCCCTCCGTGTTTGTGGACCACAGATGTTAAATTTCATACTGATACTCGCATAGACAGTTATGGTTGAGTTTACCACTTATTAAAAGCAAGCCTCCCCATGCAGTGTTTTTAGACATTTATTTTATGCATTTGGGAAAACATAAAAAGCCATTTCTTAATTAACATTCTATAATTGAGACCTTTAACAGAGATGAACTTCCCTTTGCTTTGTCTCTGCTTCTGTGAGCCTAATCGTGCTTAGACGGGCACTGGCTGCTTCCCAAGGAGGCTGAGGAGGAAGGGCTCTCCTTGGCAGTGTTCTTACAGCTTTGTTCTGTCTGTCTTTTGCAGTGCAAGTTGGAGTTCCATGCTTGCTCTACTGGCAGAAGTCTCACCACCCTCTGTGATGGGCCATGTCCATGTCTCCCAGAGCCCGAGCCGCCAAAACACAAGGCAGAAAAGAACGGTGAGTGGGCATCGCACTGAAGGGGCACTGGCTGGCCTGATGTGGCCAAGGTCTGCTCCAGACACTAGGAACCCGGCCTTTAACAGAGCTGATCTAGTTTGGGCTGGGGAGATGGGTATGCTTGGCAAGAGTACTCTGATTTCATTTACGAACTCCAAACTGAACCGCCGTCAACCTCCATTCAATAGAAAAAGAACTGGGAGTCTTTGAAAATAATTCTGTTAGACCAAGATATGCATTAGATTCTTTCTAGAGGTCAAATTGGCTATGGTGTAGGAAGGGCAGGGTTTCAGCGTTAAGACCAGGCCTGCCCTGGGTGCGCCTTGGTCTTCCTTGAACTCTAATCTCTAAATCCTTTGAACTTCTGAAAGCCAGATTTCAAAACATAGACTGCAGAGATGTCATGACGGTGAACAGTAGGCCCCCCACTACTGGCGAAAGCATTTCTCTATGAATATATTCTACCGGGCATATGGCACAGAGCCAAGGAATGGATGGAAGGAGAACAACTTGCCAGGAGCTGTGGTTTCCTTTCCATGGCTGAGGGGGTGGGAAATGTCGGGCCTATCTGAATGTTTCCATGATGGAGAAAGTAATGTTTTCCCACTGGGCTCAGTCCCTTAAAAGCCTTCTGTAATGAAACCTAGATAGAAGCTTGCCTTCTATGGAGCTGGGCTTTCTCAGCTGAAGCTGGCTGCACCATGAACAGTGTTGGACATCTGTGTGTGAGTGAGCAGATGCCTGCACACACGTGTGTTCTAAAGCCTGAAGCTATTTGTGATGGAGGAAGATTAATAGGATGTGAGTGTTTATCCACTTGCGTCTTCCTAAGCTGTCTTGTCTTCTCCAAGGCGCAGAGATGAAGATGGTCAAGTGTAAATTTGTTCATGGTAACCAGGGGAATATTGTGTTACAAGGTTTTTGGGAAGTTTAACCCAGGATGCGGAAGGACATTGTAAACTATGAAACACAGGGGTCACGAATCATCTCTGTAGATTACCCTTAGTTACCAAAAAGCTGATCTCTTTGTGTTTTGACCTGATCATTTATAGAAATCCAGGAAGAAATGTTAACTGATCTATACAAGTCTCCTTGAACTTTGGTGAGAAAACCCAAAGCCCTGTGTGGTAAGCAGCAAAATCCACAGAATTAACTTCTGTTTGGAGATTTCTTAAGACCTTTGTTAGGAAGTCTCCATAACCTCTTATTTCAAATATATTCTTTATTGCTTTTATTTACGCCTCTGTTCTGAGACAAGGAAACCAATGTAAGGAAGTCATTTCTGTGATTTGCCTGTAGTTTTCTGTGAGAAGGCTTTGTGATTCTTTAAACAAAGTACAACCCTTGTTACTTCATGGTGGGCTTGTCACATCTGATTAAATGAGATTCATTCTCAAGTATGACTCGCCAGGTATGGCCTTGGGTGTGCCATTTATTTATTCAGTCACTTACTAGTGAAAACTGGAACAAAGTCTTATCAAACCTATGCAAGTAACTGCATTGGCATTAAAAGCAGAATTCTGAGAGGCTGGTGAGAACAAGATTACCACTTGAAAGTATTTCATTTCGAAATGTTTGTAAAAGTAACCATTAGGTTAATAGTGAGAATAGGTCAGGAAGAAAGCATAAGAATTTTATTAAATGATTATCAGAAAAGAGAACCATAAAAAATAATAGCAGCCATATTCTAAAATCAGTGATCAAAATTATCTATCCTGCATTAGTTCCTGCAGTCTTGTATAATTATTTTTTGTTCCACTGACCCTTGGGTCAACAGTTTGCTTTTATGAAGTCATCAGAGTCTGGGAACTGCCCTCTCGGTCTCTAGTATCATCTAGCTATTGTCTAAGAAATATCACCTTTGAAGCCTGTAGCAAGAAAGGCATCTATTTCTTGTACTCACTGGGCACAGTTCTTACCATGAGGCTCTGAGATTGCCCTTCTTGGTCAGAGACCCAATTTATGCTGTGACTTAAAGCAAATAGTTTATATAAACATGAAGGCAAGTAGGAACTACCTACTGGTGATAAGACAGACATCTGTAGTTAATTTAGTACATATCCAACAATATTTTAATGAAGGAGAGTCTAATCCTCCATTAGGATAATGTGCTTAACTATTTAATACAGATTTGATCTGTGTTTCCCTGGGGGACAAGGGCATATTATGGGCAGTGAGGGCACTGATAGAGCTCCAGGATCATTATGTGAAATGAAACATTTAAATGAAGAATATTCTACCTGGAGCAGAATCAGCCAAGGGAAGGCTGACTTTTTCCTTTGAGCTGATGATTCTTTCCACGTAGCTCTCACAATAGTTTGTGGCAGGCAGTGAGCACCGAACTGAGGTTGTAGCGACTGGAATAAAGAAGAGGGAATGGGTGCCCAAGAGGGATCAGAGATGAAATGAAGGGCAGCTTTCATTTTGCCCCTTGGCTGTCAAGGTGGAGGATGGAGGGGCATGCCCATCTATCCGCCTTCCTTAACCTGGTGGCCGCCCCTTTCTGAAGCTGCATGCGGTGGGAGTGGCATTCACAGGCTACTCTGTCCATGAGACACTTTGTGGCTCTGAACAGTGTTGGGAGCACTCTTGTGTCTGTGCCTTTTACAGAAATGACTTTTCATCATCTCACAAATACAGGTATATCAAAAATGTGACGTTGTTGTTGATACTTTATTTTCAAACTCCCCTCTGTTTTGAACCCTGGTTTCTTCTGGTAATATGAACGTTAGTGTAGTCATTTCCAGGTAAATGCTATTTATTTGGGATTGTATCTAGACTCAGGAAAGTAGGATTGGGATGGGGGCTTATGAGTGACCATACTGGTGTGAGGTGGTTCCTGATGTGTCTCTTTCTTTGGCCTCTCCCTCTCTGGGGTTTTGTTATTTTTGATTAGTTGTCCAGCCATGCTCACTCTCAGTGCAGCCAAGGAGAGATGTTCTGAGACCTCTGTGACCTCTGCTACACATGCTCATTCAGGTCACACTGAGTCCTCTTTCTTCTAAGTCCTACACTTTTTGATTCGTTCATCCTCTCACCACCCCTCCTTGGCCCCTTTCAGGGCCACATAAAAGCTTGAGGATGTCCTTCTATGACCTTCTGATGCCAAGAAAGCCTGTGATGGGTTTGTTCTCTCAAGCCATCTCTCCTCAAATCTGCCTGGCAACCATTTCTCTTCCATGTAGAGGATATCTTTACAAGACTGGTTTCAGAATGGGCTTCCTTAGTAGTGAGACACAGGTGCTCTTTGTTGTGGAGCTCCAGCTCCCGAGGGTTTCAGGATCACCTCTTCCTGCCTAGGACCCAGAGGTGACTTTGGAGGCAGGAAAGTGCTGTGATGGGCAGAACTTTCCTGGGGACGCAGCAGTCTCTGCCTGTGCTTCTCCTCCCCTATACATGACCTCTTGCAGCCCCAGTACTTGTGACCAGTACTGGGTGTGAACATCCAAGGTTTGCGAGGCCAGGATCTAACTTACTCTCTTTCTGATCTTGCTGTGCTTCTTCCAGCGTTTGGCTGTTTGAATTACAGCAGACCCAGTTCTTGCGAGTCAAAAGTGTCTTGTCTGATCAGATTTGGTTTCAAGAATATTTTTAGTAAATCAAAGACAAATTGTTGAGCTTTGTGTTCTCTCTTTGTTTTTTTCTGGCATCTTTTCTTTGATGTGGCCCCTGAGGGGATGGTAGAAGGTGGAGTCATCATTCACTACCTCTAAATACTTCCTGTCACATCTCTCAGTTGCCTTATGGCCTTGGACAAGTTACTTAATTGCTTTCTCTCTTTTCTCTATGATGCCAGACCAACCTCAGGAGTATGGAGGAGTATGGAGTAATGATTGTCCATAGGAAGGGAAACATTAAAAAGCGGGATATCAGATTGAAATCCACACATTAAGCCTGGGTTTCTGTACCATCTCTAAGAGTTTCTCAGGAAAGATCCTTCTCCTATCTTTTCTGGTATTAATGCCAAAAGCTCAGCTTCTCTGTACATTGGCGCCAAATCGAGTCTTGGAGACAGAGTTTTGGGTGAAATAGAAAATAAAAGCTTTATTGCTTTACCAGGTGAAGGGGGTCAAAGCTGGCTAATACCCTCAAAACAGTGTGTCCCAACTTGAAGAAGGTAGTGAGAAGTTTTATAGTAATTGTTCAAAAAGGGCGCAATCAGCTCATGGACATTCTTTGATGGGTTGGTGGTGGGGTAAGTAGGAGTCAGCATCATCAACTTTCAGGTCCAACTGGTCTGGAGTCTACATGGTTGTGGGCAGCACTCCATTGTTAATTGTCAACTTCTCCTGCTTGGAGGGGGTTTCAGTATCTGCACAACAGCTCGATAGATTTTGTCTATCCATTGATGAGGAAACAGGACCTTGCCCCAAGGTTGCTCTTGACTGTTTCTCCCTGGTCTTGCATCACCTCCTGTCTAATTAACTTTGCTGCTTGAATCTGCCCATTGGACCTCAGGGAAGGTTATGGAGACTGAATGAAGGCTGCTTNAGCTTGATAGATTTTGTCTATCCATTGATGAGGAAACAGGACCTTGCCCCAAGGTTGCTCTTGACTGTTTCTCCCTGGTCTTGCATCACCTCCTGTCTAATTAACTTTGCTGCTTGAATCTGCCCATTGGACCTCAGGGAAGGTTATGGAGACTGAATGAAGGCTGCTTCCTATAATCAAAGAAATAGGAGACACAGAAAGACCTGCCCAGGAGCCCCACAGGGCCCTACATGCTATCAGTATTTTCTGGCACCCAACAGCCGGCCCAGCTAGGAAGTTGCCTCTCACTAGCTCCCTTCCACATCTGCTCCTGTCGCCACCCTGACTCCATCCCTCCCCTCGACACTGAGACAGCCCTTTCCCCCGGCCTGGGCTCCACAGCCTTGTTCTTTCTGGAGGAGGGACTCTGAGCTCCCTCCTGGCTGAGATGAACATTTCATAGTTGCAGGTATCCGGTCAGGAAAGATCTCCCCTAACTCCCTTCACACCATCTTGAGGGGACCCTGGTGTTCCTTGAAGGTGCCTCAGGTTTCCACACAGGGACAGTGGAAAGCCGAGTGGGTGGGAACTTCCGATCACCCCTAGAATGACTCCATTTTTCCACGTTACCACCTCAGATCACATTGGCAGGAAGAGAGTTTTGGCACCGGGAAACCATCATTCAGTTTCCATTCACTCTGAGGAAACTGGGGTTCTCCAGAGAGAAAGCATCTCTCCTCAGCTCAGATGGTGGGTAGGTGTGGGTGGGGTCAGTCTGGGCCTCTTCCCTCGTGGGCTGTGCCTCTGTCCTCCCCTGGCCCCCCACCATGTGTACTCCCTTTGGTAACAGCCAGCCAAGTCCTCAGTCTGAAGACGGTTCAGGGTCTATAGCTGTGTTTGGCAGGAGTTAGTTATTTCTCTGGGGTCTGATGTCACTTGCCTGAATCTTGAAGTGTGAACTATCAGGCAAAGAATGTCACTGCGTTCCCACAAGCAGCCAGGTTTGGAAGGCATTCTGTAGACTCTGTCCCACCCTACCCCCAACCTTTGGAGGAGGAAGTTGAGAAAATAGCACCGTCTCTAAAGCCAGCTCCTTCTTTGCGTCTGTTGTCACAGATTAGCTATTTCTGTTTTTAATTTTTCTCTATGTTGTTTTCTAATTGGAGTATAATTGCTTAAAAATGTTGTGTTAGTTTTTGCTATACAACAGTGTGAATCAGCTGTAAGTATATTTATGTCCCCTTCCTCTTGAACCTCCCTTCCACCCCCACCCCAACTCATTTCACCCCCCTCAGTCACCACGGAGCACTGAGCTGAGCTCCCTGTGCCATACAGCAGCTTCCCACCAGCGGTCTATTTGGCACATGGTAGTGCGTATATGTTAGTGTTACTCTCTCAGTTCATCCCACCCTCTCTTTCCTCATCTGTGTCCACAAGTCCATTCTCGATTTATGCATCACTGTTCCTGCCGTGCAAATAGGTTCACCAGTACCATTTTTTCTAGATTGCAAAAGCTTTACAGACATGCTAAAGTTTAGAGAATTCGGTGTCACCAAACTAGGTTAGCTTTTGGAACGAGGATGTGGGTCCAGCCAGTTGGCCTCAGGAGTCCTGGAGGAGGCTGTGAGGCTGTCAGCGTTTCCTGGCCTGACCTTGCTGGGGGGTTGGGGGCAGTGTGGGGCCATGTTTGGTTCCACAGATCCTTCCCACATGGCATGCTAAAGAGGAAATAACAACTTCCCTCCAGCTGAGCTATTTGAAACAGTAGAAAAATAGTCTACAATGATTTTCTCTTCTCAAATGGTGATTTCAACCCAAGGGCTGGATTCTGGGGGAAAAAAGTCCTGGGTTGACAGGCGGCTGTCTAATTCCATTACTTATCACAAGTCAAGTTGGGGAAATGTGTTTAAACGGGAACAGGAGGTGGTGCCAAAGAGACAGGATGAAGAGTTCTTCCTCGCTGTGATGTCTCAATGGAAACATCCTAAAAGCATCCTGCTGCTGAGGCTCCCAGCAAAATGAAGATTTATCTTTGCATCCAGGGAAGAACATTTTTCTTTAATGCCTATTGTGTAACAGGGTGAAGGCCCCAGGCTTGCAAACTGGCAGTTTAAAAGTAGTTTGTGTTAACCTTTTCCATAGCCATTCAAGTCTGCTCACTTATTATTCAGTACTATATTATGGCCAGAAATTAAACATGTAAAGGTACATTTAATTTTTACAGCCTTGTTATTATAAATGCCATGACCTTTTTTTAAAAAAAAAAAAGAAAAAAAAAAGCTTGAGAATGAAATTGGCAACTGCATCCAAGAAGAAAAACGCACTTGTCAGGACTCTGGAGGTAAATACCGACTTTGGCTTTGAACTCAGATTCTTATTCTGTGAGTTCGGCTCTGGGACAGTATACCACAGATTCTCCTGGCTATTCTGAAGCTTTCTTGGTCACAACTGACTGGGGGAAGGCTGCAGGCAAAGAGACACAAGAGGGTAAACTGGGGCAGGGTGGCCAAAGTCATAGCCAGAGTCCAGAGAAGGAGACAGAGGCTTGTGCTAGAAATTAATGTCTTTGATAGTTCGCTCAGACAGCTCTCTCCTGCCATTATTTTTTATTTATAAATTAATACCCATTCTTATATAAAATCCAAATATTAGGGCAAAAGTGGCCCATATTCCCAGTTCTGTTAGCCTTCTCGTCATAGGCTTCAAATTATTTTTTTTGGAAATATAAAGATGTTTGTTTTGTAAACATCTAATATACAATGGCATCCCACTCCAGTGCTCTTGCCTGGAAAATCCCATGGATAGAGGAGCCTGGTAGGCTGCAGTCCACGGGGTTGCTAAAAGTCAGGTACGACTGAGCAACTTCCCTTTCACTTTTCACTTTCATGCATTGGCGAAGGCAATGGCACCCCACTCCAGTGTTCTTGCCTGAGCATCCCAGGGACGGGGGAGCCTGGTGGGCTGCCGTCTCCGGGGTCGCACTGAGCCGGACACGACTGGAGCGACTCAGCAGCAGCAGTATACTTCTAAGACTGTTTTTGTTGCTATTAAGTCACTGCGTCATGTCCAGCTCTGTTGCAATCCCTCGGCTTGTAGCCCACCAGGCTCCTCTGACCGTGGGATTTCTCAGGCAAGATACTGGAGTGGGTTGCCAGTTCCTTTTACAGGGGATCTTGTGGACCCAGGGATTGAACCCAGGTCTCCTGCATTGGCAGGCGGGTCCTTTACCACTGAGCCACCAGGGAAGCCCCTTTAAAATAGTACTCATCCAAAAACCAGGATCATATTCTACACAGTGTTCTGTGCTTTGCCTTTTTTTGTGTGTATTGTAGCTATGTTTTCATGGAAGGTCACATCTCTCTCTCTCCCCCTCTGCCCATGGCCCTCTCTACCACCCCTCTCTCTCCAGTCAGTCTGCCAACTCTGCTCCCTTGAACTCCAGACTTAACTATGTGACGACTGCTCTGCATTTCTGCTTGGATGCTCCTAAGCATACCAGACTTAACATGTCCAAAGTGAGACTCCCGATCTCCCCTGTATCTGTCCCTTCCTCCTGTATTGTGCTTGGCACCTTAGTTACTGTCATCTCCGTAGTTCAATCTGCTGATGTAAAACCAAAAACCAAAGCTTCTTTCTCCTACATGCCACATGAAATCATCATTTGAGTCTGCTTTCAAATAGATTTTCGAATATAAGTACCTCTTACCACCTCCATGGTTACTGCCCTAGTGGTCCCAAACACCCTCATGTTTTATTTCAGTAGCTTCCGAGTTGATTTCCTGGCCCCCACACTCCCTTTTGAACTAGGAGTGAAACATTCTGCAAAATGGGAATCATATGGTATAATTTCCTGTTCAGGACACGCCACTAACTTTCCGTCTTGTTAACAGGAAAAGAGAAAATACTTCCAGTGACCTGCAAAACCCAGCATGATCGAGCCCCTGATCAGGTCCCAGTGGGTCCCTCAGATGTGCCATTTCACTACTGCCTCAGCCCGG
The DNA here is from genome assembly GCA_006410675.1 of Oreotragus oreotragus. Lineage (NCBI taxonomy): Eukaryota > Metazoa > Chordata > Mammalia > Artiodactyla > Bovidae > Oreotragus > Oreotragus oreotragus. The sequence goes on from SJYX01002515.1 coordinate 158,622, forward strand.
ACATTCTTCCCAGACATCTACACACCTCCCTTCACCAGCCACCCTTCAGTCTCTGCACAAACACTCCCTTCTCAGCACTCCCATCTCTCTCTCCTCCTCTATTTTTCTTCTTCTTTTTTGAATATTTATTTGTATGCATTTATGTGTTATTTGCCTGCACTGGGTCTTAGTCATGGCACATAGGATCTTCAGTCTTCGTTGCAACATGCAGGATCTTTAGCTGCAGCATTTGAACTGTTAGTTGAGGCATGTGGAATCTAGTTCCCTGACCAGGGATTGAACCTGGGCCCCCTGAATTGGGAACATGGCGTCTTAGCCACTGGATGACCAGGGAAGTCCCCACTCCTTTATTTTTCTACAAAACAGTGATCACCATCCAATATATTAGATAATATGTTTGTTCTGCTTATTGTCTGACTTGTCCAACTAGAATGAAATTTACATGAGGGTTTTTTTCCTGGACTCTCAACAGTTATTTGTCAAATGTTGACTACGTCTCATTCTTCTGATAAAGTGAAAGTATTAGTCGCTCAGTCGTGTCTGACTCTTTGCGATTCCATGGACTGTGGCCTGCCAGGCTCCTCTGTCCATGGAATTTTCCAGGCAAAAATACTGGAGTATGTTGCCATTCCATTCCTCTGAAAATGTTGTCTATTATATAGATGTACCATAGATTATAATGTATAAAATGACAAAAAAAGAGAGATTTACTGTGGTAAGAAATCATCTGTAGATGATGCTTAATATGTATATTAAACGCTTGGTGTGTATGTTTAATTTTTCCAGCAACCAAACAAAGCCCTCTCCGTTGCTGGTGAGAAAGTTTGGAATTTGGAGCTTTTTGGTACCTTGCCTAGGGCCACCCAGCTAATAAATGAAAGAACAGGGACTTGAAGTCTTTTCTAGTACATGCACTCTTCTCACATTATACTGTGTTCTTAACCTAAATTGAATGTCCATTGAAAGGGAAGACTTCCTATGGAAAAAGAAAAAAAAAAAAAAAAGTACATTCAGGCATTTTAAACTAAATTTCCCCATGCTTTCAGTGCTCAGAGAATGCAGTCCGTCACTGATACCACGGTCCTCTCTGATGAGATTTCTCCAAGGTGAGAGAATCAATGTCCTTGCTCATTTTCTCTTCTTTCTTTCTGCAAGCACACTTCGCTCTCTGAAGTTTATCAAAACCCTGGTGTGGGCTCATGCCTCACCACAGCACTATGCTTTCTGATAGCCACAAGTTTCTGACCTAGCTTCTTAAAGATAAAAATTCGTTTGTAATCTGTCCTCAAGTCGACTGTTCTTCCGTTGCCCTGCTATCTATTGCTGTGAGAAGAAAAGACAGCATTACAATACAAAAGTAAATTGAAATTATAATCGAAAGAGAGTAAGTGGCTGCCCCGCTACCAAGCCAGCTGCTTTATAAAATCTCAGTAGTCCTTGTCCTTTCTAGAGCCAAGGGTTGTAGTGGGCACCTGGGCCTTGCAGAGAGGAGTGAGCAAACGAAGGGCAGTACCTTCCTAACAGGTATCGTGAGAATTCAGTGAGCTCAATTTCAACTATAGATATGGAATTCAAAAAATATAGCTTTGGACTTCCCTGGTGGTCCAGTGGTTTGGAATCCAACTGCCAGGGCAGCAGACATAGGTTCGATTCCTGGTCTGGGAAGATCCCATATTCCACGGGGTAACTGAGCCCGTGTGCCACAACTACAGAAGCCTGTACACCCTAGAGCTTGTGATCTGCGACAAGAGAAGCCCCCACAGTGAGATGCCTGCACACTGCAACTGGAACATGGCCCCCGCTCACTGCAACTAGAGAAAGCGTGCATGCAGCAGTGAAGACCCAGTGCAGCCAAAAACAAGTACATAAATAGAGTTTACCAATACAGCTGTTATCATCATCATTTTGATACTGGTTCTCTGTTTAAAAACTCAAACGGCACTTAGACATAAAGGAGGCAGGATGTCACTTTGATTATTTAACTTGAGGAACATATAAGGATGCCAGATAAAGCTCAGAATAAGCAGTTGTTTGAATATATGATAATAGATATTCAGATCGCTTAGGAGCGTAGCCGCAACAAAAACAAGCCAGGTCTCCTCCGTCTGTGGAGACCAGGCGAGATGAGAGATCTGTGAGGTGTTTTCCAATCACAGTGATGTCATGAGGTGGAACCTTGTGTTTCTCTCCTCGTCCCAGGGTCCCTCCCCCTAACTTGAAAAGAAGCAACTTTATGGCGAGAGATGGTAGCTCTCCTTGCACAGTAGAGGTTCTGTCTGTGCTTCTCATCATTGAAGACCTAGAGTGAGCTAATGAAAGACATAGTTTCAGCATGCCTTAGGGGGCAGTTCTGGGAGGTGGAGTCACCGGGACATTGGGGCCAAGGTGATGATGAGATTGATCGTGGTTCCGTAAGATATAAACATTGCTGTTTTCAGAGTTCCCAGTGATGCGTGCACTCGCGGGTCATGTAGTACATGTCCTTGATATTTGACTTCACCATGAAGAAGTCTCTGTGTAAGGAACCAGTGCAGCTGACCTGTTCTATTCCATGTCTGCCTGAGAATCTCAAGAAGGCAATTGCATGGGCCTGTTTCCCCCAGCCCCCAACTTCATCCTATGGAGTATCCATTTATTTTGGCATCCTTGGCCTGACTATGCTTTGTCCAAGCTTGAATCTCCTGAATGGCTCTTTCTAGCATGTCATGTGTTGGGGGTGGGGTGAGGGTAACACCCCAGTGAGTCCTCTGTGTTCTGCCCTAGTGAGGGATGCTAAGCTTAGCTCCAGCTTCTAAAATCACCCAGGCAAAGGGGCACTCGTGCTGTGTAACCACATTTAGAAGGTGAATGTCAAAGACCAAAAGATTAGTGCTGACAGGTAGTTTTATTAGAATTGTGATCATGTGCCAATGCACAGGGCCAAGTAATATTCCAAAGAGAATGACTTTCAGGGGGTTCAGGATGGGGAACACATGTATATCTGTGACAGATTCATGCTGATGTATGGCAAAACCAATACAAAATTGTAAAATAATTAACCTCCAATTAAATAAATTTATATTAAAAAAAAAAGAAAGCCCCTTTTATGGGGACTTCTAATTCTGTGGAACTACTACCCTGAGAGATTGTTCCTGAGGCTGAAGAGGTCTGGACCCCTGACTACATCCCCCCAAATCTTAGCACTTAGGTGACTTTCCCAAGCCAGGCCAGTCCCAGGGGGTGTTCAGAGCTTCTCACAGTAGCATGGAGAGAGGGGGTCATGTCCCCTTATTCCTGTGGCCTGATCTGCCCTTGCACCCCGGTCTGGGGCTCAGTTCCTTCAGGCCCTCCCCAGGCTCCAGGACCTGGCACCTGCACGTCTCCCAGAACCCCTCCCTGGCTTCTCCTCCCCAGGAGTTGGGAGGTAGCTTCTGGGGGAAGGCAGCTATGCAGGCCACTCTACCGCCAACGCCTCACAAGCTTGGTTGCTGTAGAGTCGCGTCGCCTGCCAGGCTCCTGCATGTGGTCCTGAGCCTGCCAGTCTGTCCTTGGCACCTGGACCTTCTGCCTCAGCCTTCCCTGCAGCTCCCTGCTGTGAGCACCATGCCCAGCACATGCACGGGCTGCCTTCAGTCACTGGAGGACCAGTTCATGGAGGAGAGGTATAAGGCTCCTACGGTTTTCAGAGTATGTTGATATCCTTGAGTCTGTGGCTGTTGCAGCCCTTGAAAATTGTAAAGCCCTTGAGGGTTGTAGGTGAATTAGGTCCCTAGGTTGGAGATATGGGCGCAGCGATTCTGAGACACCCTGATTCTGAGCGATTCAGAGACATCTCTGGCCTTCCTTGCACTAGTCATTCTGGGGCATGAGCTCAGGCTGGAATGTAACACTGTGTGTGTTTCTCGTTTCTCTGGTTTGGTTCAGATGGCATCATCTAGCCTGAGTTCATCCAGTTCTCTCTGCTTGTATCCTGCCTCCTCAACTTAGCTTCCTGAGGTCTCAAGTTGTCTCAGGAAGAGGATGATTTTTGCCCTGATGACAGAAGTACAGTATTCTCTGGAACAGAACATTCCAATTGGTTCAGGAACGGGCTCTCACGAGATCACAGAGAACAATTCTAGGCAAAGGAGACAGTAGAGTTTGTTCTCATTTGGGTTGAGAGCTTCTGGTACAAAACATGTGTATATTTCCATTGTGAGATAGCTGGATTAAATACTGATTATCTCTGCACCCAATAGGAAACTAGCCTATTCGGGAAAAATGTAGTGAACTAGAATAACACTGATCTGTGACTTCATGAACCTTGCTTCTGAAGTCTTCTAAGCCCTAATGAAAATTAAAAGTTTAAGGCTTAAGGCAATACTCTGACAGCTCTTTTTTTTTTTTTTTTTTTAAAACTGAGGGCAGTGATTGAGTTTGTAGGTAGTGAACAGTATGTCTTCATTCACCCAGAGTCTGTCCATCTGTCCATCCAGCATTAATTAAATGCTGATTTTGTCTCCAGGTTCTATGCTGCAACTCCCCTAAGCAGGATGACAAGAAATCAACACCCAACATATCAATAACTTGTTATTTGAGTGTCTATATAGAGGGCTCACTCTGTCCCAGGGTATCAGTTGCCTNTCCATCCAGCATTAATTAAATGCTGATTTTGTCTCCAGGTTCTATGCTGCAACTCCCCTAAGCAGGATGACAAGAAATCAACACCCAACATATCAATAACTTGTTATTTGAGTGTCTATATAGAGGGCTCACTCTGTCCCAGGGTATCAGTTGCCTCTGGCTGGGCTGTTTTCCATCTCTTTATGAAGCTGGGTGTATGTGTCTGAGGCTCCAGAGGCTCTTCTGTTCTTCCCTGAGTGCTTAGTTAGAATGTTGACCTGTGTTGTAGTCCTAGTGGTCAGAAGAGCTAGACTTTACCTCATGTGGTTGAGACAAGGAAACTAACCTAACTTAAATATCATCTATCCACTAGATCATCATCACCTTGAAAGCAAGAGTTTTATCTGTTTTACTTGTCTTTATATCCCTAGCATAGGGTCCATTGCATGAGTGGACATGACTAAGTATAAATATAAATTTGTAGCATATCTCTTATATAGTTATAATAGAGCAGTATTTAAATACATAAATATCCAGGTTCAGTTTGGTGCCTTCCTCCTTCCTTCTGTTATGAGTTGTTATTCTTTTTATGTATAGTAGAGACACACCTCCTTCTCGATTCACTCTCAGATTTCTGATTGGTTCCGAAATGCCTGAATTGTTTTACCCAGTCTTTTTCTTTGACAACCATCCTGAGTACTTGGCTCTTTCAGGGTCCCGTGTCCATGGTTTGTTGCCTCCTTGTCCATGAGCAGCAGTTAAAGGAGAGATCACAGTCAAGGTCACTAGCATACCTATCGTGCATGGAAGGGTTCTCTCCATCTTACCTCCTGTGGGTCTCTAACTGTGTGTATCTTCCAGTTTGATGCAAATACATCTGTAACTCCCCTTATTCACTCTCCAGATACATTTTATGGGGCTTGCCAAGAGGCCAGTATTATACTCTAGCAGACACATTGGCTGGGGAATCAGACAACTAATTGTGCGATCGAGATTCAGCCCCCAAACTCCTTAGTTGTGTGGCTTTGGGCAAGCTGCTTCTCCAAGTGTCAGGCTCCACATCTGAAAAAAAGCAAAAAGAGAATACAGATCTGTCTCGAAAGATTATTATAAGAATGAAATGAACTTAATAAGATAATTATGAAAGCTGCTGGTTCTGAAGGATGCTTGATGAATATATATTTTCCTTCTTTCTTTTGGTAACACGTACGAGTAACCTGGTCTGCTCTTTGTGTGGTTTGCTAGTACACTGCTTTCTGAAAGACCTCTGCATCCTGAAATCAGTCTTGACAACACTAGCAGGCACTGTTAGTTGTTGGTCTCATCCCCGTTCAATTCTGGTTTTCTTTGAGGAAGAATGTGCATGACAACATCTTTAGCTTCCCAGTTTCTCTTCCAGCTGGGGGTGTGGCCCAGTGAGTCAGTCTTGATCAGTGAAATGCAAGTCAAGCTTTCTGGAGATTTCTGAGAAAGCTATGGCTTTCATGAAAATCACAGAGTGGAGTGGAGCTGTAGCAACCATTTTATAACTATGAGGGTTCCCACTAAGGATGACTGGACAGGGGTGTTGAAAGAAACTTCATCCCCCTGAGTAAAAGTCATGACTGCCTCTCTCCTAACTGGTGTTACAAGGTAAACCCCAAAGGGTTTATGTCACTGTTCATCAAGCTTTCTATTCAGCTCAGTTCAGTTCAGTCGCTCAGTCGTGTCCGACTCTTTGCGACCCCATGAATCACAGCACGCCAGGCCTCCCTGTCCATGACCGTCTCCCAGAGTTCACTCAGACTCACATCCATCGAGTCAGTGATGCCATCCAGCCATCTCATCCTCGGTCGCCTCCTTCTCCTCCTGCCCCCAATCCCTCCCAGCATCAGAGTCTTTTCCAATGAGTCAACTCTTCGCATGAGGTGGCCAAAG
>SJYX01002515.1:169271-209511 GCA_006410675.1 Oreotragus oreotragus
ATACCATTTCTATCCTTTATCGAGCCCATCTTTGCATGAAATGTTCCCTTGGTATCTCCAATTCTCTTGAAGAGATCTCTAGTCTTTCCCATTCTGTTGTTTTCCTCTATCTCTCTGCACTGATTGCTGAAGAAGGCTTTCTTATCTCTTCTTGCTATTCTTTGGAACTCTGCATTCAGATGCTTATATCTTTTCTTTTCTCCTTTGCTTTTCATCTCTCTTCTTTTCAGTGCTATTTGTAAGGCTTCTCCAGACAGCCATTTTGCTTTTTTGCATTTCTTTTCCATGGGGATGGTCTTGATCCCTGTCTCCTGTACAATGTCACGAACCTCATTTGCAGCTAAACACATTTTTCTAGTCAACACAGAGCACCTTCCCTTTAAAGATCATTTGCTTAGAGATGGATCATGCTGCTGTATGAAGTCAGGCGCTCCCAAGAAGTCAGATCCAATGGTATCTTGGTATCTAGGGAAGGGGAGGTCTGAGTTGATCTTGGGAGCATCACTAAGTGTGTCAGGAGAGCATATAGTTCCCAGAATCAGACACAGGAGCTTGAACTGGTCTGGTGTGGGAGCATCTGACCTGTGAGTATGGATGTATGGGTGTTCTGAATCTCTTGCACAGATTTCTGAGGAGGGGGCAGAAAGGATATTTCATGATACCAATGCGCAAGGAGGAATTGGTCTAGAACACAGTGTACATGAGGGTGAGCAGAAGGAACTGTCAAACTGGAAAAGACAGGTACGTGGTAAAAGGAAGTAGACACATGTACATTTTTTTTTTCNGGTATAGCTGCTCCACTTTGGAAGACAGTTTGGCAATTTTTTAAAAACTAAACATCTTACCACATAATCTAGCATTAGCATTCCTGGGCATTTACCCAACTGATTTGAAAACTTGTGGCAACACACACATGCAAAAAAAAAACACAAAAAACTGCAGTCAAACATTTTTATCAGCTTCATTCATAACTGCACAAACTGGAGGCAATCAAGATGTCCTTTAATAGGTAAATGTATGAACAAGTTATGAAACATCCATACAATGGAATGCTATTCAATATTAAAAAAGAAATGAAATATCAAGCTACACCAAAACACAGATGAATCTTAAAAGAATTGCTAAGTGAAAAAAGTACAAAAAGCTATCTACTGTCCAGTTCCACTTATAGGACATTTGAGAAAAGGCAAAACTGTAGAGCTCATAAATGGATCAGTGGTTCCAGGGATTCTGGGTGGGAGAGGAGCCATGGTTGAAACAGGGAAGCAAAGCAAGTTTTAAACTATTCTTTCTGATACTACAGCAGAAGAGTGGCTATAGGACTGTGTGAATTTGTCAAAAGAACATTATAGCACAAAGACTGAACCTTAATGTATGCAAATTAAAATGATCATTTTGGAGGTTAGGAGCTCCCCAGATGAGAAGTAGAATGTGACAAAACAATCTAAGTGTATTACAGAGGTGCTGACCTTAGAAGCTTTGGCAACAAGCGGAGCCTTTAAGACTAAAAGCCAAAGGCCTATACATAAACACTGTGCTCTTGCTGATAAAGTCATTATCCAGGAGGTAGGGATCAGTAATTTGATACCATTATCTGTATACACATACCATAATTGCAGAATTAAGTAAATGGATGGTGAATGGTGGGAGTTTCTCACTGCTGGAGTGGGAGATTATAGACAAGCAAGGAGAAAGCTATAATGATCTGTGTGGTGATGGATTAGAGCTGGAGACATCAGTATGAATTCATACTTAGCTTAATAGAGACGCAGATGGATACATACAGAAGAATTTACAAATGTGCATGCATACACAGACTTTCTTATTCTGCAGGTGAGAGGGCAGAGAAGTGACATTGCAATAGTAATGCTCAGATTCCCAGATCTTGGTTTCGTGTGTGTGTGTGTGTGTGTGTGTGTGTGTGTGTGTCAGTTGCTCTGTCATGTCTGACTCTTTGCGATCCCACAGATCATAACCTGTGGGGAGGAGGACCACAGAGATAAGTCCATGTTCATCTCATCACGAAGGTGAAGGTGAAGGTGAAGTCGCTCAGTCGTGTCTGACTCTTTGCGACCCCATGGACTGTAAACTACTAGGCTTCTCTGTCCACGGGATTCTTCAGGCAAGAATACTGGAGTGGATTGCCATTTCCTTCTCCAGGGGATCTTCCCGACCCAGGGATCAAACCCGGGTCTCCCGCATTGGAGGCAGACGCTTTAACCTCTGAGCCACCAGGGAAGCCCATCTCATCATACCAAGGCTAAACTCATAAACTCTGTCCATGGAATTCTCCAGGCAAGAACACTGGAGTGGGTAGCCAGCCATTCCCTTCTCCAGGTTACTCTGCCTGACCCAGGGATCAAACGCAGGTCTCCTGCACTGTGGGCAGATTCTCTACTGTCTGAGCCATCAGGAAAGCCAATGCTGTTCTCTGATAAAACTAACCAGGGTTGCCTGGAGAAACAGTTGATTTTATGGCTGGGATAAGGAATCTACAAGTTGAGTCTAGAGCCCTGTGTTGTGCCAAAAAGTACAGAAGTACTCAAAAGTAAGCAAATAAAGTAAACCACAATGGAAGTATATCAAAGGGACATAGGAGCCTCCAAAAAGAGCTCCCAGTGTCCAAAGCTGGAACAACATGAACAGCATTGGATTAATCTAATAGTTAGTATGAAATGATAACCTCAGGTATAAAATAAATGTCTATGAACCCATAAACTCACATTTGATCAAATGAATGAATATAGTAAATAAATAATTAAATAAGGAAGAAGAAACAAATCTATTGGTGCAGAAGAAATCTAAATAACTTAAGTAGACACTGTCCTCAAGGAAATAGAGCATTAACTGTCCACTTCTTAAGGGCAGAGTGTTCATGGTGACCTCCACTCAAAGAGCACATTATGAAAAGAGGGAAAAAGAGTAACATTACTGTGGAAAAACCTGACGAACATCACCACAGCCAGATCAAGGTTCACATTCACAGCAATAATTAAGTTGTTACTATATACCTTTGATATGATGAGATGAACATGGACTTATCTCTGTGGTCCTTTTCCTAAAAACCCATCTCCCCAGGCTAGTCATGAGAAAAGCACCTAACAAATCCCAACGGAGGGACATTCTAGAAAATAAGTGACCTGTACATCTCAAAACTGTCAAGGTCATCAAAAACAAGCAGAATATAAGAAACTGTCATAGCCAAGAGGAGCCTTAGCAGATATAACAACTAAATACAACATAGTGTCTGGGGTGGATTCCTAGAACAGAAACTGGAAATTAGGTTAAAACTAAGGAAATTTGAATAAAAAAATGCAGATTTTAATCTGAAAATAATATATCAATATTGGTTCACTAATTTTGATAAATCCAATGTAAGATATAAGGGGAAAATGGCTGTGGGGCATCTGGGAACTCTCTGTACAATTTCTGCAATATTTCTGTAAACCTAAGTTTCCTAAAATTGAAAGTTTATGTGGGGACTTCCCACATAAAGGGAAGTGGTTAAGACCGCCTTTCACTGCAGGGGGTGTGGGTTTGATCCCTGATCAAGGAGCTAAGACCCCACATTCCTTGCGGCCAAAAAACCAAAACATAAAACAGAAGCACTATTGTAACAAATTCAACAAAAACTTTAAAAAATGGTCCACATCAAAAAAATCTTTAAAAATTTTTAGGTAAAAAACATTAACACTGAATTAATGATTTGCAGAAACAGAATTTTGTTGGATACCAATTGCTGAAAAGAAGCAGTACATGGTGCTATAAACATGAAAAATGACCAAGGATTGATGAAGCCAAGAAAACAGAGAGGGCCGTCTCCCATGGATGCCTGAGGAGACCAGCCACAGAGCCCAGGCCTTCACAAGCCCTGGTTTACACTGGTGCCTCAGCAGAACTTAAAAATGCCATACCATGGACATCTTAGTAAACAAATATCTTACGTACTCCATTCTGGAATGTTTATCCAGGTCATGCTACATGTGTGCTAAGTCACTTCAGTCGTGTCCGACTCTTTGCAACCCTATGGATGGTAGCCCACAAAGCTCTTCTGTCCATGGGATTTCCCAGGCAAGAATACTGGAGTGGGTTGCCATGCCCTTCTCCAGGGGATCTTCCTGACCCTGGGATGAAACCCAGGTCTCTTGCATTTCCTGCNCAACCCTATGGATGGTAGCCCACAAAGCTCTTCTGTCCATGGGATTTCCCAGGCAAGAATACTGGAGTGGGTTGCCATGCCCTTCTCCAGGGGATCTTCCTGACCCTGGGATGAAACCCAGGTCTCTTGCATTTCCTGCACTGGCAGGCAGGTTCTTTACAACTAGCACCACCTGGGAAGCCCAGAGTCCCCTAAGAGAAGTGTAACATACATACAGGCAATAGAGTGAAGTACTTAAAAGCTCAGGCCTAGAAGTCAGACTCATCTGGGTTCAAATCCTGGCTCTACCATTTGCTAGATGTGTGACCTTGAGCATTTGGAATTAACAGACCTTAATTAAGGTCTCTTTTCTCAGCTTTAAATGGAGATAACAGGACCTCCCATCACTGGGCTTTCAGGAGACTATATGAAAACACACACGTGACACAGTGTTTAGCGATGGTGAGAAATCCCCAAATGGCAGTGATTTCTTAACATTTACACTGGAGAGGAAGACAAGATGCCCGTTATCTGCAGATGACATAGTCTTCTCTAGAAGGCCCAAAATGATGACGAAATAAAAAGCTGTGAGAACCAAGATTTCCTGTTGGAAAGAAATAATCATTTTAACAGAAATAAAACACAAATTTCATTCACAAAAAGCAATGAGAAACATCAGTTCTCTAGTCATAGGTGTAATGAGGGATGCAGGAGCCCATCTGAAAGGAAACTATAGACACTTCCTGAGAAACTGGGAAGAGCTGTGCCACATTTCCAGATGGAGCAACTTAAGTGCAAAGTTATCACTCGTCTCAAATTACTTTGTAAATCCAATCTAAATCTCATCTTCTGCAAGTTTTAAAAATGATTTTTAATGTCATCTGGGAGAACAGGCAAGAACAACCATGAAAAATGTGAAAAGGAGGATAGGTTCTTGTTAGATGAAAAGATGAATTAAGAGTAAAAATCATTAAGAAAACTGGCTATTTAAAAAGGGAAAAAAAATACCCCTATGGTTCCATTTTTCACAGTATACCTCAGAGTAAGTATTAGATTGATTAAAACAGTATTTTTCCCAACAACTGGTCACAATGCATGTATGGGTGATGAATATAAATTTCTAAAATATGAAGTATAATGGCAGAGAATAGAAAATGGCACATTTTATACAGAATACGAGTGGATATTGCTTGATGGAAGCTTTAAGCACTGGATTACAATAAAAACTATTTTCCTTGTTTGAATGCCACTGGCTTAATGCATCAGATATGAAAAATTCAACCCATAAAAGAACAAAATGGAAACCCAGGTGAAGTTTTTATCTGGCCCGAGTTGGGAGACTTCTAAATGTACATCAAAGGCAGAAACTCCAACAGCAAAAGAGAAAAATGATGGACCTATCTGGATAAAAACATCAAAATCTTAGCCTATGAGAAAACACCATTAAAGGCAAGCAACAATTTTTTAAAAATGTAATTTATACCCTTTATATGTAAAAGAACTGCCTTATAATTTATTGGGAAAAGTACTGTGAAAGGGAAAGAATAGCATATATGAGACAGTTCATAAAAAATTACAAATATTATAATATATATATACATATACATATATATGTATATGAAAAATATATCAGTTCAGCTGCTCAATCGTGTCTGACTCTTTGCGACCCCCCTGGACTGCAGTACGCCAGGCTTCCCTGTCCATCACCAACTCCCAGAGCTTGCTCAAACTCATGTCCATTGAGTTGGNACAGTTCATAAAAAATTACAAATATTATAATATATATATACATATACATATATATGTATATGAAAAATATATCAGTTCAGCTGCTCAATCGTGTCTGACTCTTTGCGACCCCCCTGGACTGCAGTACGCCAGGCTTCCCTGTCCATCACCAACTCCCAGAGCTTGCTCAAACTCATGTCCATTGAGTTGGTGATGCCATCCAACTAGCTCATCCTCTGTTGTCCCCTTCTCCTCCTGCCTTCAATGCTTCCTGGCATCAGGGTCTTTTCTAATGAGTCAGTACTTCATGAAGTACACAGAAGCTCTGGTACTCTGCCCATATATATATATGAAAAAAATGCTAAATGCACTGTAGTCAAAGAAGTAAAAAAAATCAGACCTGGGCAGAGCCAGATAATGGTCTCCCAGGATCCATTTTTCTGCTTTTCTTTAGTAATAAGAACTCTGATCTGTAGTTTTCCATCTTAAAACTCCAAATTTCCCAGCATCTAGGTAGACCATGACACTTCATTCAAACTAAATTCAGACCAAGTCAGCCACTGAGATGTAAGGTGAATTATATCCAAATTCACAGGGGTCTGCTTGAAGGAAAGTCTTGTCCCCTCCTTTGCTCCTTCCTTTTTGCTGTTGACTGGACTACAGATGGCAATGGCTGGAGCTCTAGCAAGACCAGAGCTGGACCATAAAGAGCTCTAGCTGGGCCATGAAGTTGCCCCAAGGTCATCAGAACAATAAAATGAAAAGGTACTTGATAACTGAGATGTTCCATACCAGCCCTGGAATTCCTACCACTTGACTTACTTTATATGAAAAATAATGCTCTTTTGCTTAAACCACTGTTATTTGAGCACTGGGGTGTTGATTATGCACCACTAAGCCAAGTCCCAACTAATAAAAGAACCTTTTAAAAAACTCACAAAATAGGAAAATTCTTTAAAAATTACAGTATCCAAAGTTGATAGAAAGTGAAAGTGAAAGTGAAGTCGCTCAGTCGTGTCCGACTCTTTGCGACCCATGGACTGTAGCCCACCAAGCTCCTCTGTCCATGGGATTCTCCAGGCAAGAATACTGGAGTGGGTTGCCATTTCCTTCTCCAGGGGATCTTCCCGACCCAGGGATAGAACCCGTGTCTCCCACATTGCAGGCAGATACTTTAACCTCTGCACCACCAGGGAAGCCCCAAAGTTGATAAGTATCTTCTAAATAGGCATTTTCATACACTGTTTATGGTATATGTTTTCTGGAAGAAATTCTACTGGTATGTGACAAAAGACTTACAGTATGCATATCATTTTACCCAGAAATTCTACTGCTAGGGCTATATCTTATGAAAATAATTAAGATATGCACGAAATTAATACCTAATGATGTTCATAAAAGCAGTATTTATAATAATGAAAAATCAGAGAAAAACTAAGTGCTCAATAGAGGATTAGAAATTACAGAGAATTTATAAAATTAGATACCAGGCAGCAACTAAAAATCAAGTTTTAAAAGAATACTTGATGATATGAGAATATTAATAAGTAGCATTAAGCTAATAATAACGATTTAAAAGTAGTATGTGATTAGACTCAGATTGGGAGACTACAGGTAATTTTAAACTTTCTAGCTGGATTTTTTATAATTCTTTTAATGTTCTGTAACATTAATGTAACATCTGAAGCAACAGTTAGAACTGGACATGGAACAACAGACTGGTTCCAAATAGGAAAAGGAGTACGTCAAGGTTGTATATTGTCCAGTTCTAACTGTTGCTTCAGATGTTACATTAATGTTACAGAACATTAAAAGAATTATAAAAAATCCAGCTAGAAAGTTTAAAATTACCTGTAGTCTCCCAATCTGAGTCTAATCACATACTACTTTTAAATCGTTATTATTAGCTTAATGCTACTTATTAATATTCTCATATCATCAAGTATTCTTTTAAAACTTGATTTTTAGTTGCTGCCTGGTATCTAATTTTATAAATTCTCTGTAATTTCTAATCCTCTATTGAGCACTTAGTTTTTCTCTGATTTTTCATTATTATAAATACTGCTTTTATGAACATCATTAGGTATTAATTTCGTGCATATCTTAATTATTTTCATAAGATATAGCCCTAGCAGTAGAATTTCTGGGTAAAATGATATGCATACTGTAAGTCTTTTGTCACATACCAGTAGAATTTCTTCCAGAAAACATATACCATAAACAGTGTATGAAAATGCCTATTTAGAAGATACTTATCAACTTTGGGGCTTCCCTGGTGGTGCAGAGGTTAAAGTATCTGCCTGCAATGTGGGAGACACGGGTTCTATCCCTGGGTCGGGAAGATCCCCTGGAGAAGGAAATGGCAACCCACTCCAGTATTCTTGCCTGGAGAATCCCATGGACAGAGGAGCTTGGTGGGCTACAGTCCATGGGTCGCAAAGAGTCGGACACGACTGAGCGACTTCACTTTCACTTTCACTTTCTATCAACTTTGGATACTGTAATTTTTAAAGAATTTTCCTATTTTGTGAGTTTTTTAAAAGGTTCTTTTATTAGTTGGGACTTGGCTTAGTGGTGCATAATCAACACCCCAGTGCTCAAATAACAGTGGTTTAAGCAAAAGAGCATTATTTTTCATATAAAGTAAGTCAAGTGGTAGGAATTCCAGGGCTGGTATGGAACATCTCAGTTATCAAGTACCTTTTCATTTTATTGTTCTGATGACCTTGGGGCAACTTCATGGCCCAGCTAGAGCTCTTTATGGTCCAGCTCTGGTCTTGCTAGAGCTCCAGCCATTGCCATCTGTAGTCCAGTCAACAGCAAAAAGGAAGGAGCAAAGGAGGGGACAAGACTTTCCTTCAAGCAGACCCCTGTGAATTTGGATATAATTCACCTTACATCTCAGTGGCTGACTTGGTCTGAATTTAGTTTGAATGAAGTGTCATGGTCTACCTAGATGCTGGGAAATTTGGAGTTTTAAGATGGAAAACTACAGATCAGAGTTCTTATTACTAAAGAAAAGCAGAAAAATGGATCCTGGGAGACCATTATCTGGCTCTGCCCAGGTCTGATTTTTTTTACTTCTTTGACTACAGTGCATTTAGCATTTTTTTCATATATATATATGGGCAGAGTACCAGAGCTTCTGTGTACTTCATGAAGTACTGACTCATTAGAAAAGACCCTGATGCCAGGAAGCATTGAAGGCAGGAGGAGAAGGGGACAACAGAGGATGAGCTAGTTGGATGGCATCACCAACTCAATGGACATGAGTTTGAGCAAGCTCTGGGAGTTGGTGATGGACAGGGAAGCCTGGCGTACTGCAGTCCAGGGGGGTCGCAAAGAGTCAGACACGATTGAGCAGCTGAACTGATATATTTTTCATATACATATATATGTATATGTATATATATATTATAATATTTGTAATTTTTTATGAACTGTCTCATATATGCTATTCTTTCCCTTTCACAGTACTTTTCCCAATAAATTATAAGGCAGTTCTTTTACATATAAAGGGTATAAATTACATTTTTAAAAAATTGTTGCTTGCCTTTAATGGTGTTTTCTCATAGGCTAAGATTTTGATGTTTTTATCCAGATAGGTCCATCATTTTTCTCTTTTGCTGTTGGAGTTTCTGCCTTTGATGTACATTTAGAAGTCTCCCAACTCGGGCCAGATAAAAACTTCACCTGGGTTTCCATTTTGTTCTTTTATGGGTTGAATTTTTCATATCTGATGCATTAAGCCAGTGGCATTCAAACAAGGAAAATAGTTTTTATTGTAATCCAGTGCTTAAAGCTTCCATCAAGCAATATCCACTCGTATTCTGTATAAAATGTGCCATTTTCTATTCTCTGCCATTATACTTCATATTTTAGAAATTTATATTCATCACCCATACATGCATTGTGACCAGTTGTTGGGAAAAATACTGTTTTAATCAATCTAATACTTACTCTGAGGTATACTGTGAAAAATGGAACCATAGGGGTATTTTTTTTCCCTTTTTAAATAGCCAGTTTTCTTAATGATTTTTACTCTTAATTCATCTTTTCATCTAACAAGAACCTATCCTCCTTTTCACATTTTTCATGGTTGTTCTTGCCTGTTCTCCCAGATGACATTAAAAATCATTTTTAAAACTTGCAGAAGATGAGATTTAGATTGGATTTACAAAGTAATTTGAGACGAGTGATAACTTTGCACTTAAGTTGCTCCATCTGGAAATGTGGCACAGCTCTTCCCAGTTTCTCAGGAAGTGTCTATAGTTTCCTTTCAGATGGGCTCCTGCATCCCTCATTACACCTATGACTAGAGAACTGATGTTTCTCATTGCTTTTTGTGAATGAAATTTGTGTTTTATTTCTGTTAAAATGATTATTTCTTTCCAACAGGAAATCTTGGTTCTCACAGCTTTTTATTTCGTCATCATTTTGGGCCTTCTAGAGAAGACTATGTCATCTGCAGATAACGGGCATCTTGTCTTCCTCTCCAGTGTAAATGTTAAGAAATCACTGCCATTTGGGGATTTCTCACCATCGCTAAACACTGTGTCACGTGTGTGTTTTCATATAGTCTCCTGAAAGCCCAGTGATGGGAGGTCCTGTTATCTCCATTTAAAGCTGAGAAAAGAGACCTTAATTAAGGTCTGTTAATTCCAAATGCTCAAGGTCACACATCTAGCAAATGGTAGAGCCAGGATTTGAACCCAGATGAGTCTGACTTCTAGGCCTGAGCTTTTAAGTACTTCACTCTATTGCCTGTATGTATGTTACACTTCTCTTAGGGGACTCTGGGCTTCCCAGGTGGTGCTAGTTGTAAAGAACCTGCCTGCCAGTGCAGGAAATGCAAGAGACCTGGGTTTCATCCCAGGGTCAGGAAGATCCCCTGGAGAAGGGCATGGCAACCCACTCCAGTATTCTTGCCTGGGAAATCCCATGGACAGAAGAGCTTTGTGGGCTACCATCCATAGGGTTGCAAAGAGTCGGACACGACTGAAGTGACTTAGCACACATGTAGCATGACCTGGATAAACATTCCAGAATGGAGTACGTAAGATATTTGTTTACTAAGATGTCCATGGTATGGCATTTTTAAGTTCTGCTGAGGCACCAGTGTAAACCAGGGCTTGTGAAGGCCTGGGCTCTGTGGCTGGTCTCCTCAGGCATCCATGGGAGACGGCCCTCTCTGTTTTCTTGGCTTCATCAATCCTTGGTCATTTTTCATGTTTATAGCACCATGTACTGCTTCTTTTCAGCAATTGGTATCCAACAAAATTCTGTTTCTGCAAATCATTAATTCAGTGTTAATGTTTTTTACCTAAAAATTTTTAAAGATTTTTTTGATGTGGACCATTTTTTAAAGTTTTTGTTGAATTTGTTACAATAGTGCTTCTGTTTTATGTTTTGGTTTTTTGGCCGCAAGGAATGTGGGGTCTTAGCTCCTTGATCAGGGATCAAACCCACACCCCCTGCAGTGAAAGGCGGTCTTAACCACTTCCCTTTATGTGGGAAGTCCCCACATAAACTTTCAATTTTAGGAAACTTAGGTTTACAGAAATATTGCAGAAATTGTACAGAGAGTTCCCAGATGCCCCACAGCCATTTTCCCCTTATATCTTACATTGGATTTATCAAAATTAGTGAACCAATATTGATATATTATTTTCAGATTAAAATCTGCATTTTTTTATTCAAATTTCCTTAGTTTTAACCTAATTTCCAGTTTCTGTTCTAGGAATCCACCCCAGACACTATGTTGTATTTAGTTGTTATATCTGCTAAGGCTCCTCTTGGCTATGACAGTTTCTTATATTCTGCTTGTTTTTGATGACCTTGACAGTTTTGAGATGTACAGGTCACTTATTTTCTAGAATGTCCCTCCGTTGGGATTTGTTAGGTGCTTTTCTCATGACTAGCCTGGGGAGATGGGTTTTTAGGAAAAGGACCACAGAGATAAGTCCATGTTCATCTCATCATATCAAAGGTATATAGTAACAACTTAATTATTGCTGTGAATGTGAACCTTGATCTGGCTGTGGTGATGTTCGTCAGGTTTTTCCACAGTAATGTTACTCTTTTTCCCTCTTTTCATAATGTGCTCTTTGAGTGGAGGTCACCATGAACACTCTGCCCTTAAGAAGTGGACAGTTAATGCTCTATTTCCTTGAGGACAGTGTCTACTTAAGTTATTTAGATTTCTTCTGCACCAATAGATTTGTTTCTTCTTCCTTATTTAATTATTTATTTACTATATTCATTCATTTGATCAAATGTGAGTTTATGGGTTCATAGACATTTATTTTATACCTGAGGTTATCATTTCATACTAACTATTAGATTAATCCAATGCTGTTCATGTTGTTCCAGCTTTGGACACTGGGAGCTCTTTTTGGAGGCTCCTATGTCCCTTTGATATACTTCCATTGTGGTTTACTTTATTTGCTTACTTTTGAGTACTTCTGTACTTTTTGGCACAACACAGGGCTCTAGACTCAACTTGTAGATTCCTTATCCCAGCCATAAAATCAACTGTTTCTCCAGGCAACCCTGGTTAGTTTTATCAGAGAACAGCATTGGCTTTCCTGATGGCTCAGACAGTAGAGAATCTGCCCACAGTGCAGGAGACCTGCGTTTGATCCCTGGGTCAGGCAGAGTAACCTGGAGAAGGGAATGGCTGGCTACCCACTCCAGTGTTCTTGCCTGGAGAATTCCATGGACAGAGTTTATGAGTTTAGCCTTGGTATGATGAGATGGGCTTCCCTGGTGGCTCAGAGGTTAAAGCGTCTGCCTCCAATGCGGGAGACCCGGGTTTGATCCCTGGGTCGGGAAGATCCCCTGGAGAAGGAAATGGCAATCCACTCCAGTATTCTTGCCTGAAGAATCCCGTGGACAGAGAAGCCTAGTAGTTTACAGTCCATGGGGTCGCAAAGAGTCAGACACGACTGAGCGACTTCACCTTCACCTTCACCTTCATGATGAGATGAACATGGACTTATCTCTGTGGTCCTCCTCCCCACAGGTTATGATCTGTGGGATCGCAAAGAGTCAGACATGACAGAGCAACTGACACACACACACACACACACACACACACACACACGAAACCAAGATCTGGGAATCTGAGCATTACTATTGCAATGTCACTTCTCTGCCCTCTCACCTGCAGAATAAGAAAGTCTGTGTATGCATGCACATTTGTAAATTCTTCTGTATGTATCCATCTGCGTCTCTATTAAGCTAAGTATGAATTCATACTGATGTCTCCAGCTCTAATCCATCACCACACAGATCATTATAGCTTTCTCCTTGCTTGTCTATAATCTCCCACTCCAGCAGTGAGAAACTCCCACCATTCACCATCCATTTACTTAATTCTGCAATTATGGTATGTGTATACAGATAATGGTATCAAATTACTGATCCCTACCTCCTGGATAATGACTTTATCAGCAAGAGCACAGTGTTTATGTATAGGCCTTTGGCTTTTAGTCTTAAAGGCTCCGCTTGTTGCCAAAGCTTCTAAGGTCAGCACCTCTGTAATACACTTAGATTGTTTTGTCACATTCTACTTCTCATCTGGGGAGCTCCTAACCTCCTAAATGATCATTTTAATTTGCATACATTAAGGTTCAGTCTTTGTGCTATAATGTTCTTTTGACAAATTCACACAGTCCTATAGCCACTCTTCTGCTATAGTATCAGAAAGAATAGTTTAAAACTTGCTTTGCTTCCCTGTTTCAACCATGGCTCCTCTCCCACCCAGAATCCCTGGAACCACTGATCCATTTATGAGCTCTACAGTTTTGCCTTTTCTCAAATGTCCTATAAGTGGAACTGGACAGTAGATAGCTTTTTGTACTTTTTTCACTTAGCAATTCTTTTAAGATTCATCTGTGTTTTGGTGTAGCTTGATATTTCATTTCTTTTTTAATATTGAATAGCATTCCATTGTATGGATGTTTCATAACTTGTTCATACATTTACCTATTAAAGGACATCTTGATTGCCTCCAGTTTGTGCAGTTATGAATGAAGCTGATAAAAATGTTTGACTGCAGTTTTTTGTGTTTTTTTTTTGCATGTGTGTGTTGCCACAAGTTTTCAAATCAGTTGGGTAAATGCCCAGGAATGCTAATGCTAGATTATGTGGTAAGATGTTTAGTTTTTAAAAAATTGCCAAACTGTCTTCCAAAGTGGAGCAGCTATACCATTTTATTCCTACAGCCATAGTGAGAGTTTCTATTGATTCACATCCTTGCCAGCAATTGGTATTTATGATGTTTTTCCCCTGACATTCTAATAGGTGTGGTGGTATGCCATTGTTGTTTTAATATGCATTTCCCTAATGACAACTCATGTGGAGAATCTTTTCATACGATTATTTTCCATCTTATTTGATGAGTTGTCTATTCTGATCTTTTGTATATTTTTAATTGGGTTGTTTATTTTCCTGTTGTTCAGTTGTAAGAGGATTTCATTTTGGATGCAAGTCCTTTGTCACATACGCATTTACAAATCTTTTCTCCTGGGCTCTGTCATGTGTATTATTTCTCTTAACGGTGTCATTCACAGGGCAGAAGTTTTTTGTTTTAAAAAATCCAACTTAATCTGTTTTTTTCACGAATTGTGCTTTTGGTGTCATATCTAAAACTATCACCAAACCCAAGGTCACATAGATTTTCTCCTGTGTTTTCTTCTAGCAGTCTTATAGTTTTCCAATTTATATTTAAGCTTATCATTCATTTTGAGTTAATTTTTGTGTAAAGTGTAAGGTCTCTGTCTAGGTTCATTCTTTTGCATCTGGACATCTAATTGTTCAAGTACTGTTTATTGAAAAGACTGTTCTTTCTCCATTGAATGGAATTCATTGATTTTGCTCCTTTTTCAAAAATCAGTTGACTCTATTNAAATGATCATTTTAATTTGCATACATTAAGGTTCAGTCTTTGTGCTATAATGTTCTTTTGACAAATTCACACAGTCCTATAGCCACTCTTCTGCTGTAGTATCAGAAAGAATAGTTTAAAACTTGCTTTGCTTCCCTGTTTCAACCATGGCTCCTCTCCCACCCAGAATCCCTGGAACCACTGATCCATTTATGAGCTCTACAGTTTTGCCTTTTCTCAAATGTCCTATAAGTGGAACTGGACAGTAGATAGCTTTTTGTACTTTTTTCACTTAGCAATTCTTTTAAGATTCATCTGTGTTTTGGTGTAGCTTGATATTTCATTTCTTTTTTAATATTGAATAGCATTCCATTGTATGGATGTTTCATAACTTGTTCATACATTTACCTATTAAAGGACATCTTGATTGCCTCCAGTTTGTGCAGTTATGAATGAAGCTGATAAAAATGTTTGACTGCAGTTTTTTGTGTTTTTTTTTTGCATGTGTGTGTTGCCACAAGTTTTCAAATCAGTTGGGTAAATGCCCAGGAATGCTAATGCTAGATTATGTGGTAAGATGTTTAGTTTTTAAAAAATTGCCAAACTGTCTTCCAAAGTGGAGCAGCTATACCATTTTATTCCTACAGCCATAGTGAGAGTTTCTATTGATTCACATCCTTGCCAGCAATTGGTATTTATGATGTTTTTCCCCTGACATTCTAATAGGTGTGGTGGTATGCCATTGTTGTTTTAATATGCATTTCCCTAATGACAACTCATGTGGAGAATCTTTTCATACGATTATTTTCCATCTTATTTGATGAGTTGTCTATTCTGATCTTTTGTATATTTTTAATTGGGTTGTTTATTTTCCTGTTGTTCAGTTGTAAGAGGATTTCATTTTGGATGCAAGTCCTTTGTCACATACGCATTTACAAATCTTTTCTCCTGGGCTCTGTCATGTGTATTATTTCTCTTAACGGTGTCATTCACAGGGCAGAAGTTTTTTGTTTTAAAAAATCCAACTTAATCTGTTTTTTTCACGAATTGTGCTTTTGGTGTCATATCTAAAACTATCACCAAACCCAAGGTCACATAGATTTTCTCCTGTGTTTTCTTCTAGCAGTCTTATAGTTTTCCAATTTATATTTAAGCTTATCATTCATTTTGAGTTAATTTTTGTGTAAAGTGTAAGGTCTCTGTCTAGGTTCATTCTTTTGCATCTGGACATCTAATTGTTCAAGTACTGTTTATTGAAAAGACTGTTCTTTCTCCATTGAATGGAATTCATTGATTTTGCTCCTTTTTCAAAAATCAGTTGACTCTATTTGTGTGGATCTACATCTCGGCCCTCTATTCTATACCATTGATCAATTTTTCTTCTTCTTCTTCTTCTTCTTTTTTTTTTTTTTTTACCATTACCATACTGTCTAGTTACAAGGCTACAGTTTTGTAATAAGTCTTGAAATCTGGTGCTATAAGCACTCCTGCTTTATTTTCCTTCTTCAGTATTACAAAATTCTTTTTATATTTTGTAATACAAAATATTTTTTGAAAAGGAAATGTATTTGGTTCTCAGCCTTCTTGCCTGAAACATGTACTTTGTCTGGGTAATCCAGTGCTGGGCAAGCACATAGTAGGCATCCATTCACCAGCTGCTGGTTGCCTGGTAGCACAGTGTGGGGGCAGCTCCGCTGGCCAGGGCTTGAGTTCAGTAGGTGGTCAAGCACGACCATCTCGGTGGGCTCTTATGTCTCAGCATCTCTCATGAGGTGATAAACACTCATGGTTCCCCGAAGAAAACTGATTCCTAGCGAAGATCATTGACATGAAGTGGTTTGTGAAATGATTATGCTTAACCAGAAAACAGAGATTTGAGATAAACATTCAGAACTGAATGAGAATGAGAGCAGGGGCCACACCAAACAGAAATGAGAAAAGTAGTTTATGAAATAGTTGTGATTCATGGGGTCGCAAAGAGTCGGACACAACTGAGCGATGAACTGAACTGAAGGCTGCAAGCAGTGTAAAGACTTGTGTGGGTCACTTGAAGCTTGGGTGCTGGTGAATGTTTCAGGAAGGTGAATCCTTTTTGCATTTTGTGGATCTATCTTTGCAGACTGTTTTGTCCCAGCTACCTTCCTTTGTTCCCAGATATGCTTGAAGACTGTCTCCAGCACTTGTCTCCTCTCTGTAAGGCAGATACATACATGGTGATGAATTTTCCAGCCAAAATGCAGTGCTGGGGCGAGGAGACATATGCCCAGTGTAGACTGGCAGCAGATGGAGCTCATCAGGATGCATTATAACAGTTGTCCAAGCCTTCATGAAGTGCTAGCCTGCTGTTAACACCCTCCTTCCCGCCTCTTTGGATTGTGGGGCAGGCCCACTTCAGCAGGAAGCCAATCAGCCTTTTGCTCCAGGCTCTGAGCCCAGTCTCTGCTGGTACCAGTGGCCAGCAGGCACTGGACAGCTGCCGGACAGAGCCACAGCAGGGAGACAAGTGCACAGGGAACAACAGAAGCCTTGAGTGGAAGTCTAGCTGTGCATGACAGCTCCACATTAACCTTTAGAGAAGCTCTCCCGGAAGGCAGCCTTGGCCGACCCAAGCCAGCAGCTTGGGTTATTACTTTTCAAACCTTTTTGCAATGAATGGGTTCCTTGTTGGGGGCATTTGGCCCAACCATAACATGAGGAAGCCTGGCATGGGAAGGAGGCTGTTGTTCAGGTGACCAGCTAGTCACCTGAACACCTGTGAATGTGCAGCCTTGTCATGGGTGCCTGGATTCCCTTTGGGAGGGGGGCAGTGTGCAGGAGCCAGAGCTCCCTTTGAGTGCTCTGTTCTCCTGCAGGCCTGCCCTGTGCCACTGCTCAGTAGTAGCCTCTAACAGCAGCAGGTGGATGGCCTAAATCCTGCCCGAGCCCTGATGCCTGGGCTGTGCCTTCCTCTGGGCCATACTTTAAAAAGACATGCTTGCTGAATCTATGGGCCCTGCTCATGGGCTGAAGGGCCCTCGTGCAAGGATGCCCTGCATTTGTGGGGGGATCAGGACAGTGGATGAGAATTTATGATCTGAACTACATTTTCCAACTCAAGTCTTCTGCAGGATAGCATGCAGCCTGGGGTGACATTGCAGAAAAGTACTAACTGAAATTCAAGCATCCATCAGGCCATCATGGACCTGGGCACTGAAGTCCCCCAGGATCAAGATTCACATTTGAATCTTGAAACTCAAGTTTGCTTTGTCTGCACATGCCTTGAGTGTCCTTTTTTATGCCCAGGGCTCCTGATGTGAGTGGAATGTTCCTGTTGTAAAAACCATGACGTGACAGGCAGAAAAGCAGAGTTGGGAGAAAGTTTGCTTCTGGATTCAGACAGATCTGTGTTAGTCTAGAAATCTACTCTTTGGATGACTTTTGGGCAAATACTTTGACCCATTTGAATTCATGTCTTCATTGGAAGAATGTTGATACGGATAATGCTATGGCTTCATGGAGCTGCTTTGAGTTGTAAATGGAATCATCAATGTAAAGTGCTTGGAAAGAGGCCTGGTAAGATCACCTCACAGTAAACACCATTATTATCATCACTGTTATCATCACCTTCATCAGCTACATTACAACTGGTAATAGGAGGTTTCATTGAACAGCAACCTTTCTAGTCTGTGTCATCAGCTGCTGCTAAGCCGCTAAGTCACTTCAGTTGTGTCCGACTCTGTGCGACCCCATAGACGGCAGCCCAACAGGCTCCCCGTCCCTGGGATTCTCCAGGCAAGAACACTGGAGTGGGTTACCATTTCCTTCTCCAATGCATGAAAGTGAAAAGTGAAAGTGAAGTTGCTCAGTCGTGCCCGACCCTCAGCGACCCCATGGACTGCAGTCTTCCAGGCTCCTCTGTCCATGGGATTTTCCAGGCAAGCGTACTGGAGTCGGGTGCCATTGTGTTAAATCAAAATTGTAAAGCCCTTCTTGATCCCTGCTGTATGCAGGAATACAGACAAATGTAGACAGCATCAGTTTCTGCTCTCAGAGCACTTATACCTTAGAGGGGTGAAAGTTCATACATTTATTACATTTCAATGACAAGTATAAAAATAAGCATTGCTATATGTGCTTATTAGGGCTTCCCAGGTGGTGCTAATGGTAAAGAACCTGCCTTCCAGTGCAGGAGATGTAGGAGACTTGGGTTTGATCCCTGGGTCAGGAAGATCCCTTGGAAGAGGGTATGGCAGCCCACTCCAGTATTCCTGCCTGGAGAATCCCATGGACAGAGGAGCCTGGTGGGCCACAGAGTTGCGAGAGTCAGACATGGCTGAAGCGACTTAGCACACATGCATGTGCAGTTATTAATTGCTCAGAATACCAAAAAATGGTGCTCATTTGTTTACAGACAGCCCTGGCCCACAAGGTCTTACCTTGGTTTATATCACTGTCAATCTTTGTTGGAAAATTACTGTTGCCCTGAAAAGTTCGGGAGACCCAGAGAGGACAGAGAAGCAAACCAAAGCCACTGCAAAGCTTCTCAGCATTCTTTTGTTTTGGCACTAAGTAGATATTCCCTTCTTCTTTCCTGCTTTCTTCCTTATCTTCCTCCTGAATCATCCCAATTCCACCCCCTCTTTCTTCACTTCCAAACCACACAAGCAGTTGAAACCTTGGCACTGGAAATATTTCTTTGGGAGGAAAAGGAAAGACGTAGATCCTGTGTGTTGTGATCGTTCCCTCTTCCTGGCCCTACTTCTGGGTGTTGTCACTCACCTGCTCCTTCCCGGCCTGATACTAGCATCTTGTATCCTGGGAGGTTCCTGGGGACATGAAGGTACACATTTCCCCCGAGACAGAGCAATTTGGGATCCAGTGAGATCATTCACGAGTCCCAGAGTTTGGTCAGACGCATGGGTTTAGAATAGCTGCTTCAACTGTCTTGCCCTCTCTATGTCAGAAGCAGAGAATTAACTCAGTGCTTTTTTTCCCCTTCAAACCACTCCTGAGGGCTTCTGCATAGCGTTCCCCAAATGACAGGCCCACCAGAGAGATGGCTCCCCCCTCAGGCGAGAGCACACATCTCAGCTGGTCCCTAGTGCCTCGTTCCCAGCGGCGTCTTTCTATTCTGTGACAAATCTGATGTTTCTTCCATGAACCTCCATCCATGTGCTCATTAAAATATGTAAATGCAGCCTCTGGCAGTACTCCATCCATGACTGAGGCCGGCACCTCTGGTTTACCTCTCCCTTCTCCACTGTGCCTTGGCCCTCAAATACCAGGTGTAAGTTGACTGGGGTCTCTGAAGCTGCATTCTGTGTTTATTATTGCCAGTGCATATTTATATATCGGGGGCTATGAGTTTAAGGGGCAGAGCCCACCTTAGAGATATCTGTGAATGAGGCCAAGAGTATATTTTGGATGGTCTTGCAACTCCTTTGTCTTCATTGGAGGGGACAATGAATGGTTATATACTTTTTACATTAAACCACTTAGATGTTGCAGATTATCTGTGGCAGTAGCTACCATTACCCTAACTCATGTAGAAATTAATTCAAAGCAAGTTGACGGTGTACCTGCTATGAGACAGGTGTTGTGCAAAGTTCTGGGACCCTGTCTTAGTTCAGGTCTGCTGTGACAAAATACCGCCAACAAGGGGGCTTAAACAGCATTTATTTCTCGTAGTTCTGGAGGCTGGGAGTCTGTGACCCAGGGAACAGTGGATTCTATTACTGGTGAGGGCTTACAGACTGCCACCTTCTCTGTGTCTATGCACATCATGGTGGAGAGAGTTGGGGTTGTGGCCTTTTCCTCTTCTTATAGGGGAGCTAATTCCATTGGGGAGGCTCCACACTTGTGACATTTTCTAAACTTCATGACCTCTCGGAAGCCCCACCTCCTAATGTCATCATCATATTTAGGGTCAGGGCTTTAATGAATTTGGGGGCACACAAGCATTCAGTCTGTAGCAGACCCCAACTCTAGGGAATAGGGAGGAAGATTTGCTGCCACGGGGCTGGTATTCTAGTGTGGCATCGTCTGGCCAGTATGATGTACAGGTGCTCTGTTCAATGTAGGTTGGCCACGGCAGGGCAAGGGCTCTGTTTTTACGCACCTTCATGTCCCTGCTCCTGGGTCCCATGGAGTTACCCGTCCAACGCCTAAGATGGGTTTGAAAGTGTTGTCCATGGTGGCCTGACATTGATCCTGGATCCCAAAGAGGTGTGGCCTCCTGTCTTTTTTCCTTAATAGGAGAGAAAGATGCCTTGCAAGCAAGTATACTGTCTGAAATCAGCTTTATTTTTCATTGTCTCATAGAAAGGGGAGCTTAAGCCTCTAATTGCCGCTATCGGAGCCAGAGCACCTGCTGGTTCTAGCGGCTGCTTCCATTAGTGTGTTGCATCTCTCCCAGGGCTGCCAGGCTGGTAATCTGAAAGGGAAATAACTTCTGCTTAGGGGGTGGCGGGGACTCATTGTTACTAACTGCTCACCGTGTCTATCACTGTCTCACCTCTGCTTTGGAGGAGAGAAATCAATAGCGTTTTAAATGTCTTGCTAAGTAAGTGTTTATGAAGCAGATTCCCTGGAGACTTAGCCTGGGGCAGTGCTCAGGGCAGCCAGAATGCCTGGAGCAGGAAAAGCTGCTGAGGCTGAAGGGCTTCACTCCTACCCTATTCTTTCCTTGCTCTGAGTGGCCTGGGCTCTTTGAGCTGCAAAGCGCATCCACCTGCTTGGGAGATGAGAAGGAATGGCGGTATTCATTAATTCACTCCAGTACCTCTTCTGAGCTCTGTGCTGGTAGGTGGGCACACTGCCCCGGCCCTCAGAGAGTTCCCTGTTGGAGGGAGACAGACAGATCAGTCATGATAGTTGTGTCATATGTGTCCTGGTGGAAGAGAGGCTGGGGGAGCACAGAGAAGGAGCTTGGGGGAAGGAGGGGCAGGGGGAGTCAGAAGGGGCTTTCTGGATGGGAAAGGAGGAAGTCTTTGTGACTACTCTTCTCTCCATTTCTCCAGAACTCCTAAGTTGAGCAAAAGACATTGGTCAGGACATGGAAAGCAGAAACCTGAGATTGTGTGATCAGCCCCTGCTCAGTCTACTTGGCAGATAAGAATTGATAGAAAATAAAGGTCTGTATAGTCAAAGCTATGGTTTTTCTGGTAGTCATGTACAGATATGAGAGTTGGACCATAAAGAAGGCTGAGACAAAGAATTGATGCTTTGAAACTGTGGTGCTAGAGAAGACTCTTTGAGAGTCCCTAGGACGTAAGGAGATCAAGCCAGTCAATCCTAAAGGAAATCAACCCTGAATATTCAATGGAAGGACTGATGCTGAAGCTGAAGCTCTGATCCTTTGGCCAGCTGATGTGAAGAGCTGATTCATTGGAAAAAACCCTGATGGTAGGAAAGATTGAGGGCAGGAGGAGAAGGGAGTGACAGATTTGAAATGGTTGTGTCAGGGAAGTGTGTAATCTCCTCGTTTCTGTATCGCTGCAGCAAAAATTTGAAGCGATGGATGGATCATTGTTACAGCTTGATTAAAGCTCAGTTTAAACTGTGGACTAGTGTTACAGCTCAGTTTTAGCTGAGTTTTATTTGGCAAGCAAAGGAAAGTACATCCTCGAGGCATGAGGGCAGGCCGACCCAAAAGAAGAGAGGAGAAGGGATAAGCTCAATTTTGGCTCCTTTTTATGTTTTTTTTTTTCTCCTCCCCCTGAGCCTGCCCTATAAAAATTGGGCTAGCCAGGAGGGCTGTTTCTTTTATCTGAGGTTCTCATTCTGGTCCTCAAACCTTTCTTTGTTCTATATCTGCGGGCTTTTTCTTCTCTTTGTCTTTTAGTCACCACTATTTTGGACTCCTTTTTCCTATTCTGCAGCCATGAAATTAAAAGATGCTTACTCCTTGGAAGAAAAGTTATGACCAACCTAGATAGTATATTCAAAAGCAGAGACATTACTTTGCCGACTAAGGTCCATCTAGTCAAGGCTATGGTTTTTCCTGTGGTCATGTATGGATGTGAGAGTTGGACTGTGAAGACGGCTGAGCGCCGAAGAATTGATGCTTTTGAATTGTGGTCTTGGAGAAGACTCTTGAGAGTCCCTTGGACTGCAAGGAGATCCAACCAGTCCATTCTGAAGGAGATCAGCCCTGGGATTTCCTTGGAAGGAATGATGCTGAAGCTGAAACTCCAGTACTTTGGCCACCTCATGTGAAGAGTTGACTCATTGGAAAAGACTCTGATGCTGGGAGGGATTGGGGGCAGGAGGAGAAGGGGATGACCGAGGATGAGATGGCTGGATGGCATCACTGACTCAGTGGACGTGAGTCTGAATGAACTCTGGGAGTTGGTGATGGACAGGGAGGCCTGGCGTGCTGCGATTCATGGGGTCGCACAGAGTTGGACATGACTGAGCAACTGAACTGAACAGTGAGATGGCAACACTGACTCAAGGGTCATGAGTCTGAGCAACCTCTGGGAGGTAGTGAAGGATAGGGAAGCCTGCTCTGCTGCAGTCTGTGGGGTCACTAAGAGTTGGACACGACTGACTGACTGAACAACAACAGCAAAAACTGTAGGCCCAGCAGGTCTAGGTAGGTCCCTTCCCTTCAGAAAAACGGAGAGACTGTTCCTCAGCCTCTGCTCCCGGGAGCTGCTCGGCCTTTTGCTGCTGCCAGGGCCGGGACTTCTTATGTTGGCCCAGCTTTCTCTCTCACCACCATCAGGTTCGTTCTCACGGTGCCCTCCTTTTTGCCTGGCTCTGGGTTCTGTTCCTTAGTGGAGTGCTTTATGGAGCAAACGCCACATCCGTCTTGTTCCCTAGTTAATTCCCAGTACAGAGCAGCATCTAACTGTGGATTTAAAAAATATCCAGAATAGAAAAATTGAGAGTTCTGTTTTGTTTGGTGGGAATTTTCAGGACTTCAAGCCCGGGAGACAGCATCTCAAGTGACCCTGAGAGAACTGGTCCATAAGGCGAGAAGAGGAGCCAGGTAACATAGAAGTTTTGCAACAAAGGGCAGATAGTCTGAACATCAGCAATCATTGTTAATGAAAGAAAACCAGATATCTCAAGTTTAGGGATGTAGTGCTTTTCTATGTGTGGGAAGATGCTAGAGTCTGAGCTCACTAAAATCATTCCTTTGATGTGCACTCAGCTGTTGGGGCCAGTACTTGGTGTTTTCTCATGCTGAGTTGCTTCAGGGCTCATCATAGGGAGTATCTGCAGTCTAACGGCTGCTAGATGGCAGGCTTTCCTTCTTGAGTTCCCTCAGGGCTCCCCAGCTCACCGACTGTGGTGGCCGCAGTTGCTAATGACTGTGATCTCCTTTGTTTACAAATATGACAGGAAATATTCTGTTTCTCATTCCACACAGAGGGCATCAAAGCAGAGAGAAAATGAAGCCCTGCTCCCACCTTAGCAGTTGGTCCTTCCTCTCTAAGCATTCCTTAACACCCTTGTAGAGCTTAGCCAAAGAGAAAGTGAATTGGGTGGTCAACCAGGCACCTTGGGTGGTCAACCAGGCATCGTGGGTGAGGTGCCTCAGACCCATGACCCACCCTAGTGTCGCAGCTTGAGTTAGGCATGATCTCAGGGTTACCAAACCCAGGTTCAGCTGCTTGCTCAAAAGTCAATAATCAAAAGGCAAGTGTCAATAGAATGGAAAGTTACTTTAATCAGAAAAGCTGGCAATTTTCCAATAGACTCATGTCCCAGCCATGATAGTTCATAAAGGGAAAAGGGAAAGTCAGTGAGTCATTGGGCCTTCCCAGGTTGTGGTAGCAGTAAAGAATTCACCTGCCAGTGCAGGAGATGCAAGAGACCTGGGTTTGATCCATGGGTCTGGAAGATCCCCTGGAGGAGGGCATGGCAACCCACTCCAGTCTTCTTGCCTGGACAGAGGGGCCTGGCGATCTACAGTCCATGGAGTTGCAAAGAGTCAGACGTGACTGAGTGACTGAGCACGACAGTGACTCCCCGAAGCAGGAGATTGGACTCTGCCTCGTCTTCCTCTTGTGCAGACTGGCTGACTCTTCAGTGTGGTCTTGCCCACGCGATTTGCCTGCAGAATTGCTAAGGGGGCTGATGGGAGTAGAGAGCTAGTCATTCTTCAGTTCTTCATATTTACTTCTTTTAATCTAGGAAAAGAATCAACAAGCTAGGCAAGCAGGCATGATGTGTGTTCAGGAGAGCGTAAGTCAGAAGTCAGGTTAAATTGCCTGATAATCTCATTCCTATATTTATTAATAGCTTCTTTCAATGTTAGGATTAAAAATAAATGGGCAAAAAGAACTGCTTTCAGCAAGGCTTGGCTGAGAGTCATTCACGTGACAAGGGAGGGCAGGGGTACACAGTGACCTGAGGACTGGGCTTTCCTCCCAAGCAGTCGTATGTGCTGGATGCCCCACCCCTAGGCTGTGGTGAACAGGCCAGGCCAGCCATGTTGGACGGTGGCCAGAGGCTTGGGAGAGCGGAGGCCCAGGAGAGCATTCTCTCTGGTCGTGGCTATTCATTCATCCCTTCCTACCTACACTTACCCTGTTCCAGTTTGGTGATCCTTCTCTCCATCTGCCCATTTTTTCTGGAAAAGCAACCACCTTGCAGAGAAGTATCTGCCACTGTGCCTTGTAGACAGGAGTCTCTGCTTGTAAGTGGCTTTCTGGATGGCGTGAAGATCTTGTATCTTCCCCAGGTCTTCTCTGATTCCAGCTCACAGCAGCCTGTCTGGGGGAGCTGGCCTGCAGGGAGCCAGCCCCAGTCCTGATGCAGTGGTGCTGTTGGTCTCCTCGCCGTCGCCCTCTCCTGCCCTGGGCACAGGGAGGAAAAAAAGGAGCTGTGACTCAGATACGTGCAGGAAGAGTGTGAAGCTGGCTTGGAGTCAGTTCAGGGGCTAACACGTGCAGTCCTCTCCACCCCAGGCCCAGGGTCTGCGGAGCTGCCTGTGGTCTGACTCATGGGGAAGGAAGCCCTGTATGGAAGGACTGGTGGTGGCCAGCTGACTGCAACTGTGTCCTCCCACTGAGGCGGCTGGGCAGACCTGCACCTGGACCCCTCTGAGCCACTTGCACTTACCCTTTTGTGCTGCCTGACTTTCCTCAAGTTGAAAGAGAAAGCTGCCCATCACCCATGCCCATCGCCTATGCCAGCTCTGCCCAGTATGCCAGGTCTGCAGTGCCCTTTCTCAACTAGCGATGACCCATCATCACCTCGTGGTTCTACCAGTGGCTACATGCTTCCTTACCTGCAGCCTCATAGTTCACTCTGGAGTCCCACACACCTAGTTCCATCGCAGTTCTGTTACATCCAAGCTTTGAGCCTGGACAAATCTTGTAACCTCTCTGAGGTTACAGCTGTCTCACCTGTAAAATGTATGTGATGAGAGCTCATGTACTCTCATACGTAGCTCATGAGAGTGTGACAGCCATGAGAAGCTACCTATAAAAGGCTTCATATGGCCCTGGACCCTAATAAATGCTCAATCATGCCATCTGCTATCACCATCGTTATAACAGCTGCTGGTGGGGATTACAGCCCACTTGGAGACCCCCATCTCTGGACTCGCTTAGGGACACTGTGAGGAGTTACATGAAGCTGTTGTTGTGAAGCACTTCCAGTGAAGTTGGCACCTGCTAAGTTCTCCATAAGTGGGAGCGGTCCCCCCTCGGTGTCGGTGCTGTACATACCCTCGCTTTATTCTTCAGCCTGTTTCTGTCTCCCTCAAGAGGCCCAGAGGCCCCTGAGGACAGGAGCTTCCCACTCTCCTCCCTCTTCCTGTGCCCATGATGGGACTTGGCCCTTAGGAGAAGGTACTGAGCCTGCAGAAGAACTGTTCTCACAGGTCCCTTATCATCACAGGGTCTGAGAGCTTGGGGTCTCCAGCTGTCCTGATACCCAACAGGGAACTGAGGCCCTGTAGGGGTATGGGGGGGCAGGTTACCACCATCTCCAGCAAGGCAGGCAGCTCATCAGCAGGCAGGCTCTTAGAGAAGACCTCCTGGGGGCCAGGCCCTGGGAACCACGGGTGCCCGAGATGGTCCACCCCATGGATGCGAGAGTATGAGGCACAGAGTCTAACTCACTCACTTGTTTACCTGAAGGGGCTTCCTGAGTGTCCACTCAGGGCAAGCTACTGTGCTGGGGTCTAGGGTATAATGGTGAATTAAAAGAACAGGTCCCTGCCCTCCTGGAGCTTACAGCCTAATGTTTCAGTCTAACATGAGGGAAGACAGCTGTGATATGGCCAGAGAGCACATCACTGGTTAGGAGGTGGTGAGCCTGTCAGGGAAGCGCCAAGGGACAGGTGCCTGGTGCCTGACGAAGAGGAGGGCAGAGCCAGCTCCGCTGGGTGTGCTGAGGAGGAGGCTTCCACCAAGAAGGAAGGGAGGGAGGGAGGCAGGCAGGAAGGAAAGGGCATTCGGCCTGAGGCTGGAGGGATTAGTACTCAGCCGCAAGGCCCGGGGGAAGTGTCACCTGAGCTGCTAGTGAGGAGCACCTTCCTGCGTCTGGGGGGCTCTTGCAGTTCCTAGAATGAGGGAAGGACAGACTCGTCTGCAGGAGGAGCAGCAAGGGAAAGGCACTTCCTTTCCTTTTCCGCCAGCCGAGGCCTGTCCCTCTGCCTGTCCTGTCCCTTTACCAGGTAGACTTCCTCCTGAGGGAACTGAGGTTGCTGCCCTGAGGCTGTGAGAGCTGAGCTCTTGGGTTCTCAGCCCTTGGGTGCCAATCCATTCTTCCTTCATCCCTGATACCCCTCCCTCTCTGCTTATTCTTCCATCTTATGTCCCCAGCAGGGTCTCCCCAGTCTTGAAAACTCTCCAGTTTTAGTTCATTCTGTAGAGTATACTTACTGCATCCTTTGTCTCACCACTCACCCCTTCCAAACCCTGCCTTTTGGGCCTCGGGTCCACAGCAGCAGTCCTGATGCTGAATCCTGGCTTTCTGTCTTCCTCCTCCAGGGCTCCTCTGGGGCTGGTGACCACCTTCTTCCTTCTGAAAACTCTCCTTCCTTCTCCTTAGTGGATTGCCGGGATTTTCCATAAATTGTGCCCATCTCTGCTTCCTTGGTTTTCTCACCTGTACTATCTTCACATTGGCTGGTTCACGTTTTCTATTTATTTTATATCTCTTGCACCTTTTCCCACTGACCTCACCTTGGTCCTCATCTAACTCCTGCACTGCAGCATCTGCTCACAGGGGGTCCTTCATCTTCTCTTCCTTTCCACCCTGCTGTACCCCACCTCCAGATCAGTCTTTTAAAATCACTGCTTGGAGGAACATTTGTCCCTCCCTTTTGGTATAATCAAGCTCATTTACTCATTTTCCTCTGAATTTGGTTTCACTCTTACTTATCTTGTTCCCAAGTCTTGAAATACACTCTTCCCTTCTCAATCCAAGAAGCCTCCCTAGCCTACAGGGATATCTAATCTGTGATAAGAGTAGGGGTGAGGGGAGGGGGTCTTTCTCACTTGTTCACAGCTAGCCAGCAAACATTTATGGAGCTCTTATTATGTATCAGGCCATCCTGAAATGTTTCATGTATGTGAGGAGATGGAAAGTTGTAGAAAAAGCTAGAGAAATAATTTCTTCTCTGGAGAAATGATGGTATATATTGATATATTCTAAACTCCTCTTTGATGGTTCACCCACAAGTTGCTTTTTTCACTTTGAGATGTTCCAAACATTTCCCAAATCAACATGTTGAGAAATTGGTTTTTGATGACTGCATAGCATTCTGTTATATGATGTATTTAATCAGTTCCTTGGTTTAAGCTGTTGGCTCCAATTTTTTTGTTGTTATTCTAAATAAGCATCTTTATACATAAGTTTTTGTACCCATCTTTGATAGGATAAATGGTTAAGTAAAAACACAGATTCAAAGATACAGATACTTTTAGGTCTTTTGATCCATACTACCAACTTACCTGCCCCAAAATGCTGGCCCAACTTTCAATCTGCCATACTGGCCATTTGCTGACATCCTTTCCAATCCTGAGTATTCCTTTAAAAGACACAAACATTTTTTAAATGTGGCCTATTTGCTAGATCCCCTAAAAGCGATTCTTAGTTTAGTTTGTGTTCCTTTGATCACAAGAGAGGTTGCACCCTTTTTCATTTGGTGATCTATCGCTCTTCTTGTGTGAACTGCTGTTTGTGTCCTTTCTATTTAGAGGCCGTGTTAAACGTCTTTGTTCTTGCACTGAATTGCTGAGGCATAGTCACTAATGGTCCATTAAGCTGTGTTGAAACATCTTGGATCAGATCTCTAAACCGGTCGTTTGTCCAACAATCTCTGTGGAACCCTAATGTGGTAGGTGGATGGCCACAGGGCCAAGAGCCCCTGGCTGCTCCCCCAGTGAGTGGCTGGATATTACTCCCTCGTCTTTGTTCTTGCACTGAATTGCTGAGGCATAGTCACTAATGGTCCATTAAGCTGTGTTGAAACATCTTGGATCAGATCTCTAAACCGGTCGTTTGTCCAACAATCTCTGTGGAACCCTAATGTGGTAGGTGGATGGCCACAGGGCCAAGAGCCCCTGGCTGCTCCCCCAGTGAGTGGCTGGATATTACTCCCTCTCTTCCTCATTCACCCATCTTTCTGCTCCTTACGTATTTTTGAGTGTGCTGGGCTGTGTTTTAGGTTTTTAGTTCCTACTCTCAAGAACTTTAGTCTAAAGGAGAGGTGTTTACAATACAGTGTGCTAATTCACTAAAGGAAACCCTTCAGAAGGCAAGTGCTTCTTAAGAGGATGCGTTTGACCCTAGAAAATGCACATGTTTTCATCAACAGGCAGAAACTTCTTAGCTCACCTTATTTTGGAGGGTATGTTCCCCTCCTCTTCTTAAGTGCTTTCTCTGAGAGGCAAATCAGCATCAAACAGGTCAAATTCAACTTGAAGAAAACAAAGCCAAACTTCCTCCAGCACTTTTTTGTACTAACTAAAAAATGTAGTTTCTTCTTGGCCTCCACCTTGCCCATTCGTTTGATCTCTGACCTCTCGGCCAATCTAAGCTTGAAAATCATTGCTGGAGTCAGGTGTGTAAGGGCTTTGGATCCAGGTAGACTCAGAGCCTAATCCTAGTTTTTGGGCTCATGATTCATCTTCTCTGGGTCACCATTTCCTAGCATACAAAACAAGGAAATAAAGCTGATCTCATCAGTGCAGTTTTAAGCATCAGGCAAGATGATGATTTAAAGTGTTTGGTGCAAAACAGATACTAAATAATAGCTCTTATCATTACAGGGGTAAAGTCATATAAGTTTACATTAAGGAAACCAATGGTTGGCTATGAAAAAGATCTTGTAAGTTGGCTTTCACTTCAACTCACTGGCCAAATTCTGGCTCTGTTTGGACTTTGGTTTCACAGATCTGAAACTGGATCTTATTTTTTCATTGAGAGTGGCTCAGTCTCTCAGTTATGAGAGCACATTAACCAAAGTCCCAGGAGTATCCACAGACCTTTTATCCTCATCCACTGAAGAAGGATAGAATGAAAACCACAATCACAGAAAACTAACCAAACTGATTACATGGATCACAGCCTTATCTAACTCAATGAAACTTTGAGCCATGCCATGTAGGTCCACCCAAAACAGACGGGTCATGGTGGAGAGTTCTGACAAATTGTGATCCCCTGGAGAAGGGAATGGCAAACCACTTCAGCATTCTTGCCTTGAGACTATCATAAACAATATGAAAGGCAAAATGATATCACACTGAAAGATGAACTCTCCAGGTCAGTAGGTGTGCAATATGCTACAGGAGAAGATTGGAGAAATAGCTCCAGAAGGAATAAAGAGGCTGAGCCAGAGCAGAAACAGTGCCCAGTTGTGGGTGTGTCTGGTGGTGAAAGTAAAGTCCAATGCTGTAAAGAACAATATGGCATAGGAACCTGGAATGTTATGTCCATGAATCAAGGTAAATTGGAAGTGGTCAAACAGGAGATGGCAAGNGAATAAAGAGGCTGAGCCAGAGCAGAAACAGTGCCCAGTTGTGGGTGTGTCTGGTGGTGAAAGTAAAGTCCAATGCTGTAAAGAACAATATGGCATAGGAACCTGGAATGTTATGTCCATGAATCAAGGTAAATTGGAAGTGGTCAAACAGGAGATGGCAAGAGTAAACATTTACATTTTAGGAATCAGTGAACTAAAATAAACTGGAATGGGTGAACTTAATTCAGATGACCCTTATGTGTACTACTGTGGGCAATAATCCCTAAGATGGAGAGTTGACTGTGGCTCAGACCATGAACTATTCATTGCAAAATTCAGACTTAAATTGAACAATGTAGAGAAAACCACTAGGCTATTCAGCTATGACCTAAATCCAGTCCCTTATGCTTACATAGTGGAAATGACAAATAGATTCAAGGGATTAGATCTGATAGACAGAGTGCCTAAAGAGCTATGGGTGCAGGTTTCAATCATTGTACAGGAGGCAGTGATCAAAACCAACCCCAAGAAAAAGAAAGGCAAAATGGTTGTCCGAAGAGGCCTTACAAATAGCTGAGAAAAGAAGAGAAACAAAAGGCAAAGGAGAAAAGGAAAGATATACCTATCTGAATGCAGAGTTCCAAAGAATAGCAAAGAGAGATAAGAAAGCCTTCCTAAGTGAACAATGCAAAGAAATAGAGGAAAACAATAGATATGGGAAAGACTAGAGATCTCTTCAAGAAAATTAGAGATACCAAGGGAACATCTCATGCAAAGATGGGCACAATAAAGAACAGAAATGGTATGGACCCCAAAGCAGCAAAAGATACTAAGAAGAGGTGGTAAGAATACAGAGAAGAATCGTGCAGAAAAGATCTTAATGACCTAGATAACCGTGATGGTGTGATCACTCACCTAGATTCAGACATCTTTGTGTGTAAAGTCAAGTGGGCCTTAGGAAACATCACTACAAACAAAGCTAGTGGAGGTAATGGAATTCCAGTTGAGGTATTTCAAATCCTCAGAGATTATGCTGTTAAAGTGCTGCACTCAGTATGCCAGCTAATTTGGAAAATGCAGCAGTGGCCACAGGATTGGAAAAGGTCAGTTTTCATTCCAATCCCAAAGAAGGGCAATGCCAAAGAATGTTTAAACTACCAAACAATTGCACTCATTTCACATGCTAGCAAAGTAAATGCTCAAAAATCCTACAAGCTAGGCTTAGTATTATGTGAACCAAGAAATTTCAGGTATACAAACTGGATTTAGAAAAGGCAGAGGAACCAGAGATCAAATTGCCGACATACGTTGGATCATAGAAAAAAAAAGAGAATTCCAGAAAAAAATGTACTCTGATTCATTGACTACACTAAAGCCTTTGACTGTGTGGATCACAACAAACTGTGAAAAATCCTTAAAGAGATGGGAATACCAGACCACCTTACTGGCCTCCTGTGAAACCTGTATGTAGGTCAAGAAGCAACAGTTAGATCCGGACATGGAACAACGGACTGGTTCCAAATTGGGAAAAGAGTATGTCAAGGCTGTATACTGTCACCCTGCTTATTTAACTACATGCAGATTACATCATGCAAAATGCTGGGCTGGATGAAGCACAAGCTGGAATCAAGCTTGCTGGGAGAAATATCAGTAACCTCAGATATGCAGATGACTTCCCCATTATGGCAGAAATCAAAGATGAACTAAAGAGTCTCTTATTAAAGTGAAAGAGGAGAGTGAAAAATCTGTCTTAAAATTCAACATTTAAAAAACTAAGATCATGACATCCAGTNATATCAGTAACCTCAGATATGCAGATGACTTCCCCATTATGGCAGAAATCAAAGATGAACTAAAGAGTCTCTTATTAAAGTGAAAGAGGAGAGTGAAAAATCTGTCTTAAAATTCAACATTTAAAAAACTAAGATCATGACATCCAGCCCCACCGTTTCAAGGCAAATTGATAGAGAAACAATGGAAACATGACAGATTTTGTTTTTTTGAGGCTCCAAAATCACTGCAAATGGTGGCTGCAGCCATGAAATTAAAAGACGCTTGCTCCTTGGAAGAAAAGCTATGACAAAGCTGGACAGTGTACTAAAAAGCAGAGACATACTTTACTGACAAAGGTCCGTATAATCAAAGCTATGGTTTGTCTAGTAGTCATGTATGGATATGAGCATTGGACCATAAAGAAAGCTGAACCCCAAAGAATTGATGCTTTTGAACTGTAGTGTTATAGAAGACTCTTGAGAGTCCCTTGGACTGCAAGGATTCAAACCAGTCAATCCTAAAGGAAATCAGTCCTGAATATNTTGTCTAGTAGTCATGTATGGATATGAGCATTGGACCATAAAGAAAGCTGAACCCCAAAGAATTGATGCTTTTGAACTGTAGTGTTATAGAAGACTCTTGAGAGTCCCTTGGACTGCAAGGATTCAAACCAGTCAATCCTAAAGGAAATCAGTCCTGAATATTCATTGGAGGAACTGATGCTGAGGTTGAACCTCCAATAGTTTTGAAACCATTTACCACAGACTGGGACTCAAACCCACATGGCTAGGACTCAAACCCAGTCAAAACCCTGCTTTGGACTTGAACCCACATGGCTGGGAGTCAAACCCAGCCATAACCCACAGTACCTGGTTTCAGGACCTAATGAAGCTCAGGTTCTTGATGTCTCATCGCAGAAAGAATTCAGTGAGAGACAAAGTGATAGGTAAGAAGTGGATTTATTCAGATACAGAGAGAAACACACTCCATAGACAGTGTGGGCCATCACAGAGGGCAAATGTGGCTGTGAAATGTGGCATGGTTAGTTTTNCAGTACCTGGTTTCAGGACCTAATGAAGCTCAGGTTCTTGATGTCTCATCGCAGAAAGAATTCAGTGAGAGACAAAGTGATAGGTAAGAAGTGGATTTATTCAGATACAGAGAGAAACACACTCCATAGACAGTGTGGGCCATCACAGAGGGCAAATGTGGCTGTGAAATGTGGCATGGTTAGTTTTTATAGGCTGGGTAATTGCATATGCTAATGAGTGGGAGGACTATTCCAACTATTTTGGGGAAGGGGCAGAGACTTCCTGGATTTGGGCCACTGCCCACTCCTTGGCCTTTTAACAGTGCCTTGGAACTGTCATGGCACCTCTGGGTGTGTCATTTCACTTGCTGGTTCAGGGTCAAGGTCTAGTTTTGTCTGCCATCTTGGTCCCATTTGATTCTAATCAGTTTCTCTTGTGTCCTTCAGTTCAGTTCAGTCCCTCAATCGTGTCTGACTCTTTGGGACCCCAAGGACTGAAGCACGCCAGGCTTCCCTGTCCATCACCAACTCCTGGAGTTTACTCAAACTCATGTCCATTTAGTCAGTGATGCCATCCAACCATCTTATCCTCTGTTGTCCCTTTTTCCTCCTGCCTTCAGTCTTTCCAAGCATCAGGGTCTTTTCAAATGAGTCATTTCTTTGCATCAGGTGGCCAAAGTATTGGAGTTTCAGCTTCAGCATCAGTCCTTCAAATGAATATTCAGGATTGATTTCCTTTAGGATTTACTGGTTGTATCTCCTTGCAGTCCAAGGGACTCTCAAGAGTCTTCTCCAACACCACAGATCAAAAGCTTCAATTCTTGGGCACTCAACTCTCACATCCATACATGACCACTGGAAAAACCATAGCTTTGACTAGACGGACCTTTGTTGGCAAAGTAATGTCTCTGTTTTTTAATAAGCTGTCTAGGTTGGTCATAACTTTTCTTCCAAGGAGTAAGTGTCTTTTAATTTCATGGCTACAGTCACCATCTGCAGTGATTTTGGAACCTCCCCCTCCAAAGAAAGTCTGTCACTGTTTCCATTGTTTCCTTATCTATTTGCCATATAGTCATGGGACCAGATGCCATGATCTTCGTTTTCTGAATGTTGAGCTTTAAGCCAACTTTTTCACTCTCCTCTTTCACTTTCATCAAGAGGCTCTTTCGTTCTTCTTCACTTTCTGCCATAAGGGTGGTGTCATCTGCATATCTGAGATTATTGATATTTCTCCCGGCAATCTTGATTCCAGCTTGTGCTTCATCCAGCCCAATGTTTCTCATGATTTACTCTGCATATAAATTAAATAAGCAGGGTGACAATATACAGCCTTGACGTACTCCTTTTCCTATTTGGAACCAGTTTGTTGTTCCATGTCCAGTTCTAATTGTTGCTTCCTGACCTGCATACAGATTTCTCAAGAGGCAGGTCAGGTGGTCTGGTATTCCCATCTCTTTCAGAATTTTCCACAGTTGATTGTGATCCACACAGTCAAAGGCTTTAGCATAGTCAATAAAGCAGAAATAGATGTTNGTTCTTCTTCACTTTCTGCCATAAGGGTGGTGTCATCTGCATATCTGAGATTATTGATATTTCTCCCGGCAATCTTGATTCCAGCTTGTGCTTCTTCCAGCCCAGCATTTCTCATGATGTACTCTGAATATAAGTTAAATAAGCAGGGTGGCAATATACAGCCTTGCCATATTCCTTTTCTTATTTGGAATCAGTCTGTTGTTCCAGGCAGACAGCAAAGGGACTCAGCCATACTTATACATGTATCCATTCTCCCTCAAACTCCCCTCCCACCCAGGCTGCCACATAACATTGAACAGGGTTCCCTGTGCTAACATAGTAGGTCCTTGTTGGTTATCCATTTTAAACCCAGCAGTGCGTACATGTCAGTCTCAAGCTCCCTAACTTCCCTTCCCCTCACCCTTTCTCTCTAGTAACCATAAGATTATTCTCTAAGTCTGTGAGTCATTCCTGTTTTGTAAATAGGTTCTTTTGTATCATTTCTTTTTAGATTCTGCATATAAGAGATATCATACTTTCTGACTTACTTCATTCGGTGTGACAATCTGTAAGTCTATCCATGTTGCTGCAAATGGCATTCTTTCATTCCTTTTAATGGCTGAGTAATATTCCATTGTATATATGTNATTCCTGTTTTGTAAATAGGTTCTTTTGTATCATTTCTTTTTAGATTCTGCATATAAGAGATATCATACTTTCTGACTTACTTCATTCGGTGTGACAATCTGTAAGTCTATCCATGTTGCTGCAAATGGCATTCTTTCATTCCTTTTAATGGCTGAGTAATATTCCATTGTATATATGTACCACATCTTCTTTATCCATTTATATATAAATGGATAGTTAGGTTGCTTCAATGTCTTTACTATTTTAAATACTGCTCCAAG
This sequence comes from Oreotragus oreotragus, assembly GCA_006410675.1. Taxonomy (NCBI): domain Eukaryota; kingdom Metazoa; phylum Chordata; class Mammalia; order Artiodactyla; family Bovidae; genus Oreotragus; species Oreotragus oreotragus. The sequence goes on from SJYX01002515.1 coordinate 205,161, forward strand.
GAACACTGGGATACATGTATCTTTTCAAATAATGGTTTTCTCTTGACCTATGCCCAGGAGTGGGATTTCAGGATTATATGGTAGTTTTTAGTGTTTTAAGGAACCTACATACTGTTCTCCATAGTGGCTGTACAAATTTGCATTCCCACCAACAGTGTAGGAGGGTTCCCTTCTCTCCACTCCTGTTCCAACAGTTATTGTTTGTGGATTTTTTGATAATAGCCTAAAATAACAACATCCTTAGAAACATTACAAATTGATTTATTTCTCACTTAAAAGAAGTCTCAAACTTAAGAAAATTATTAGGGACCCAGGTTCTTCTCATTTTGCAGCTCTGTTATTTATGGCATGTGGCTTTCTCTTCATTGTCCAATATAGCTTCTGGAACTACAACCATCATGTCTGTATTTAGCTAATAGAAAGAAGGAAATGAGAGGAACACATTGTCTCCCTTCTAGAACATTTTCTTAGTCATACACAACACTTCTGTTTACATCCCATTAGCCAAATCTTAGTCACAAAGCCATAACAAGCTGCAAAAGGCCAGAAGATAAATATTTAGCCCAAGCAGTCATGATTGCAGCTACAAATGAGAAGTTTTGCTGAAAAAGAAGGGAAAAAGTAGATATTTAATCCAAACTAAGACCTTCTGCCATAGGAGAGTGAAAACCATCTTCCAGGACTTTCTGTCCACAATACTGAGTCTTCTGCTGCTGCTGCTGCTAAGTCGCTTCAGTCGTGTCCAACTGGGACGGCAGCCCACCAGGCTCCCCCGTCCCTGGGATTCTCCAGGCAAGAACACTGGAGTGGGTTGCCATTGCCTTCTCCAATGCATGGAAGTGAAAAGGGAAAGTGAAGTCACTCAGTTGTGTCCGACTCCCAGCGACCCCATGGACTGCAGCCCACCAGGCTCCTCTGTCCATGGGATTTGCCAGGCAAGAGTGCTGGGGTGGGGTGCCACTGCCTTCCCCACTGAGTCTTCTACTTGCCCCAGTTAGGAATCTCAAAAGGAAGGCTGAACTTGGTGCCTGCAGCATACTCTTTGGTACAATTTATTTTGCACTGTTGCCCTCAGTGGGCTTTCCTGCTGACTCAATGGTAAAGAATCCTCCTGCCAATGCAGAGGACGCTGGTTCTGTTCCTGGGCTGGGAAGGTCCCCTGTGGGTAACAATTTGGAGAAGGAATGATTACCCACTCCACTACGTTTGCCTGGAAAATCCCAAGGACAGTGGAACCTGGTGGGCTAAATCCATGAAGTCACAAAGAGTTGGACACAACTTATCAACTAAACAACAGTAGCATTGTTCTCAAGTGCTGACTATTATGAAATTAGGCTTGGCTTTATGAAAGTAAATAGGAAAACATGAGGACATGAATCATTGAAAATCCTTTCCAAAAGCTTAATTTATCTGATACCATTTTATTATCACTGCACCTGAAACTAGAAACTGGAGCAGAAACCTTTAATATGCATTAAACATTCCTGCCTGCTTATCTTTCCTTCTATCTCTGTATTCTTTTCTTTGATGAGTAAGCAGTCTCAGAGACTCAGGGATCACCAAATATAGGTGTCAGCAAACTAGTATCTGCTGGCCAAAGAGTGGCCCACTTCTAGTGTTTATAAATAAAGTTTTATTAGAACACAGACAAATCCATTAGTTTGCGTATTGTTTATCACTGCTTTCACACTATAGCGGCAAAACTGAGTAGCTCTGACAGAGTCATTTGGCAGACAAAGTCTAAAATAGTCTCTATGTGGTCTTTTAACAGAAAAAGTTTACCAACTCCTGATCTGGAATCCTGGAGCTGGAACCCTTTATAGATAACCCAGTGCATGGGTTTCCATTTTTAACTCTTCAAAAAATACAGTGTTCCTTTTTCCCTATGATGTCTTTTGCTTTAAAAGTTTGTACCTACCAAATTATAATTTATTAATTTAAATAATTTAATGCACATAATGATGTTTAACCAGTATAGTTGCTCAGCATGAGACCACTTGTGGGGTAACATGCTCTTATTACCATAAGTGGGGTTACATTAAACTGCTATTATTGCTTTAAAAAAGTAAAGAAACAGTTTCTTTCAGACTATGTACCCTAATTGAGAAGAACATAATTGATTTCAATTAAACTTTTTTTTTTTNATTACCATAAGTGGGGTTACATTAAACTGCTATTATTGCTTTAAAAAAGTAAAGAAACAGTTTCTTTCAGACTATGTACCCTAATTGAGAAGAACATAATTGATTTCAATTAAAACTTTTTTTTTTAATTCAATAAAGCTTTCAGATTCCCCTGACAGCCTAAAGGACCCAGGGAGGTTTTGGGATCCTAGGCTGAGGATTGAAATAGGTGAGAATAACAGCCTAGAGAGATTCTTGCTCAGTGTCACCAAATAAGATTTAACAGTGAGTAAGATCCAGGTATTCAGACTCACCTTTCCATGTATTGCCTTGACAATTGCACAAATGAATGGGAAGCCAGGATATAATGCTAAGCCACCTACAGTCTAGGTAAGTATACACCTGTAAACAACATGGATTCCTGAGAGAGCTGGGATCCTCACAGAAGGATCAGGGTGAATCTAAACCTTGTAGACTAATAAATCTCTTGGGAAGAAATTTCTTTGTCTTTCTTTTTTAATTCATCTTTTTCATTGAAGTATAATTACAGAATTTTGTTGTTTTCTGTCAAACCTCAACATGAATCAGCCATAGGAATTTCTTTAAAAAGAAAGATAGAAAAATATCATATTTTAAAATGTTAATAGATACTCATTCTGGATGGTATGGGAAGGGAGGTGGGAGGGGGGTTCAGGATGGGGAACACTTGTACACCTGTGGCAGATTCATGTTGACGTATGGTAAAACCAACACAATATTGTAAAGTAAAATAATAATAATAAATACATGTATCATAAAAAAATAGATACTCATTCTGTTTCAGTACCTAACTTTTTAAGGCACAATGAATTTAAAGCATCCTTAATCATTACCAGATAGTAAAACAATTGTGGAGTTTTCTGCATTCTCTGAAGGATTTCAAGCAATTCTTTGTTTTTTTCTCCATGTCAACATTGTGTTTTCTTTCTAACTTCATCCATTTGGCAAGAAGGGCCTTCCTGTCACTGTGGTCTCCTTTCTCCCATAGTATGAAATTTTGCAGAATAGTTTGTTCAAGTTACCAGGAGTGATTCCAGAACTGTATGCTCCACATTCACTAGCTACTTTGGAAATGTTTTGCCTTGAAACAGGATTAAGCCTTGCACAAGTTGGACTGGGAAAAGGCCCCACAAATTCCTTGGCAAAGAAGGATCAGAATCAAACTCTTCTATTTCTCCTTTAAATGTATTGCAGAGTTGCTGTTGTTATTCTGTCATTTGTTTCATTCAGAAATAAAGTGTCAGTAAGGTGACAATAAACATTATTGAACATAGAAACACAAGGAGACCTTGTTTTAATTTACTAAAAATGTGAATAGGAAATAAAAATCAACAAAGAAACAGACATTGCCCCATAAACGATCTGAAATTCATAACCTGAGAAACTCTTGTGAACACCTACCTCAACCTTTTAGAGAAGTCAGCCAGCTAGAGTAGTCAAGAACTTGGCCAAGTCATGAAAGGAAGAGCTCAAAAAACGAAGCAAAAATATGTGGGTCTAGGATACAAGACCATTGCTTTCCTCTGCCATAACATGACAAAGGGAACATCTTAGAAAACATTTCTATCCAGGCAACTCCATGAGTTAATTATTTTGATGGGACTCCAGGATGTTCTTGGCCCCTAAGCCTCCTGAGCCCAGTGCAGTGATATTCTGCTAAATCATATTATTACTGTCTTAGATTTAATGAAGATAATTAAACTTGACATATGTCTTCCTAAACCATCTATATGTCTTCTTTGACACTATCATGGTATAATGATTTAATAGTAATTTAACAAATTGCATGCCTAATGCCTGCATTAATTTCAATCATCTATTAAATATTAGGTCAATTATTTTCAAGTACCTGCCAGCGCCTGAAGTGAAAATGAAAGTAGTTCAGTCATGTCTGACTCTTTGAGACCCCAAGGACTATATAGTCCACGGAATTCTCTAGGCCAGAATACCGGAGTGGGTAGCCTTTCCCTTCTCCAGGAGATCTTCCCAATCCAGGGATCGAACCCAGGTCTCCTTCATTGCAGGCAAATTCTTTACCAGCTGAGCCACAGGGAAGCGCTGGAGTGGATAGCCCATCCCTTCTCCAAGGGATCTTCCCGACCCAGGAATCGAACCAAGGTCTCCTGCATTGCAGGCAGATTCTTTACCAACTGAGCTTACCAGCGCACAGAACTGTAAAAAAAAAAAAA
>SJYX01002515.1:209534-235450 GCA_006410675.1 Oreotragus oreotragus
ACCCCATGGACTATACAGTCCATGGAATTCTCCAGGCCAGAATACTGGAGTGGGTAGCCTTTCCCTTCTCCAGGGGATCTTCCCAATCCAGGGAGCGAACCCAGGTCTCCCTCATTGCAGGCAAATTCTTTACCAGCTGAGCCACAGGGAAGCGCTGGAGTGGATAGCCCATCCCTTCTCCAAGGGATCTTCCCGACCCAGGAATCGAACCAAGGTCTCCTGCATTGCAGGCAGATTCTTTACCAACTGAGCTTACCAGCGCACAGAACTGTAAAAAAAAAAAAATGCTAGGAAAAACTTGAAAATGTCAAGATCTCTGCACTTAAAGAATTTATAATTTTTGTATGAGTGGATAGAAATTATTCTCTCCCTCTGATTGAAGGAACAGAAACACAGGTGGATTAAATGATTAGCCAGGGTTACACAAGGAGAATGAAGCAAATGTTAAGCTGGAAATCAGAGCTCCTGGCTACAATCATATGTTCTCATCACCATATGCAACTAGGCTTCCCTAATACTGTACATTTTTTTTTGTAGAGTCCCTCCACCACTATCATATGTAGTACAAAATAATATAACAACAAATTTTTCTCATATGCTGAAATTAACACTGCCTCACGGAGAAAGCAATGGCGTCCCACTCCAGTACTCTTGCCTGGAAAATTCCCTGGATGGAGGAGGCTGGTAGGCTGCAGTCCATGGGGTCGCTGAGTCAGACACGACTGAGCGACTTCACTTTCACTTTTCACTTTCATGCATTGGAGAAGGAAATGGCAACCCACTCCAGTGTTCTTGCCTGGAGAATCCCAGGGATGGCGGAGCCCAATGGGCTGCCGTCTGTGGGGTCGCACAGAATCCGACACGACTGAAGCGATTTAGCAGCAGCAGTAGCAACACTGCCTCAAAACAATACAGTTCTGAATTCATAATAGAACAGAACTGAAATTAAAAAATAGTGATGTGAAAGATACATGTGATCAAAACTAAATTCTTTAATTGCTATATGTATGTGCTTTTAAGATTGAAAAAGAACACGGTGAGTGGGAATAGGGGGAATTGGATAAAGATAGTCAAAAGGTACCAACTTCCAATTATAGGATAAATAAGTACTAGGAATGCAATATACAACATGATAAATATAATTAACCCTACTTACATTATATATGAAAGTTGTTTACAGAGTAAATCCGGAGTCCTCATCATAAGGAAAAAATGTTTTTATTTTGTATCTACTTGAGATGATAGATGTTCATGAAACAGTGTGGTAATCATTTCACTATATATCTAACTTAAAGTATTATGCTATGCACTTGAAACTTATACAGTTCTTAAACTTATACAGTATGTAAATTATGTCTCAGTAAAACTGGAAAAAAAAAAAAGAGAGAACACTTTTTAGTCCAGTCCCACCATCTCATATCTATTTGTCCTAAGTCATTCCCATGAAACATGACTTAAACTCTGACTGATTCTAGTGATGAATTTTGAAGCTCTGCTTTTAAAAAAAATTTTTGTCTCTTTTATTTTGACAATTTTCTAAACCATTTTGTGAACCCAGTGTTCTAAGAGTGCTAGTTGTCTGAATTTCAAGAGCTTTTGCAAAATCCTTGTATCTGTGAAGCACTATTATCTAAAGCAAACTCTTTAAATAAAACATAATTCAATTTGTGGAGAAGAGAAAATGTGACTTTATACATAAAGATTATCCCAACATTTTAAAACATTGAAATAATTTATCTTAATATTTTACCTATATATTGCCAAGTTTCTAGGTATTGAAAACCACTGCAATTGTCAAAGTGATCCTGTTTATTTTTTTCCATATAGCTTTCATATGAAATTATAAGACTCTACTATTAAACAATCATTCTTGATCAGGGAATATTTGCTAAAACAATAAGTTATGCTATAGCAGCAATGTGGGTACTTTATGGACTTAAACAATCAAAAAACAAAACTCGCAAAGTACATGCATGCGTGCGTGCTTAGTCGCTTCTGCTGTATCAGACTCTGTGACTCTATAGCCTGTAGCCTGTCAGGCTCCTCTGTCCATGGGGATTCTCCAGGTAAGAACACTGAAGTGGGTTGCCATTTCCTCCTCTAGGGGATCTTCCTGACCAAGGGACCAAACCTGTATCTCCTGAAGCTCCTGCTTTGCAGGCAGGTTCTTTACTGCTGAGCCACCGCAGAAGCCCCTTGCAAATCACACCTATCATAAAATGGCATCAAATTATTTTTTAAACATGTTATAGTTGCTTATGAAATAAAAAAAAAAAGCACCACTGAATTATTTGGTGTGAGATGTATTCTACAATACTCTTAGATTAAAAAACCACATCCACCCAGTAATAATTGGGTGAAAATCCAGTTATATTGATTTATTTTCTACATCTTCACCCGTTTTACAAACTCTTATCTACAACAAATACATTTTCATTTCTTTTCTTTCATGACATTATATCTTAAAATTCTATTCAAAATGCAAACTCTCCTGGTGACTTGATAATTGAAACAATATTAATTTGAAAACAAAAATTTTCCATTTAGTTCTAAGTTGCCCTTTAGCCATTATTTTACCATCATTTTCTGTGTTTAAAAAAAAAAAATACCAGAAAAAAAAGCAAAAAATTCAATGTGTTTGTGAGACATTTTTGCCTATCTTTTGTCAATGTTTCATTGGAAACATTGCTTTCTATAGACTTTATTTCAGTGAAATCCACCTTTATTGGATGCTTTAGATTTTTGGGCTGTGAAGTTTGTGCAGGTAGACAAAGGTCCATTTATTTCTATAGCTAATAAAATAAATAATAAGATATTGTCATGGGGTCGCAAAGAGTCGGACACAACTGAGCGACTGAACTGAACTGAACTGAACTGTCACTACTTACACCTATGGCTTTGAGGCATCATTCATATCAAAATCCAGTTCAGTCACTTAAAGTGACAATATACTCCCTCTCATCTTTTCTATTTTCCTCCTCATTCTTACATTTTACTCTCTTTTAAGAAAGCCATCTATGGCTTTAATTCAGCTAATTCAAGATTCTGCATTAAATGTTCCACTTAGAATGAAGTGTCCACAAACTGATACATGTTTCCAGGAGCTTTGACCCTTCAAGGCAACCACTGTGGTACTTGTTAGAAAGATAAGTAACCATAAAATATTTTTTTTAACCATCCAAAAGCTTGATTTTGATTCTCAGAGAGTATCTGGGAGTAGGTGGCATACACAAAAAGAGATTCTACAAACTAGAATGAACAAACTCCACATGTATACGTATTTCCCCAATTTTAAGATGAGCTTCCATTATCCTCAAAATGAAAAGGACACAATTTTTATAAATTTTGCACAAATTACTTTGGAATTAGTCTCAGTGGTTCTCAACTCTCCCTCTTTAGACTCAGCAGAAGCTCTGATTTCATCCAAAGATTTAATCTCATTGGTTTGGGATACAGTCTGGATGTCAATATTTGTTAAAAGCTCAAAGCATGTATATGAATGTAACATGTATGCCAAGATTAAGAATCAGTGAGATATGGTAAAAATAACTTTATCACAAAACATTTAATTCAATTTACTTCTAGAAACTCACCCAACCTCGAATACATGTTGCCTATTCACACCTGGCCAAATATTTGCTATTAAAAAATTGATGCTACTATAAATATTAAAGCGTCCTTAAATGTATAACATTGCTTGAAAATTATTTCACAGAAGCATTATTTCATAACAATAATTCCTCCATTCTTTTAGTGGAAGATAATGAGTTTATTCTGAAACTAGAAATATGATCCTCAGAGCGGTGTGGGAACTAGGTATGCACAAATATGCAAATAAATATTGCAAGACAATTAAAATAATGATAAAGATTATGTTTATTGATAGCCATGAAATAATGCTAAGTCATAAAAAAATACAGGTTAAAGAATATTACATTAAAATGCATTTTTGTGTGGATAATGTTTTGGTTATATATATTCTGTAGTGTTTGATCTTTAAAATTAGTATGCATGCTTTTAACAAAACAACAAAGAAAACATAATTTGAAAGGAAAGAAAAAGGACTAAAAGCAAGAGAAAGAGGAAAAAATAGATAAACTGGGCAAAAAGTTGCTTGTATTACTTTGGACATCAAAATTTTAGCAGGTCTTGAAAGATGAGTTTATAAAAGCCTTGAGAAAAAATCGATTCCAATTTCCTAAATGTGTTTGTAACAAATTGCACAATTTCCTTGTCAGCAATAGTACTGATAAAATCTTCAGAGATTATTGAAACTCTTAAAAGAAATATTGTTTTAGTTCAGTTCATTTCAGTTCAGTCGCTCAGTCGTGTCCAACTCTTTGTGACTTCATGGACTGCAGCACCCCAGGCCTCCGTGTCCATCACCAACTCCCGAAGCCTACTCAAACCCACGTCTATTGAGTCGGTGATGCCATCCAGCCATCTCATCCTCTATTGTCCCCTTCTCTTCCTGCCCTCAATCTTTCCTAGCATCAGGGTCTTCTCCAGTGAGTCAGTTCTTCGCATCAGGTGGCCAAAGTATTGGAGTTTCAACTTCAACATCAGTCCTTCCAATTAACATTCAGGACTGTTTTCCTTTAGGATGGACTGGTTGGATCTCCTTGCAGTCCAAGGGACTCTCAAGAGTCTTCTCCAACACCACAGTTCAAAAGCATCAAATCTTTGGCGCTCAGCTTTCTTCACAGTCCAACTCTCACATCCATACATGACCACTGGAAAAACTATAGCCTTGACTAGATGGACCTTTGGTGGCAAAGTAACATCTCTTATTTTTAATATGCTGTCTAGGTTGTTCATAACTTTTTTTCCAAGGAGTAAGCGTCTTTTTATTCTGTGGCTACAGTCACCGTCTGCAGTGAGTTTGGAGCTCAAAAAAATAAAGTCTGCCACTGGTTCCACTGTTTCCCCATCTATTTCCCATGAAGTGATGGGACCAGATGCCATGATTTTAGTTTTCTGAATGTTGAGCTTTAAGCCAACTTTTTCACTTTCCTCTTTCACTTTCATCAAGAAGCTATTTAGTTCTTCTTCACTTTCTGCCATAAGGGTGGTATCATCTGCATATCTGAGGTTATTGAAATTTCTCCCAGCAGTCTTGATTCCAGCTTGTGCTTCTTCCAGCCCAGCATTTCTCATGATGTACTCTGCATATAAGTTAAATAAGCAGGGTGACAATATGCAATCTTGATGTACTGCTTTCCCAATTTGGAACCAGTCTGTTGTTTCATGTCCAGTTCTAACTGTTGCTTCCTGACCTGCATACAGGTTTCTCAAGAGGCAGGTCAGGTGGTCTGCTATTCCCATCTCTTGAAGAATTTTCCACAGTTTATTGTGATCCACACAGTCAAAGGCTTTGGCTTGGTCATACCTAAAATTTTATAGTTTTATTATTTACAGTTGGAGATTCATAAGTGATGGATTAGTTTACACTGTTTAGGTTTCCAAATGAAAAGCGATTAAAAAGTATTTTTTATTTAAGGGGGACTTTTTGGTGGCTCAGCAGCAAAGAATCCACCTGCCAATGCAGGAGACACGAGTTTGATCCCAGATTGGGAAGATCCCCTGGAGAAAGAAATGGCAACCCACTCCAGTATCCTTGCCTGGAGTGTTCCACATGGGGTCTCAAAGAGTTGTGAGAATTTACCACACTTGGAAAAAACCTAGACCATTCTTCTATGACATTTTCTCATTCATGTAAGTATTTACTCAATATCAGATAACTATATAGAAGTAAATTATAATGTATGTTTCTATCACTTCCCTATTTTATTCTTGAGATGAGAGGATGCAACTTAGAGAGCTTTTTTCTTCCAAAATTGTAAACACATGGTCCTTTCCTCAAATAACCTTTATATCATATTTTAATATCTATAAGGCTCCACACTAGATATAAATGGGATAAAAGGTGCTATCTTCAAGTCTCTAGGAACCTAGAATGCACCATAGAAATGACAAAACACACACACAGAAATGTAAAGTCTAATGTGCAGATACAACTTCATACACGGAACTGACAAGCAGGATTTTGGAACTCGACCTTGAAGATCCTTCCGCTTTCAATAGTCAGAGATTGCATAAGGAAAACCATTCTAGTAGCAGATCCATGAGAAGTAATTTGGCGTCTGATGAAGACTGTTGGGCTAATGTGAAGCATTCATGTAAGGGGACTATTAAAGTTGGAAAGGGTTGAAAAAAATTAGTGGGGAGCCTTAGTTACCCAGTCAAGGGGTCTGAATTTTGTTCACTGAAATTTGAGGAAACATCAGGTTTGGATAGGGGACTCTAATGATCTGGCCATTCTGTATATTTTCTGTCTGTATCTCTTACCAGATTTCCTCTGTTCCAGCCACACTAGAAAAGTGAAGTCACTCAGTTGTATCCAACTCTGCAACTCTGCAGACTGTAGCCTACTAGGCTCCTCTGTCGATGGGATTCTCCAAGCAAGAATACTGGAGTGGGTTGCCATTTCTGGCTCTTCAAATACATCAAAGTTCTCCTGCCTTACAGCCTTTGCACTTGCTGTTTAGTGCATCATTACTGCTGTGTTTTCTCCTGGGATCTTTTCTCAGCAGGATCCCTTACTTCACTGTTGTACCTATTCACCAAACAAGGATGGATCAAAAATAGCACTTTCCATACGAGCATTCTATACTTTTATGATTTTCTTAATATTCGTATTTCCTTCTCAGACAGGACACATACATTTTGTTGTTGTTTTACTTACCTGTTTCCCCTACTAGAAGGTGAAAAAGAAGCTTCATGCAGCATGAACAGCACAACTCTATCTGTCATGTTTACTTCAGAGCCTGGAATGTAGGTGAAAAGTAAGGAATATTCAACATGCATTATTTAAAGAATTAATAACATTTTAATTAAGTAATTAAATAATCAAAGGAGAACTTTAGGAACATTGATATGAGTATGGGAATCTGTGACAATAATCTAGAAAAGAGGTAATAATTGACCAAGAATAAGCACCATGGAGATAAAGTGAAAGTGAAGTTGCTCAGTCGTGTCCGACTCTTTGCAACCCCGTGGACTGTAGCCCACCAGACTCCTCTGTCCATGGGATTCTCCAGGCAAGAATACTGGAGTGGGTTCCCATTTCCTTCCATGGGGATAAGGAGAAAAGAAATGGATGTAAAGCTTGATTTTCCTCCCTGGACTCAGAATCCTTATCTGTAAAGCAAGGATTGTTGAACTAAAATTATGAATACAATTTTTCAGTATAGTCAAAATAATGCCTCCCTCGGGGCCAAATTTTAGTCAGGCTTACTGGACATTACAAAAGAATCAGGTTCCCTAAATGTGGATTCCCTCTCCTGCAACCCACCCCATTGTACATGCAGGCATCCCTTGGTCCTCCTCACTTTGCCCTGTAGGAAGCAAGGCTTGTGGAACTTAAGCAAAAATTAATACTCTGATTACTGCTATTACTGTGGTTAGTAAGTTGTCATTTGTCTGTGATCCAAGCTTCTCATGCCTTCTGTCAACATCCATGGAATCTATTAGTTTGCAAGTAGGGTAAAACCTCAAGTCCCCCAGGTGGCACAGTGGTAAATAATCTGCTTGTCGATGCAGGAGATGCAAGAGACATGGGTTCAACTCTGGGTAGACCCCCTGGAGAAGTAAATGGCAACCCACTCCAATATTCTTGCAGGGAAAATTACATGAATAGAGGAACCTGGTGGGCTACAGTCCACTGGGGTCATGAAGAGCTGGAGACAACTGAACATGGGCACAAAGCAAAACATCATGGTAAAGCCCCAGAGTTGTCAACGTTCTTGGTAGGTGCAAGATTCACTTTATTGACATCAGTTATTTCAGTATACAAACTATTAGAAGATGAATTAATTAACCGGACATTTAAAATAACATGAAAAGCATAACAGAGTGATACATTTAACAAGATATGTATAAAACTTTTACGCCAAAAACTAGTGAAGCCTTACTGAGAGAAATTAAAGACTTAAAGAATGGAGGGAGATACCATACTTGTAGATGTGACGGTTTTCTCCCCCACCCCCAACTCTATTATTTGAATCTGTGGAACAGGAGGCAGAAACAGTCTATATCTTCCATGGAAGGTATCATCCCTCCCATCTTAGGGACAGCATCCTGATGAGACTGTCTATTAGCTGCTATTTCAGAGGCCCTAAGAAGAGCATGTCTGGTCACAGTAGCTCCCTCATCTTTCCAATGAATTCCCTTTCTCAATTTTGAAAAAAACACTATCTGGTATTAAAAAAAAAACAACACTTAAGAATCAGGATTTGTTGGTACACTTCTTTTTTTTGGTTTTTATTTTTTTATAAAAGAGCATTATTACTGAAGAACAAGAACCCTCAAACCTAGACCCAAAAGGGAGGATGAGCACAAACCCAAATGACTGACCAAAGCCACCAGATGTTTCTAAAAGCCCTATTATCATCTACAGAGTGGTGGTGGCCCCTGTCCGACTCATTTCATAGCAGCAGGTTCACACTAAATCTCAGATATGCAAAAGTTTTGCAGAGAAACTCAAGTGGTATGATTAAAACAGCTGAAAACACCAGAGATGGAAATGAAAGACCCCAGACTTGTCACAAGAGATTCATTTTGAAAAAGAAGAAGTAGGAACTTCTGGAATTCTGCCTCCACCCTGCCATTCAATCACTCATGGGCAAGGACAGTGTGATCTTGTCAGGATCTTATGGGACAGTGCCTCTAATGCCTGGAATATGGGAATATGTTCCATCAGTTAGGAGTCATTTTTTCTCTTCCTTTCTGGCCTGCCCCTGACAGTATTCATCACATGTAACTTTCCTTAGAATTTTTAAAAGGACAAAAATTAATCTAACTTCCAAAGGTGATTATGAAAAATATCAACAAGAACAAGAACAGGCCTGGAATTCAAAAGAATATGGAATTTAGAAGACATCAAAGACAAAAATAAATCCAACTAAACAGGGCCCCAAGGAGTTCCCTTTATTCCTGCAGGCTTTCCCATTCCAACCCCATAAAAATGTTTTGCACATGCAATAGCTAGCAAATAATGAAAGGATGCAAAGCTTCCAAAAATGAAAGATGCTCAGTTGAAGGAGGTTGATGACTGAGTCACGTGAGCCTCTTCCTGGAAGACTCCATTATTTGCTCAGCCACAGCACCAGTTCAGCTCAGTGCCCCAGTGTTCTAGACCAGAGGCTGATAACAAGCCTCCCTGAGCAGGTGATTGGCTGGAGTGACTGATTGGGAGGAAGAGAGCTTACTCACTGCCTCTGCACGTCCTCCAGCCGCTTCACTATCAAATCCTGCTTCTGCTCCATAGAAACACCTGATAGAACTGCTGCATTGTTGTGTTTTAACAGATGAGTTTATCCACCATGATTAGGTGGAAAATTCTAGGCACCTTATACTTGTAGGTTTCACCATGGGACATCAGCTAGCTGTTCAGGAAACAGCAATGGAGGAGCAGCTCTTCCTCACATGCATACAGGTCCAGGATGTTTTCCAAGTTGACTCAGACATAGAGGCCACAGCTACAGTTGAGAAAGGGGATCTTCAAAACCTTCACTTGTTGATAATGCACCTGTGAGAGTTAGTGAGCAGATACACTTTTTCAGTCTGTTTTCTGTGCTGGAGCAGCCAACATGGCTTGTCCTGGGTGATGCCAGAAATGCTGCAGAGCTCATGGCAGAGCCCACCTCCTTGTTGTGGGTATACAGAGCACCTAAGCCAAAGCAAGAGATGCTGAAATCCTTATTGGTGCTAACTGATTGATCGCATGGGTGTTGTTGAGGTCAGACAAACTTTCCATGCCCAGAACGTTTTCATGTTCATCCAACACAGACAGCATGTAAATTTCATCTATGATGACATGTAGGTTGTATCTCTTGGCAAATTCCAGGTATTCCTTCAGTGAGTCTGGGAGTAGAAGTCATCCAGAGGATTCTGAGGATTAATTATGCTTATTCTCCATAAGTATAGCCTCAAGCAGAGCTTTCTCTAACTTGTACAAAATGAGCTGGAAAGCATGGGTAATCACATCAGTGGACAAGCATCAGCTCAACTTTCACATACAGCTGGAAACTGAAGAGGAAAGCACCATAGATCCTTAATTGGATCACACAGAACAGTGGCCAGCATGGAAAAGACAGAGCAACAATCATTTAGAAAAACCAAGTTTTCTGGATCAAAGTAGGCACCTTCCTTGCAGTAGTAGGTCAGGAATGGGGTCACTTCCTTGGAGATGATTGCCCTCTCTAATTGGGATCTTGCAGTAGGATCTCCTCAATGCAGTTCACATCACTCTGACTTAAGATTTCAGTCATCAGATCAATACACAGCTTATGCTTATCAGTACCAGGGTTAATGAAGCCCAAAGTATTCTTGTCTTCTGTGGTATTTGTCTCCATGGTAGCTCTTGTCATCCTAGAAACTGGAGTGATACAAGGCAGAGATGTCAATCTTATGGTTGGATAGGTCAAGGCTGACAAATGAAGCTTCAAAATCTCTCAGTTGATGAACTAGGAGGTTGGGCTACCTGGATGATGGGCTCACTGCCCAACTCTGACATCACTCCTAGAGGCCTGGGAAGGGCAAGACAGTTTGTTGGAGCTCCAGGCCACCCATGGCCCCAGACTGTAGGCGGTAGACCAGCTGACAGATTAAGTGGTCCAAGAGAGATTCCTGCTCCTGACTGGCCTGACTGTTCCTTTGCTCTTCCAGTGTTGGGTTCTGTTGCAAGTGCTTGGATATCAGCTGTATGTTATGCTCTTCAATGATCTACTGTAAATGCACCATCATCTCCATCAGCTGGCTATGAATGCTCTGGTTTCTGAGACCTGGCCCCCCTAGCATGTAAATTTCATCTATGATGACATGTAGGTTGTATCTCTTGGCAAATTCCAGGTATTCCTTCAGTGAGTCTGGGAGTAGAAGTCATCCAGAGGATTCTGAGGATTAATTATGCTTATTCTCCATAAGTATAGCCTCAAGCAGAGCTTTCTCTAACTTGTACAAAATGAGCTGGAAAGCATGGGTAATCACATCAGTGGACAAGCATCAGCTCAACTTTCACATACAGCTGGAAACTGAAGAGGAAAGCACCATAGATCCTTAATTGGATCACACAGAACAGTGGCCAGCATGGAAAAGACAGAGCAACAATCATTTAGAAAAACCAAGTTTTCTGGATCAAAGTAGGCACCTTCCTTGCAGTAGTAGGTCAGGAATGGGGTCTCTTCCTTGGAGATGATTGCCCTCTCTAATTGGGATCTTGCAGTAGGATCTCCTCAATGCAGTTCACATCACTCTGACTTAAGATTTCAGTCATCAGATCAATACACAGCTTATGCTTATCAGTACCAGGGTTAATGAAGCCCAAAGTATTCTTGTCTTCTGTGGTATTTGTCTCCATGGTAGCTCTTGTCATCCTAGAAACTGGAGTGATACAAGGCAGAGATGTCAATCTTATGGTTGGATAGGTCAAGGCTGACAAATGAAGCTTCAAAATCTCTCAGATGATGAACTAGGAGGTTGGGCTACCTGGATGATGGGCTCACTGCCCAACTCTGACATCACTCCTAGAGGCCTGGGAAGGGCAAGACAGTTTGTTGGAGCTCCAGGCCACCCATGGCCCCAGACTGTAGGCGGTAGACCAGCTGACAGATTAAGTGGTCCAAGAGAGATTCCTGCTCCTGACTGGCCTGACTGTTCCTTTGCTCTTCCAGTGTTGGGTTCTGTTGCAAGTGCTTGGATATCAGCTGTATGTTATGCTCTTCAATGATCTACTGTAAATGCACCATCATCTCCATCAGCTGGCTATGAATGCTCTGGTTTCTGAGACCTGGCCCCCCCATCGGGCCACAAGGCATGTGGAAAGTGTCTGATCAGTGATTCATGCTCTGGGTATTTGCATTGGCCTCTGCAGGCCGACTAGAACTTTTGCCTCTGTTTCCATTCATCTTTCTCTGGTCTAAGATCCTCATGCCTGATGAAATTATCCTGGACCATCAGGGCTTAGAGATCTCTCCAACACACTCATATCACTAAGCTTGATTATCCATCTTTTTAATTATAATAATCCTAATTAGTTTGAAGTTGTAGGTATTTCATTGTAGTTTTTTGATTGGCATTTCCCTACTGACTAATGATGTTGAATATTTTCTCATGTGCACATTGGCCATTTATATATTTTCTTATGATAAAGGTCTATTAAATATCCTTTGCCCACTTTTTAATTGAGTTATCTGTCCTTACAGTATTGGGTTGTCAGTGTTCTTTATATATTCCAGATACAGAATATGATTTGCAAATATCTTCTCCCATTCTGTAAGTTGTTTTCTTTTATTTTCTTGATTATATCATTTGCAGGACAAACTTTTTAATTTTGGCGAAGTCTAATTTAGCTGTTGTTTTCTATCTTTGCTTTTGGTGTGATATCAAAGAAACCACTGTCTAAAATTAATGTCATGAAGGTTTACTCGTATGCTATCTTCTAAGAGTTTTCTAGATGTAGTTCCTATGTTTAAGTCTATGAATATTTTGAGTTCATTTTTGTATATGGTGTGAGGTAGATGCCCCAATTTCACTCTTTCACATGTGAATATTTCATTGTCCAAGTGTCATTTGTTAAAAAGATTGTTCTTTCTTCCAGTGAATTATCTTAGTACATTTGTTAAAAATAAATGTGTCATTAATGTAATAGATTACTTCTGGACTCTTAAATCTATTCCACTGATCTATATATCTACCCTTATGCCAATACCACACTGTCTTGATTACTGTAGCTTTGTAATAAGTTTTCAAACCAGGAAGTATGAGTACTTTAACTTTGCTCCTTTTCAAGATTACTTTGCCATTTTCAGTTCATATCCATTACTTTAAGCTACCAAGAACACATTCTTCCAATTTTCTTGGTTTCAGACTTCTTTTAATCCTTCCTCAAATGCCAGATCATTCTGCCCCTTTGTTTGAAGCATGTTGCCACCTCTCCAAATTTTCACTTATGGTAGTCAACAATGAGTGCAAAGAGTAGCTGGAAATCAAGGACAGGATGGAAAATATGGACTTCTAAAAGTAAATGACAGATTTAGGTCACCAGAAAGTCTTTGAATAGGATGTTGTGGGAACAAAGTGACTGTCATGGTTAAAAAAAATTAGATCATAAATTTTAAAATAAATTCCCCAAACAGGTCTCATGTTTTCCTCTTCCTTATGTGGACTGGGAAGATCGTATTGACTAAGTTAGTTCATTTTCTCAGAGTCCTCCAAAATGAAATAAAGCTATGCTGTTTCTCATGTTCTTATTGCAGACTCTGCCTGTTGGCTTTTTGTAGTTAGTGTTCTTGATATTTCTTTATATCTGTTAGAGATTAAGCACTGCATTCCTTAATTATGCTCAAGGGAAAAAAGTTACCTTTCAGACATGCACATATAATAAGAGGGTTAAAATAAACATGTCCATCTATGAGGGTTTCTGAGGACACATGTCCATGTTTCAGCACTTCACATAGTCACATCAGACCCTGCTGTTTGGCTAAAGAAGGTTATTGCTCTCATTTTACAGAAGCATAACTGAAGTGCCAAGAGGTAAATTGAATTGCTTAGATGATTGAGCATGGCAGGGGCCAAGCCAGTATGAAAGTGCAATATACCAGCCTCCTGCAAATGCTGTTAAGGGTTAAAATGTGTCCTCCGAAAGAATATGTTGAAGTCATAAGCCCTGGTACTGGTCAACATGAGCTTATCTAGAAAGAGGGTCTTAGTAGATGTTAAGTCAAAATCATTAGAATGAGCCCTAATCAAACATGCCTGGTATCATTATGAGACGAGGAATGTCATGTGACAACAGAGGCAAAGACTGAAGCAATGAAACTGCAAGCCAAAGAATGCCAAGGGTTGATGGCATTCCGAAACGAGGAAGAGTCAAGGAAAGATTTTTTTTCCCCTATAGATTTCAGAAGGAGTCTGTCCCTGCCACCATCTGGATTTTGAACTTCTAACCTGTAGAAATTTGAGACAACAAATTTCTGTTGTTTGATACCATCTAGTTTTAAGTATTTTGTTATGGCATACCTAGAAAATTGATACAGACAGTATTCATTCCTTGACACAGCACTTTATTTTTAAAATATTTTTTATGTGAACCATTTTTTAAAGTCTTTATTGATTTTTTTTTTACAATATTGCTTATGTTTTATGTTTTGGCCACAAGGTATGTGGGATCCTAACTCCCCAACCAGGGATCGAACCCACACCCCTTTCATTGAAAGGGAAAGTCTTAACCCCTGGACCACCAGGGAAGTCCTGACATAGCACTTGATAACAGAAAATCAGCCTTCTCAGAGCACCAGAGGGTGCGTCACAATTTAAGAACCATTCACTACTATTTAAACACAAATCCCCTGCCCTACTTCCCTGGTGGCTCACATGGCAAAGCGTCTGTCTACAATGTGGGAGACCGGGGTTCGATCCCTGGGTCGGGAAGATCCCCTGAAGAAGGAAATGGAAATCAACTTCAGTACTATTGCCTGGAAAATCCCATGGACAGAGGAGCCTGGTAGGCTACAGTCCATGGGGTCTCAAAGAATCGGACATGAGTGAGTGACTTCGCTTTCACTTTCAGGACAAATTCAGTCTTGGACAATGACCCTGGTATAAAATATTCTTCCCCTGATTGAATATTATCACTGAAGAAAAGCTTCCTATTTCATGATTCAGAGGAATCGCCCCCTGATCCCTTCTGCACAGCTCTGGTTGTTTAAAGGTTCTTCCTCATAAACTAATTTGCCTTCCTCTCATATCTATCCATTAATACTAGCTCTGACTTCTGAAGGCGCTCGGGATGACCCTAATTACTCTTTCATAAGCTAGGACTTTAAACATGTCCCCCACATCTTTTTTCTCCTAAGAATTTCAACTATTCCTCATCGATCATGCTCCTAAAACCACTAACCGTCCCTATTGGCCAGAAGTGAATCAAGGTCTCTCTAAGTGTAGCATCAAGAACTGAACAGCAGATTGCCAGTGTCAACTCCTTACAATAGATGAAGCAGAACCAGTTCTTCTGCTGTAGAGACAATTATTCTGATACAGGAAAATATCACTATTATAGTCCAAACTGCCTTTCAATGACGTAAATCTAGACAAATGAAAGGACACTTTATTCTTGTTACCATCTTCACAGATTAGGGTTGGTGGAGGGGACAAATTTTGGAGTCCATCAATTTTTCCACGTGAAGATAGGGTTTCCTAAAAAGTGTAGGGGCATGAGATGAGTGTCTATTCTATGAAATAAAAACCCAAAGTGAAATAAAAGCCAGTTAGGAACATGGGCCAAATAAAACAGCATCAAGTTGAATATGGATAAATAAGAAATCCATCACTTGGAATTTTAAAATTTAAACTTGCTATAGACTAAATTTGGTCCCCTGCCAAAAAATGTTAGATGGTGAAGCCCTAGCCACCATCCCCTCCAATATGATCATATTTGGTGATAAGGCTTTTCAGTTCAGTTCAGTTCAGTTCAGTTCAGTTCAGTCAGTCGTGTCTGACTCTTTGAGACCCCATGAATTGCAGCACGCCAGGCTTCCGTGTCCATCACCATCTCCCAGAGTTCACTCAAACTCACATCCATCGAGTCAGTGATTCTATCCAGCCATCTCATCCTCTGTCGTCCCCTTTTCCTCCTGTGCCCAATCCCTCCCAGCATCAGGGTCTTTTCTGATGAGTCAACTCTTTGCATGAGGTGGCCAAAGTACTGGAGTTTCAGCTTTAGCATCATTGCTTCCAAAGAACACCAAGGGCTGATCTCCTTTAGAATAGACTGGCTGGATCTTCTTGCAGTCCAAGGGACTCTCAAGAGTCTTCTCCAACACCACAGTTCAAAAGCATCAATTCCTTGGCATTCAGCTTTCTTCACAGTCCAACTCTCACATCCATACATGACCACTGGAAAAACTATAGCCTTGACTAGATGACATTTGTTGGCAAAGTAGTGTCTCTGCTTTTGAATATGCTATCTAGGTTGGTCATAATCTTTCTTCCAAGGAGTAAGCATCTTTTAATATCATGGCTACAGTCACCATCTGCAGTGATTTTGGAGCCCCAAAAAATAAAGTCTGACACTGTTTCCACTGTTTCCCCATCTATTTCCCATGAAGTGATGGGACCGGATGCCATGATCTTCGTTTTCTGAATGTTGAGCTTTAAGCCAACTTTTTCACTTTCCTCCTTCACTTTCATCAAGAGGCTTTTTAGTTCCTCTTCACTTTCTGCCATAAGGATGGTGTCAACTGCATATCTGAGGTTATTGATATTTCTCCCGGCAATCTTGATTCCAGCTTGTGTTTCTTCCAGTCCAGCGTTTCTCATGATGTACTCTGCATATAAGTTAAATAAGCAGGGAGACAATATACAGCCTTGACGTACTCCTTTTCCTATTTGGAACCAGTCTGTTGTTCCATGTCCAGTTCTAACTGTTGCTTCCTGACCTGCATACAGATTTCTCAAGAGGCAGGTTAGGTGGTCTGGTATTCCCATCTCTTTCAGAATTTTCCACAGTTTATTGTGATCCACACAGTCAAAGGCTTTGGCATAGTCAATAAAGCAGAAATAGATGTTTTTCTGGAACTCTCTTGCTTTTTCCATGATCCAGCGGATGTTGGCAATTTGATCTCTGGTTCCTCTGCCTGTTCTAAAACCAGCTTGAACATCAGGGAGTTCACGGTTCACATATTGCTGAAGCCTGGCTTGGAGAATTTTGAGCATTACTTTACTAGCGTGTGAGATGAGTGCAATTGTGCGGTAGTTTGAGCATTCTTTGGCATTGCCTTTCTTTGGAATTGGAATGAAAACTGACCTTTTCCAGTCCTGTGGCCACTGCTGAGTTTTCCAAATTTGCTGGCATATTGAGTGCAGCACTTTCACAGCATCATCTTCCAGGATTTGAAACAGCTCAACTGGAATTCCATCACCTCCACTAGCTTTGTTCTTAGTGATGCTTTCTAAGGCCCACTTGACTTCACATTCCAAGATGTCTGGCTCTAGATTAGTGATCACATCCTCATGATTATCTGGGTCATGAAGATCTTTTTTGTACAGTTCTTCTGTGTATTCTTGCCACCTCTTCTTAATATCTTCTGCTTCTGTTAGGTCCATACCATTTCTGTCCTTTATCGAGCCCATCTTTGCATGAAATGTTCCCTTGGTATCTCTAATTTTCTTGAAGAGATCTCTAGTCTTTCCCATTCTGTTGTTTTCCTCTATCTCTTTGCATTGATTGCTGAAGAAGGCTTTCTTATCTCTTCTTGCTATTCTTTGGAACTCTGCATTCAGATGCTTATATCTTTCCTTTTCTCCTTTGCTTTTCGCTTCTCTTCTTTTCACAGCTATTTGTAAGGCTTCCCCAGACAGCCATTTTGCTTTTTAGCATTTCTTTTCCATGGGAATGGTCTTGATCCCTGTCTCCTGTACAATGTCATGAACCTCAGTCTATAGTTCATCAGGCACTCTATCTATCAGATCTAGTCCCTTAAATCTATTTCTCACTTCCACTGTATAATCATAAGGGATTTGATGTAGGTCATACCTGAATGGTCTAGTGGTTTTCCCTACTTTCTTCAATTTAAGTCTGAGTTTGGCAATAAGAAGCTCATGATCTGAGCCACAGCCAGTTCCTGGTCTTGTTTTTGTTGGCTCTATAGAGCTTCTCCATCTTTGGCTGCAAAGAATATAATCAGTCTGATTTCGGTGTTGACCATCTGATGATTTCCATGTGTAGAGTCTTCTCTTGTGTTGTTAGAAGATGGTGTTTGCTATGACCAGTGCATTCTCTTGGCAAAACTCTATTGGCCTTTGCCCTGCTTCATTCCGTAAAGCTTTTAGGGGGCAATTAAGATTAAATGAGTCCTGAGGATTAGATCTTAATAGGATAGAATTGATGACTTTGTAAAAAGAAAAAAAGTTCCCCTCTCTCTACTTCTACCTCTGTTTCTCTTCCCATCTGTATGTACAAAGGAAAGATCATATGATGAGATAGCAAGAAGGTGGCCATCTATAAAGCAGGAAGAGTTTTCATCAAGAACCAAATTAACCAACACCTTAATCTTAGACATTTCAGCCTGTAGAACTGTGAGAATTAAATTTCCGTTATTTAAAGCCACCTAGACTATGGTACCTTGCTGTGTATGGCAGCCTGACATAAGACAATGTTAATACAAGATGGAGAAGATGAATAGCAAATGTGGCAAAGACTCAATGTGAATTGCAAAGGTGTTAAAGTGATTCCAAAAGACAGTGTAGCCAAGGATTGTCCTAACACAGGTGTAACCCAAATGTGCGTTTGGTGCTTGTCGTTGTTAGATTTAAATGAAGTGTATTGAACTCTTGACTTCTAAGCTGCTGATGTATAAATGCTTCCCTGGATTTCTGCACATTTCTTGTCTTTGTTAGATTTAAATGAAGTGTATTGAACTCTTGACTTCTAAGCTGCTGATGTATAAATGCTTTGCTGGATTTCTGCACATTTCTAAAGCTGGTGAGCTCATGTACCCACAAACTTCTCAGCGCCTAGCTTCTGCATTCATACGTCAGTCTCAACTTTTCCTTGAGAAAGTCAACCATTTCCAGCCTTTTAGTGCCACATCTCAAAGTTCACAAGCAGGGCCAGCTTCATGAGAGTGTAACCACTGCAGTCATCTGTGGTTCTGCATTCAGATGGGCCTGAGTTTAGCCCCCTGTTGTAACTGTCTTGAAATTTTTAATCATAAAATATTTTATGCAAAATACAAAACTAGCAGATGGATTCAAAAAATATTTCCCTTCTTTCTAAAGCATAGTGCTTCATGATTTTCAATCATTCACAGGTTCTGCAAAAATCAGAAAAGAATCAATTTGAGCAGTTGGGGAAAGGAGCATTACCACTTACTAATACGACCTGGGCAAAGATTTTGAACATCTATAAACAACAACATCTTCATTACTTATAAAAGTTGAAAGAATAAAATAAAATATTTTATGTAAAACACAAAACTAGCAAATGCATTCAAATAACATAATTTACCTTCTTCGTAAAGCGTAGTATTTCATTGGCTGTTACCGCCAACTCCTGAGATCCACTATGTGATAAATCAAATAATAAATATAAAATATGTTTCTAGAATTATATTTCTCTATGATAATTCTAGACATTGGGTTGTGGAGCACTGTACTAGAAATTGTCTTTGTTACATGTTAACCAAATACTTCATTAAAAATAAACTCATTTAACAAGTAGCATGTGCGTTTACTTTAGTCATGGCTCAAATATTTCATGGCAAGATGTTGCCTACCCAAGAAAAACACAAGGAAGAAAGCCTTGGGGAACAGTAAAAATAAAAACAAAAATAGAAAAACCCTGTTCAGCTTCCAGTGAAAGCAGGAAATGGGTTGTATATAGGAAATAACCAAAATGTTAGCATGGAAGACAATTAATGTACTTATATCAAATTACAATCCACTAAATTAATGCAGTTAAAATCAAAATATAGTTATTAAATGTTACAAGCAGTAAAAATATTTAAAATATTTGTGTACAGGTTTACCATTTTGTCATAGCCAATCAAATAACTACAAAGAATGCTAAATGCAGAAAGGTTAGAAAAAAGCAAGAGGCATTATTAAAGTTTTAGAAGCAATAACTATGAGGAAAAGTTTCACATAAAATTTATGCAATCTGGTTAGAAGGAAAAGACAGCCAAGCATTTATTAATAATTGCTTACAAATATGCAAATATATGTATATACAAAATATTTTTTGCCATTTCTTTACTTGCCTCAAAATGTTAATAAAAAGATTTAATCAATGATAAAATCTTAAGTGTAATAGTTTTTAAGCACCTGGGACATGCTGTGAAATTAGGCTTCCAATGAGTCTTTTTAAAAATGAAAAACCAATTTGCTTCCTAATGTTTATGCTTTTCTAGCTACAAGTCATGAGCTTGATTAATGATGACTACCAGTACATTATATTCTCAAAATTAAAATCCTTTGGGAAAAAATGAACTACTCTTTGAAAAAAATTACATATAAACTGATCACTTATGTAACAAAATAGATAAAATGACATTTTTTGTCAGTCCCTGGTAGAATTCTTTGATGGAGGGATACCCATTTGTTAAAACAATCAGTAATAATCTTGGCAGTGGAGGGGATGGGGGGGTGGTGAGGGGCATTGCCATGCATGCAGTGACAAAGGGAGATAGGAATTTGTTTGTTGCTTCTGAGAAAGGATAAAGATGGGTGGATGGGGCAATGACAGCCTTGGCACCAACAGGAAATCAAACTGTGCACACCTGCCCTTAATACATCACATGTCAGTACAGCTAAAATTTGATAGTGGAATTTTATTCAGCCTTAAAAAAGAGGAAAATCCTATCATTTGCAATGACATGGGTAAACCTGAAGACTGTTACAGTAAGTGAAACAAGACAGATGGAAAAAGGCAAATACCCCATGTTATCAATTATATGAGGAATCTAAAAAATAGCGTGAACTCACTGAAACAGAAGAGTGACTGCCAGAAGTTAGGAGGGGTGGGGGAAATAGGGCGAGGTTGATAAAAAGTACAAACTCTAAGCTACAAGATGAAAAAGCTCTGAGGATCTAATGCAAAATATGATGACTATAGTTAATAACTGTTCCTGTATAACTGAAATTTGCTAAGAGGGTAGAACTTAAACGTTCTCACAAACCACAAAATAAGATAAATATACGAGATTATGGATGGATTAACTAACCTAATGGGATTATATGTATATCAAATCATAGCGCTGTACATTTCAAATATTTTACAATTTTATTTGTCTATTATACTCAAGTAAAAAAGGGAGGAAAATGATTTCTTGGATTGGAGTAAATGGATGTCCTAAGAAAACAGCTGAAAGAAGCTAAGATTTATATCTAAGGTGCTATGAGCACTGACATACCCAGTGATAGACCAAGTGTAGAGCTGTGGATGGTGAGAAAGGCATAGCTGAAGACAGGAAAGGGGATTGTCTGTAGATTTAAAGATACTACTAAAGTCAACTAAATGTCTGTTCGTTTTGGCTAGCAATTCTAAACAACGTAAGAAATACAATACTCTTTCTTAGGGGAAAAAACGTTTTTTATTGCTCTAAGTTCTAAATTTTAAAAATTGTCTTTTTTATTGTTGAATAAGGAAGGTAAAAATGGACACATTTGTATTGTTTATCTTTTTAATAAGTATTGTGTTTTGAAAAGTGAAAGTGAAAGTCATTCAGACGTGTCCGACTCTTCGCGACCCTGTGTTTTACATAATTTGAAGAAATTCCAATTTAACCATCAGCTCCCAAATATGCATACTTGGTGTCATATATTCATTTTAAGACTAAAAAATGAATGCATGTTTCTTTAATTTTATAATCACGGTGGTGTCATTGTTCATTTCAAATTTCTTTTTAATTGAAATAAAGTTTATGCACAATCAGTCATGTCCAACTCTTTGCAACCTCATAGACTGCAGCATGCCAGGCTTCCCTGTCCATCACAATCTCCCGGGGTGTACTCAAACTCATGTGCATTGAGTCGGTGATGCCATCCAACCATATCATCCTCTGCCATCCCCCTCTCCTCCTGCTTTCAATCTTTCCCAGCATCAGGGTCTTTGCAGATAAGTCAGCTCTTCACATCGGGTGGCCAAAGTATTGGAGTTTCAGCTTCAACATCAATCTTTTCAATGAACACTCTGGACTGATCTCCTTTAGGATGGACTGGTTGGATCTCCTTGCAGTCCAAGGGACTCTCAAGAGTCTTCTCCGACACCACAGTTCAAAAGCTTCAGTTCTTCAGGGCTCACCTCTCTTTATAGTCCAAGTCTAACATCCATACATGACTACTGCAAAAACTATAGCCTTGACTAGACAGACCTTTGTTGGCAAAATAATGTCTCTGCTTTTTAATATGCTATCTAGGCTGGTCATAACTTTCCTGCTAAGGAGTAAGCATCTTTTAATTTCATGGCTACAGTCACCATCTGCAGTGATTTTGGAGATCCCCCAAAATATTATGTACAATATTATGTTAAATTCACGCATACAGCATAGTGATTAAACATACAAAGTTATTCCATTATTAGCCATAATGCTAATGCTGTACATTACTTCGCCATGACATTTAGTTTATGACTAGACATTTGTACTGCTTAATTCTACTCACCTATTTTGCCCATATCCACACCCTCCCCCCTCTGGCAACCACCTGTATTTCCTCTGTGTCTATGAGTCTATTTTAATTTTGCTTTACTTATCCATTTGTTTTCTGTATTAGAGTCTATCTATAAGTGATAAAATATGGTAATTTGTCTTTCTTTGTGTGACTTAGCATAATGCCCTCTTCTGCCATCTATGTTGTTGTAAATTCCATTTTTATGGCTGAGTAATATTCCACTATATATATATATATCACATCTTCTTTATCCATTCATTTATCAGTAGATGCATGTTGTTTTCATAACTTTGTTATTGTAAATAATGCTGCAATGCTTTGGTTAGATTTATTCCCAGGTATTTTATATTTTTATGCAATTGTAAAGGGAATTGTTTTCTTGATTTCTTTTTTAGATGGTTCATTATTTATGTATAAAAATGCAAAAGATTTTTATTATTAAAATCTTATTAACAGACAGAAAGGAAGAAATTGACAGAAATACAACAGTAGGAAATTTTACCACCTCACTTACATTAGTAGACAGAAAATCAAAAAGGATACATTGGCCTTAATGGAAAGTTAGACCAGATGAACTTAATAGTTATATGTATAGAACATTCCATCCAAAAATAGCAGAATACATATTCTTTTCAAGTGTACATGGAATATTTTCGTGAGATATCACAAAACAATCTCAGTAAATTTAAGAAGATTGGACAACAGCCATAGCATTCATGCTAGTGAAAGAAATAAAAAGAATCCAGGTCCCCAAAATGTCTGCCACTAGTGCCTCAGTCCCTAGGGGCTATCCCATTGCCTCTTGCCTCTGTGGGAGGCTCTCAAGCAAAGCTGTTCTGACCACTTTCTTCTGTTGTAGGGCTCAAAGCGTGTGAAATTTTTGCATGCTTCCTTGGCAGCCCACTGCAATATTCTTGCCTGGAGAATCCCATGGACAGAGAAGCCTGGCAGGCTATGGTTCATAGGATCACAAAAGTCAGACACAATTTAACACACATGCAGGTAAGAGTGGGGGTCTCCTAAACAACAATGGGTTTCCACCTTGTATATTGATAACTAAAAATGTAAAACAAATTTACATTCAAGAGCCAAAAAAAAGATGTGAAGGCCATTTCTCCAGTTGTCAAAGTTTAAGCTGGCCATGTGAGTGGCTTTGGCATGTTATATGCTAGCAAACATGATGTAAGTGAAGGTTTGAAAAGTACTTGTGCATTGGGGCTTCTTGCTTCTTGCTGTTGGGAACTCTGCAGTCAACTCTGTGGGGAGGAACTGGGATAGCCCACAGGAAAATGANTGGCCATGTGAGTGGCTTTGGCATGTTATATGCTAGCAAACATGATGTAAGTGAAGGTTTGAAAAGTACTTGTGCATTGGGGCTTCTTGCTTCTTGCTGTTGGGAACTCTGCAGTCAACTCTGTGGGGAGGAACTGGGATAGCCCACAGGAAAATGAGGGATGCCTGGTCATTGAGCCAACCACTAGACTTGTGACTGTAGGGAACCTCTAGATCTTCCAGTCTGAGCTGAGGCCAAAATTACCCAGCCAGTTCATAGAATCATGAGAAATAATTTTTTAGAACAATGAGAAATATTAAATTTTTATTGATTAAAGGCAAAAAAGCAGAGTTTCTGTTTACTATAACCCTCATGTAGGCCTCTTTTTTTCATTGCCTGATTTTTTGAGGGGTTCATTTCCTGGTGCAGAACCCTTGGGTTAGGGAGCCTGATATGGAGTTTGGACCCCTTATTCCTTAGGGAAGATCTTCGCAGTTGCGATATCCTTTCCATTTATGAGTCACTGACCACAGAATGTGAGTCCTGACTAGATGCATCTCTACTCTTTCTATCTATCTTGTTGTGTCTTTTTTTTTTTTTTCTCTTTAGTTGGGAATCTTCTCTGATAGTATTCATGTCATTCTCATAGCTTATTTTTCTATAAGTAGTTGTAATTTTGGTGTATCTGTAGAAGAAGATAAACTCAGGGTCTTCCTATTCTGCCATCTTGTTCACTCAAAATGACTATTTAAATTAAACTAATAAATACATAATACTAGATCTCAAACTTTTCCAAATTATATACAGAAATTATGATTTTTGGTGAATATATCATTTGAAGGTCACTAAAATTGATCTAAACAGACATGACAGTCTTGCAACTTCCTGAAGGTATTGTAAAATGGGAAGTTTTATGGGTGTATCCCTAACATTCTTATACTTACAACTTTTCCTAACAAAGGACATTCATTTAAAAAAAAAGTAAATTTGAATAAAGTGTGTGCTTTAGTTAAAAATAATGCTTAAATATTAGCTTGTTAATTGTAACAAATTTAAAGTTATTTGTTAATAGGGGAAAATGGGAGCTGGTCTATGGGAACTCTTTAAAATGCCTTTGAACTACATGATGATTTATATAATTATTACTGCATGTGAAAGAAAAACTTTGAAATTAAAATTAATAAAAATTGTTCTTCCATCAAGTATGAACAAATTTGACTGTGCTTTCTATTGAAAATGAGTACACAAAGAAAAATCATTTCCATGAAGTCACTTCAATTTTTTGGAAGTTAGAAATTGAAAACAGGCACAGTAATGTTATTTATTAGTGTAACAGACCGATATGTGGTTATACATATTTATGTATTTGTTTCAAAACATGAATAAATGTAATTTAAAAATATCAGCCCTTAATTTTTTATTTCAGTATGGTTGTATTTATTCTATTTTTCATTTTTTTATGGTCATAATTATATATAAGCAAAATGTATTTATAAAGAGCAATAACAGGATTTTAATTATCATTTCTGGCCACTAATGCTATTTGCTTAATTTCATGGTTAGTGTTAAAAATAGTTCATCGCATAGAAGGAGGCAGGTAAGGTGGTCTGATGTTCCCATCTCTTTAAGTTTGTTGTGATACACACAGTCAAAGGTAATACATTAAATTAAAAAAAGAAGAAATAGAGGTAAAGGTATATGTACAGAAACTAGCTTATTTTACAGAGATACCAGGGTGGCCAAAGTTCTATATTTAGAAAAGGATATTTTTCTTTCTGGTTTGTTTCCAGCAAGTATTCCTCTCAAGTACATTCTTGCCATGGACGGAGTTCCTCACGCTGGCCCCTGGCAACGGTCATGAGGAAGGAGGCTTCGGCATACGCAAAGGCATGATCAAGCCTCACATTCTTTCTTCACATAATGCAGGACACTGCTTGTCGGGATTTCTTTTTTCCACCATAAACACATGAGCTTATCACTGCTTTAGTGCGGGAGTTGGGAGAAGGAGGACAGAAAATATAAAACACAACCTTAAGTATATATTAGAATTTCTGAAATATAATATGTAGTAAAAAATGATCCGACAAAGACTTATGATTCTGATCAATTCTATCCCCAGGGATATGGCCCCATCCTCTTACAATCCCAATTTAGAATCCCTCATATAAAGAATCTTTCATTTATTGGATAAATAATTAGTAGATATAAGAACTATGGAAAGAAGTTTGTGATATTGTACAGGAGGCAGTGATCAAGACCACCCTCAAGTAAAAGAAATGCAAAAAGGCAGAATGGTTGTCTGAAGAGGCCTTACAAATAGCTGTGAAAAGAAGAGAAGCTAAAGGCAAAGGACCAAAGGAACGATATACCCATCTGTATGAACAGCTCCAAAGAATAGCAAGGAGAGATGAGAAAG
>SJYX01002516.1:0-44029 GCA_006410675.1 Oreotragus oreotragus
GAGGACACGTGCCTCCTCTCTTCAATTGGACGCCCGGTGAGCTGCGCTGTGGCCGCTGCAGCCTCCCAGGTGGCTGCCCGCCCCTCGCTCCGCTCACCAGGTTTAAGAGCTCCCGGAGCATCTCAAGGGGAATGCTGAACTCCTTGTAGGTGACGCCGTTGAAGAGAGGGGAGACGGAGAAGCTGGAGCTGACGGCAGAGAAGTAGTAGTCGGACTCCGGGGCGCTCCCGTCGGGCGAGCAGGAGGCTGACGGGGCAGAAGCAACAGTGGGTCCCAGAGCACGCGCCGGGCGCGCTCGCAACACCCACCAAAGGCATCGGCCGCGCTGTGCGGACACTCCTATTCCATCCTTCCCTTAAGAAACAGGGGCTGACATGACCCAGCAATCTCACTCCTGGGCATACATCCAAATCGTGAACTGAAACCATCCACGCGCCCCTGGGTCCACAGGAGCACTGTTCGCCACAGCCAGGACACAGAGCAACCTAAGTGTCCGACGGCAGAGAAAGAAGGATGTGCTGCGAACGCAGAGCGGACTACTACTCAGCCGCACCAAGGGTGAAATGATGCCACCTGCAGCAACAAGCGCATCTAGGGATTCTCAGAGTAAGTGAATTAAGTCAAGGATGCCACAGGACACCACTTATACGTGGAATTTTACAAAGGTGAAGATGTGGGAGCAGAAAGTGGTGGTGACTGGGGCGGGAGGCGGGGAGGTGGCAGCTCTGTGGGCCGAGTATGGGGGGTCCCAGCACCACTGCACTGGGCGCTGCAGAGGCGCTGGGGGAGGGGGGTCTCCATACTCCCGCATGCAGAGACCCACAGCTCACAGCTCGACCAGGGTCAGGGCCTCAGCACGTTCACGTGCAGAAGACCACTGGGTCCTTCCCTTGAAGGACAAGCCAGTTCACTGTAAAAAATAATGCCAGTCACACAGGCCGGCCAGCAACCTGTGACCAGAGGGCGCCTCCTGGACACACAGGACAATGTGAGGATGAAGCCCCGCGTGGCGGAGGCAACGAGGGGGGCAGACACGCAAACAGGAGGCGGGCGCTCCAGCAGCCAAGAGGCTAGGATTTGACATTTATGCAGCGAGGTCACCGAGAGCTTTTAAGCAGGAAAAGGGGTGATCAGACTTGTGCTTTTAAGAAATACTTCTTAAAAATACATTATCGTGGTGCCTGGGAGAGGCCCTGAACCATCGGGGAGTGGGGAGCGTGTGAGCAAGGGCAGGTGGTCTCCCTCGGGCCTGGCGCCAGCCACGACGGGCATGGCCCTGAGCTCAGGCTCCCACGCCAAGGGCCCTCAGGGGTGTGACGGCGGTGGGGGCAGGGCGTGGACGGGGGCTCCCTCCGGCAGGGTCATGCCAGGGTGACGCACACCCTGGCCTTCGGGTGTGCACACTCGCCCTCTCACAGCCCGGAGAGTGTATCCGTGCTGTCCTCGCTCCATCTGGCTCAGTCACACCTCTGCTTTTTAAAAACGACTCCCTAGGCCTCTCAGATGCCCTTGAGAAAGGCTCTCGAGCAAGCGCCACCTGGCAGAGGAGCGCGGGGCTCCAGGGCGTGCGCCCTCGCGGCCCACCCGACCCTGTCTCAGTCCCCGGAGGCGACGCCACAGGCTGCCTAACACCGATCTGACAGTGCGGGCTGGCAGACGACCGCGATCGGCAAATGACCCGGGAGTCCTCTGTGGACAGCAAGTTCCACGGAAAGCGCCGGTAACGGCGCGCTTTCGCTCAGCCCTGTTACTACAAGCCTTCGTGTCACCCCGTCCTTAACGGCCTGAAGAGACACAAGAGCAGGACCGGCCATCACCACTGTCGCCTGGACACGGGCTCCCCAAGGCTCACACACTGAAACGCAGACGGCCGGCGCCAGGGGTCCCGCGCGCCCCTCTCCACACTGGTCTCCATGCTGGAAACACTTTTAGATTCAAGTGTAGGAGGTGTAATCAGGAACAGAAAGCGGGTGCCCCGTCAGCCTGGCGCTGACCTGCATGCCACTCGCACGCCGCGGGGGGCCTGGGCCCTGCCCCGGCTTGGCCAGCGCGCTCTGCACAAGGGCGAGGCCCACCTTCGAGACCGTGAAAGGCAGATCCTCCGGGGGGGCTGGGAGGGGGCGCCCCACGCTCAGGGCTGACCTGGAACATAGATCAGAAAGGCAGTCAGACCTCGGCAGACGGGCTTCCGACCGCCGCCTCGCTCAGCCCCTCCTCCCTGAAGGCCCCACAGCTACGGCTCTCTGCTGCGACTCTGCCTGCGCTGGGTCTTGCCACACTCTGTGCCTGCTGACTGAGCCAGGTTCCTGTTATTCCCGGCTTTCTCCACGAGCCAGTCACACGTCTCCTAGGGGCGCCGTCTCCTGCTCAGAACAGAGCTGTACCCGACGGCTGGAAACAAGAGCCTCGCGCCCGGAGATGACTGACGTGCAGATCTCAGAAAGGGCGCGGCCGCCGCGGCCCTGCAGAGCGCGCCCGGGAGAGCCTCTGAGGCCCCTGAGAGCACAGCAGGGCCCACGCGAGCCGCGGGCCCCAGCCGCCCGGGAGCGCAGCCCACCTGCGCGGCACTGGATGCGCTGCCGGCCTTCCTCTTCAGGCTGCCCTCTTGGCACACGGCGAGCAGGCTGCTGGGGAGGATGGAGCGGAAGTCGTTGAAGGACCGCCTGCGCACGCCTTCCAGCTCCTCGGGGGCGCGGGGGGCGTGCGGGGGCGCTCTGGGGAAGAGCTTGGACAGGAGCGACTCCTCCGAGTTGCTGTGCCGCCCGAAGGCGCGCGTGATCCCCAGCAGGCATGGCAGCGCGTGCTTGCAGAGGTACTCTGGAAGACAAGGGAGCCCGTGGCAGCAGCCGGGGACCGGGCCCCCGCCTCACCGCCCCTCGACCGCAACCCAAGGGTCCAAACAGCCTGGCGGGAGCGCCCACGCTGGCAGCAGCGCCCAGCCTGGCGCTGACCTTTCCAACCCGCCCACAGCCCAGCAGCAGGCACGGCCGCGGTGGGGTGTATGAGCACCCTCAGCTCTCGGCAGCCCTCAGCCATGCTACCCGACGGGCTTCCGCCCAGGCCAGCACCAGCGCAGCCCCTGCTGGGAACAGGTAGACAGCTTCCCCCCAGAGGGAAGAGGACCTCCAAATAGGCCACGGGGAGGAAACCGAGCCCCCGGAGGGTGAGGGAGGGGCCCGGCACTCAGGCAGGACAGCTGTGCTCACGACCCGCCCCCAGCGCCCCCCTTCCCCACACTCCGCCTCTCGGCCCACGAGCAACCAAGGTAACGTCCACAGGCGCACTTGTCTCCAGAGGAACTCTGAAGACTGGGAAATGCCAGGGAAAGGACAGTCACAGTGTCATTAAAGAAAGAAGCCAAACCTTTCTCTTGAATCTCCAGGGCCTGGCACATCCCCAGGAGCACGTGCAGAACGTGCAGCAGCGCCTCTAGAATCTGCAAAAGCCGAGGAGACAGGACGCACAGACTCATCCAGGAAACCGCGGCGACACCACGGTCGACCAGAGCTACAGGCAGCGTGGGACGGCCTCGTGTCCCACCTCGCACGTGACCGAGCCCCTCACCCCCCACCCCCCGCACAGGCGCTCTGCTGGGGCGGGCGGCTCCTTCGGGAACACGGCCCGCTTCTCGGCCAGTCCAGAGGGGCCCTGGCTCCCTTCACGGCTCAGCACCCTTGGTTCTTTCAATCCATTCCTACGATTCACGGCCTTGCTGATGGCCAGCCTGACTTCACTGGAGTCCAGAGCGTCGGCAATGGCCTCCCACTGCTACGCCAGGGGAGCCGGGATCATCCCGGGTCATCGTCAGGCTCAGCCGGACTGCAGACGTCCGGGGATGGGACGCTGGCTCTCCAGCCCCTTCATGCTGCCGCCGGACGGGCTCACAGAGGTGAGCTCTGTCAGCCTCTCCATACCTGCTGCCCCAGGCTGTGTCCCTCCCCCGAGGGGCCAGTCTCTCCGGCCTGTCACGGAGCCCACAAAAGCCCAGGGTGCAGGCTGAGTCCGTTGGGTGGGTCCTCAGTGCCCAGGCTGGCACTGTCCACACTGTGTGGCCCAGGTCTCCACCCTTGGCTGGTCCTCGAGCCGTGCCCTCGGCCGCACTGCTGACCCAGAAGGTCAGCAGCAGGTGGTCCAGGCTCGGTACCAAGCGGNCTGGCACTGTCCACACTGTGTGGCCCAGGTCTCCACCCTTGGCTGGTCCTCGAGCCGTGCCCTCGGCCGCACTGCTGACCCAGAAGGTCAGCAGCAGGTGGTCCAGGCTCGGTACCAAGCGCCAGACCAAGCCCCTCTCATCCCCTCACTGCCCGTCGCTGCAGGGAAGGGATCCAGACAGGGGATGGAGCTGGTCTGAGGCGACGGAGCCGCAGCTCCCACTCTGTCGAATGACACGGAAGCCGTGCTCAGCTGAGGACGTGAAAAGCAACGCTTTGTCCATTTCATGCGTTAAAGCTTATCACCGTCTTCTGCGGTGGCTTCTCTATTTCAGTGGGTGTTACTGGTAAAAAAGCCCTGTCAACGTTTTAAATAGCAACGTGACTGTACTCTATTTCATTACTTGTTATGCCAATCCACAATAAAGAACCTTAACTAAGAAAGAAGGGTGGAGACCAACGTGACGGCAGAAACGGGGACAAACGAAGTCACACTGCAATCGTAAGGCGCGCGCTTCTAAACCTCAGAAGCCACGGGGGCTGACGCGCGGCAGCCAGCCGGGAGCGCGGGCACACAGGCACACCCGGCTGCCCGGCAGGGCCTGGGGCCGGCCGCGCGGAGGCCGCCTCTGCCAGTAACAGAGCTGCTTAAGATGGAGCTTGTCGCCATCCTATTCCTCTTCAGAAGGAGAGGGTATGAGATACCCTGAAGCAGCATTTCCACCAAAATAAACGAAAAGGAAAAAACTGGGGCACTCAGAGGAACAAACGGCCCCCACTTCCTAGAAAGAAGTGGTTCTGTTCTGAGAGCCCCTCTGATCCCCAGCGTGGAGGCAGCGGGACACAGGGCCTCTCGGGAAAGCAGGCCGACCCGGACCCGGGGGGTCGGTGGGGGCAGCCCTGCAAAGAGAACTCCGCGTTGCTCAGCGGTGTCGGCCACCAGCAGCCCAAGGGCCTGCTTCCCGTCCCGCCATCACCGCGGGGCCCTGCGCTCACGGAGAGGCACGCCGCGTCGCTGCACACTCACCTCACCCCTTAGGGAAGGGTCCCTGTAAGCCACGTCAGACAGCAGAGTGGCCAGGCAGAAGCTGAAGCTCTCGGCCACCGGGAGGGCACCTGGAGGCAGAGACAGGGGTCGGACCCTCACCCTGCCCGGCTGCTCCCCTCACACGTTGTCAAGGACCCGCTCCCTACAGAGGCCGCTCTCAACGGGGTAGGGGCCCAACATGTTTCCTGAGAAACACCCCTGCCTTCCTCGCAACAAAATGTTTCAGTTCAAATAACTTAGATGCTTCCTGAGCCCATTTATAGTCTGAGATCACAGTGCCTTTTACCACAACAGCCTCCATGGTTTATTTCCAACCTACATGAAACTGGGAACTCAGTTTTGAGTGTGTGGGAGATACCTCATGGAGGCTGATTTTCAAATACCAATCACTATCACTTGAAACTGAGTTAACGTTTAATTCTCTCTTCTTCTGACGGATGGAGATAATCTGAGATGCTAAGAGCATCCAGAGGCACGCCCTGCTCCTCGCGGGTGTTCAGGCCCTTCCTCGACTGAGTCTGCCAGGAGGGAGCTTCTCAGGAGCAGGGCCTCAGGGCAGGAAGGGAGCTCTGCACCCAGAGGCCCGAAAGAAAAGTGGCAGTTCTGCCAAGGGCACTGAGGGGAGGCCAGGCCTGCCGCCACGGAGGCCGCGTCCCTACCGAGCACCGAACCCGTCCTGGACGCCGACACCGACTCAGGACAGACACACGCACACGTATGACGGCCACGGCTACGTGTCTACTCAGGGACACACACACAGACACACACGACTGCCACCCACCACATTGTCTGCTCAGGGACACACACACAGACACACACGAGTGCCACCCGCCACGTGTCTACTCAGGGACACACACACGCATGACAGCCGCCACCACATGTCTGCTTTCCCACATGTGATCCAGAGACACAACTCTAGGTCCTTCTCAAGTGTGAGTGTGGCCGGAACCCTCAGGACAGCTTGTTGAAGTGGTCTCTCTGCTCCCTGGCCAGAGTTCTAACTCGGCAGTTCCAACACAGGGGCTGAGACTCTGCCTTCCAACAAGCCCCTGGAGCTGAAGCTGCTGCTCCAGGGACGGCCCCGAGGAGCTGCTGCTCTGGATTCATCAAAGCTGAGCAACACTGCCGGAATAGAAACTGGGAGGATGAGGTGTCACCCAGTAATCGGGTACTTGTACAACTCCAACGATCTTTCAATAATGCTCAAAACTTCACGAGAGTGAGTCCACGTGTACACAAGTAGTATTTGTTTTGAAATAAACTAGGATCAACATTTTCTAGGACTCTGCTTCTCGCCAGATTAGACAGCAATGGTGCACACAGGTGTCTCACTTTTTACAATGCTCTATTTCACCTGTAGTCTTCCAGATTCCAGGGTGTCTGCATAATCTAGAGTCTGTCAGCTTTAGGCTGACACCAGCCACCAGCGATGGTGAAAATCCAAAGGGCAGGAGGAGCCCAGGCAGACACACACAGGCGGTGCCTGAGGACAGCATAGGTCCAGCAGATGAGCCCACCTAACAAATGCAGGCCATGCCGCCGAGAGGGAGGACGGGGCCTTTTTGCAGGCATCAAGCCCCAGTGAGGTCTGAAGGTGGGGGCCTCAGGCCTCAGAGAGAGATTACAAGGAAATTTCAGTCTGAAGGGTCATGAACTCTGAAATGCTGGAGATCTTCCAAGCTGACTTTAGCGTCTTGGAAAATCCGTTCACAGACCACGAGTGTTATAAGCATTTAGCACAATGCCTGGCATGTCGTGGGGCTGTGTAAATATTTCAGGAGGGAAGGGAGGAAGGAGGCAAGCAGAGAGGAGGGGAGGGGAGGGCAGTGGAAGGAAGAGGGGAGATTATCTCACTTTCTCTGTCTTTGAAGAGATTTCAAAATCAAATACCAGCCAAACAGAAACACACGAATTTAGTCCATTTCTAAAGACACAAAAGTCAATGGAAATTCAGCAATACTGACAAAGCGATGCAAAAGCTGAGAGAGGGCACTGCGGTCCAGCCTTTGTTGCTGAGCAGCCACCAGGCCTCTAGAGAACTGATCTGACTACAGGGTGACGAACCAGCTCGGGGACAGCCGGGCGCCCACTGCTGGCCAGGGCGACGTGACCAGAGGTTCCCGAGGGTCCCCGTGGGCCCACTCGGGCCGCCCTGCGTGGGGCTCTGGGGCACGTGGGAACCCGCGGCCTGCGGCAGCGCAGGCAGGCCGCTGTCCCCCAGCGGGAGCAGAACTGGCCGCAGGCACCTAGCTGCTGCGCCAGGGACTGCACCCTGGACCCCACAGACAGGGAGCACGCAGGCACGTCCCGTCCTCTGGGGAACGCTGAGCCGGATTACCTCTGCTCTTCCGAGCCGTGCTCTCTTCTACCCAATACACTCTTGGAAGGCCTTTAAGAAGTCGAAGAAGGTAAGGAACCACAGAGTCTTTGTGCTTGAAGGAAAAAACAAAAAAGGTTACATTTAATTAAACACATGGCTTTTGAGCACAGGCTGAGCCCGGAGCCAAGCACGCCCACAGCCTCCTCGTCTCAGAGCAGGGCGTGCGCACAGCAGCCCACAGGCGGGCCAGCACCTGCCCCTGCTGCCCTGGGTTCAGCCGGCTCTGGTGCCTGGCAGAAGGCTCGTGTGCACTCGCCCGGGGCGGCTCCCTGACGGGTGCTCAGAGCCCCCAGCCCCACAGCTGGGCCTCAGGGCCAGACGCTCCGGGAGAGAGAGGCTTCCGGACGCGGGGCTGGCATGGCGGCTCTCAGCCTCCCTCCTCCCCTGAACGCACTCCCACTCGCTTCCTTCTGCTCCTCTCCAACGGGGCATGAGACGACAGCCAGCAGGAACCAGAGAAAAATCACTTGCAGGGAGTCAGCTCATAACCTCCCCCCACGGGCTCGCTCGGTGGTCTCCTGCTGAAGGACCAGACAAGCATGATTCCCAACAAGGGGACACCATCAGAGGTCCTGAGATGCTGAGAAAACGGTGGTTTTGAAAACATGTTTGCAAACTCTGCCAAGGGTTTTTTAAATCACCTTTAAAAGGCACATTAACACACGCTCTAAAACTCAATTCATATCCATCACAGTTTTAAAAAAGACACCACGATTATCTCAGAGTGCTGTCCTTTGGAGACAGAAAACGATGGCTCCTCTGCGTCTGACCTGGCAGCGTTCTGCTGAGGCGAAACCCAAGTCCCCTCCCAGAGCACCAGCTCAGCCCAGTGAGACCACAGCACACCTCCCCGAGGACGCGGCCCGAAGGAGTCAGGTTCCCGCCCGTCCAGCAACCCCACCCTCCGCTCTGATCTAGCTGAACGCAGCGGGCACAGACTTCAACCCTAGCTGCACCATCTTCTGTGCTCAGAAACACTTCACTTCGCAAAGGCTTACCTGTAGGTCAGATTCAATGAGAAAGATGCCCAACGCGATCACCGCGTCTCTCCGCCTCTCGTCCAGCTGGAAGATCCCATGGAAATCTACTGGGCACATACAAAGCAGCTTTTCGACCTAGAAAAGGAGACAAAAAGCCATGGATTAAAAACACATAAACCCACATTCAGAATGGACCAGTACGGAAAAGCCCAGTCAGTCTATACAACTAGCAGGTCATTTTTCCCCAAGCACACCTCCAGCCTCTGAAGTGACGGTACACGTGCCCTTCGAGGCCCCTGGGCCGAGAGCCGAGCGACCGTGCCTGCAGCAGTAACGCACAATGGCTGAGGTCTGCCCCTCAGTGTCGGGGCAGCCTGGGCGGGTGGCACCCATGAGCAGTGGCAAAAGCCGCAGGCACCCCACCTCCACTTAAGGCTCTCTACACTGCATGCGTGTGTGCACAGCGCTCGGACGGGGTGGGCGCTCAGCAGGCACTCTTATCCACCGCCACTGCACGTGCCCTGGTGGCGAGTGGAGGGCGGTGGGTGGACAGTCAGCAACTCACGGGACAGATGAAAACACTGGGTGACTGTCAGAACAAACCAGCAGGGTAGGCCACCAAAGAACCGAAAATCTGGATTCAGCGTGAAAAGGAAAACCAGTTCAGTTCAGCCGCTCAGTCGTGTCTGACTCTTTGTGACCCCATGAACCGCAGCACGCCAGGCCTCCCTGTCCATCACCAACTCCCGGAGTTCACTCAGAATCACGTCCATCGAGTCAGTGATGCCATCCAGCCATCTCATCCTTGGTCGTCCCCTTCTCCTCCTGCCCCCAATCCCTCCCAGCATCAGAGTCTTTTCCAATGAGTCAACTCTTCCCATGAGGTGGCCAAAGTACTGGAGTTTCAGCTTTAGCATCATTCCTTCCAAAGAAATCCCAGGGCTGCTCTCCTTTAGGATGGACTGGTTGGATCTCCTTGCAGTCCAACGGACTCTCAAGAGTCTTCTCCAGCACCACAGTTCAAAAGCATCAATTCTTCGGCACTCAGCTTTCTTTATAGAAACTGGCAAGAATTATGTAAAATGCTCTCACCCCAGGGTAACGTTGACAAACTGAAGAACTGAAACAACGTAGACCACTACAAGAATAATCATGGTCAACCGTTCGATCAAATGTTAGGTTAAACCCTATCAAACTGCTGTTATGCAGACGGTTTTGATCCATAAAAACAATGCTTTTGTAAAATTTAACCTGATGCCACAGACATTAACAACGGTATTTTTCTAACAATACGCAATGGCACAGAACAGTGCTCTAAATGTTCTAGAACCCAACAGAACGGAAGATCTGAGTTACATACAGAAAAAGTGTGGGAAGAAAATGTCACGGGATTCCTTGGCAGCCCACTGGTTAGAACTCTGTGCTTTCATTGCTAGGGTCGGGGTTCAATCCCTGGTCCGGGACCTAAGATTCTGAAAGCTGCACGCTGGGGTCAAAAAAAAAATCAGTGTCAATACTTCTGAGAGACAGGCTGACCAGAGGTGTTACGTTTCTTCTTCTTGTGTTTTTTTTATATTTGCCGTAATATGTTCTAAAGGAAAACCGTCCTTGTGTAATCAAGAAGCACATCCAGTAGGTTAAAATTAAAATATACACACAAGAGGAGGAATCCATCCTGTGTGAGCAAATGTTCAGGCAGAAGAGCCCCCCCGTGACGGGCAACAAGGCAGGGCGCCACGGAGGCCCAAAGCTGATGGAACATCGTGCTGACCCAGGCCCTGCCCCACGCAGCACAGCCGGGGGGACCCAGAAACGCGGCGCCGCTGGCCAGGCCTCCTGACCAAACGTGGAGAGGACCGCCGGTCGACACCCCCAGGTACCAACATCGCGGAGCCTGAGCTTCTCAACAGCGTGCTCCCGTCCTGTCCTCTGTCCCTACAGGCTTCTTGGGGGGCAGGATAAGGATCACGAGTGAGACGCACGTGGACTCTGGAGTTAGACCCAGAGTCACCAGGTGACGTGCAGAGCCTCAGCCTCCTGTCTACGCGGCATCCCGTCGGGGCCAGGCACCGAAGCACAGTCCTAGCAGGCTCAGCACCTGCCCCGTGAGGGTAGGTGGGGGCACCACCAGAGGAGGTGCCGCGACACAGTAAGCCCTGGACCCAGCCCTGCCCTCACTTCAGGCAGGCGACAAACCAGGTGATGGAGAGGTCGTGCAAGTGGCAGACTCTCCTGCGGGGAGCCTCTCCTCCCCTCCTCCTCTGAGAACTTACGCTGGAGAATGCCACTTGCAGGGTTTTCCTTTTTCGTGGAAAGACACACACATTCTTTTGAAGGCTAGACTGGCGCTGTGCAAGCTTTATGACCCAGGGATCTTTTTGCGGGTCTGGAGGTCAACCTCTGGAATGGACACGTCGAGGGGGGTGGCACCCCGCCTTCCCAGCCACACCCGTCCCTGGAGGTGGGCAGGAGCCTCACTGCCACGAGCACCTTGTGCCATGAGGTGAAGCTACCGCCAGTGTGAGGAAACGCCCAAGCACGTTACCCAGAACTAGATGCCCTCCCAAGTCAGGACGCCGAGCGCCGCAGGGGCGAGCCAGCGTGAGAGTGGGTGGACAGCAGGTATGTAGGTCACAGCAGAGCTGCAGTCACGGCGTTCATTACACGCTGGCCAACAGGACTGTTTGCAAAGTACACAACTTCCGTCATCTGAAACCTCTGGGCACAGTCTCCCGGGGGTTCAGAATTCCCTGAGAGCTGAACACTAAGCTGGAAGTATTAGCGGTGTGTCTTGTTGTTAAACCTGCTTATGAATTGTCACTCTGTGTCCTGCCCCCTGGAGAACACGGGACGCACGTCAGCATCTTCTAAGAGATTCAGAGCAGCCTTGATGGACTGGTGCCTGTGGCAACTCTGGCGGTTGGCAAAGCAGCTCCCTCAAGCCTCAGCTTTCTCAGGAAGAAAGGAGCCAGGGGACAGACTCTTGCGGTGAAACCCTGTGAGCAGACTCCCACCTGCAGCCCTGAGGGCAAGGCGGGATGGGGACACAGCTTCCTGCCGCAGAAGAGAAAAACCCGAGAGCAGGGGTTCGCACACTGCCCTGCGGGCCGGGGAGGGAGGTGCCCAGGCGAGCCCTGCGGCTGCCCGGGCCTCCTGCCCAGAGATGCGCCCCGGGCCACCGAGCAGGTCACGCTGGCCTCACGAAGCTGCGGAGACAGGGGCGGGGAAAGCGGACGGAGAGCCCGGAGAAGGGGGTGGAAGCAGCTCCGCAAATCCGAGTCGCTGATGCACACGCTCAGACAGACCAGAATAGGGTCATACCCCGAGAAGTTGGGCAAAAATCAAACAAGGAGCTGGGAGCTGAATGATGCCCAGACAAGCCCACAAAGCTTCCGTGGAGAACCCGCAGGGCCACGCCTCTGCAGGGGAGTCGAGTGTCCCTGTGGCAAAGCCCTAACCAAGTTCAAAACCAGCTCTGCAACAGGTGCAGGGAGAGCAGCTGAGACGTGCAAAGCCTTCCGGACAAAAGGCTCCACAAACCAGGAAAGCGCGGGAGCGTCCTCAGCCTGCCGAGAGCCGGCAGCTGGGGCTCCCTGCTGGTTCCGGGGTGAAGACTCCGCCTCGCAGGGCAGGCCTCGCGGCCGCTATCCCCAGCAAGGCTGCAGGCCCATGGGCTCTGGAGTCCCTGCTCCCCAACACAAGAATGTTCCCGGTGTGCACCGCTAGCCGGTTACACCGCGGCCTTTGCCTTCGTGGCGCCTGTCTGCACCTCACGTGTTCACTGGCGGTTTTTTGTTTAACGCTGGTTTGTCTCTGCACAGTAAGCCCCATGACAGCAAGACGGGGCGCCCCTCGAGGGCCTGGCCCTCCACAGGCACTCCAAGACCGTGCGGGAATGAGCGGCGGATGACGCCAGCGTCTTTTGCTTGCACCGTGGTGAACCCGCGGCCGGCCCAAATCCCAGCTTCCGGAAGAGCTCTGGACAGAGATGCTCCGAAGAGAGTGGCTTCAGCGGAGAGTCTCTCAGACTCAGTGAATACCTGCGAGCCCGGAGTCACTTTGCCGCAAACCTGTATTTATGCGGCAGGTTCGTGCAACTGAAAGCTGCGCTCTGGCTGCTGTGGCCACGTGCACAAGAGGCCAAGCTTTTCTTCCCGAGAGAAGCAGATAACAAGAATAAACACGTGAATAAGAAGCCAGGAGAACAAGCACATGGAAATATTTCAGCGACTAAACTCGATGACGGGAACAGCCGCTGGGGAAGGGACTGAAGCACCGTCTCCAAAGAGTGCAGACGGCCAAGGCAGGCCAGAACCCGCAGCAGGAGCCGGAAACAGAACACTTCTGCCCCCTGGGCTGCTCCCGAGAGAACCCAGGGCCCCTCGGGGCAGCCATAAGCACGTCCTCGCGCAGACGCAGGCCCTCCCCGGCTCCCCAGGCAGACGTGGCCTCTGGGTTTGAGCCCCGACCCCGGCCTGCTCTCCTCTCTCTGTCTCCACTCTGCTCTTTCAGCAAATCCTGTTCCCACCACTGGTTCTCCGCCCCCGCCACCTGAAATGCCCCCCAACCAGCCAGAGCGCATAGCACTTGCAAACCCCATGGCCGTCTGTGAAAAGCCTCGGCTGAGGGTAGCCTCCCAGCGAGGCCTGCAGCACTTTCGCTGTCTCAGGGCTTGTTCACTTTATCTCCTTCTATCGCTTTCTTCACAGACCTACCTAGAGCCACGAGGAGAGAGTTTAGGGCCCACATTAGAAGTTATCTGCGCCTCCGTCTCCCCGCCCCCGCCCCAGCAAAACACCAAACAGCCGAGTATCCTCCCACAGGGTGTTATTCCAAAGCCACAGGGCCCAGCACAGACTCCTCTCTGGACAGACACTGGCCAGCCCGGCTCCTCGGACTGCTGCAATCGCAAAGCTGGTTGAGATCGGGACCCTGCGCGCTCCTGGGAGGCCCGGAGTGGAACCG
This sequence comes from Oreotragus oreotragus, assembly GCA_006410675.1. NCBI lineage: Eukaryota > Metazoa > Chordata > Mammalia > Artiodactyla > Bovidae > Oreotragus > Oreotragus oreotragus. The sequence goes on from SJYX01002516.1 coordinate 13,525, forward strand.
GCCCGGAGTCAGGACTCAAGCGGCAAGGCTGCAGCGTGAAGAGAGCACGGAATCCAAGCTCCCGCAGCACAGAAGGCGAGAGCCCTTCTGCCCTGTGGGCTGGCTGCTTACCTCACGATGTGACGGAGCCAACCACAGCCAAATGCTATCTTGGGCTCAAAAGGATAAGGCACCCTTTTATGCTTTCTGAGTTGGCAGGGAAACATGCAACAAAATCCAACCCTGTACCACCGCTATCACAATACGCAGAACCTTCTGGAAGCAGGTGGGCAGTAAACATCAAGACTCAGCTGTGATGTGACACAAGGACGTAATTCAGAAGAAGACACGGTGCTAGGTGTACAAGCATGCTGTTTCACGAGGAAAATCTGGAAAGTCTAAACAGAGAAATGCCCAAGTGTGGTTTCTCAATGCAAAAAAAAGCATGTCCCACCATGAAAACAATAACTATCGGCTACTTTTGCAAAAAAAAAAAAACAGTGAACATAGCTATACATGGTTAAAGACTAAAAAGCGCTTTAGGAGATGACAGTGCTCACGGCTTCACGGGCTGGGCTGGGCCAGGCCTCGCACCAAATTCGCATGCTGACGTCCTAATGCCCAGGTACCTGAGCATGAGACTGCATTTGGACACAGGTCATGGAAGAGGTGATTTAAGTTAAAATCAGGTGATTAGGGAGGGCCGGTCCTACCAACAGGACTGGCTTCCTTCTAAGCAGAGGGGATCAGGACACAGAGAACAGAGGGAGGCCACTGAAGACACAGCGATGGCGTCCACACGCCAGAGAGAGAGGCTTCTGGAGAGGCCAGCCCGGCTGAGCCTCCGAGCTGCGAGAAGGTCGCTTCTGGCGTTTAAGCCACGGTAGGTGGCACTTTGTTACGGCAGCCCCAGCAAACTAATGTAGTTAAATGTGGCCTGATTCCAGGTAGATTTTCTTCTTCTTCCAAGTACTTCCTAAAATGATTCAGAGTTGATTTAACAACACTGTCTCCAGCAGCATGAACATCCCCTGCTGAAGCCCGTTCTCTCCTCTCACTCAGTGGTTCTCTTTTAACGCGGCTTCACAAAGACAAGGGAGCAGGAGGGGAGACTTTTAGCTTCGTGATGCTGAAGAAATGCTAATTTCAGGACTTTCCCTCCACAGCCTGGACCACCGTGAACTGCAGAGCGCCCACCGTCTCAGCTCCTGACCACCACCCCCCACCCCCGCCCAGAGCACACCTGCCAGCAGGGAGTGTCTGGTCCGACCCCAGCGCTGCAGGCCGGGCCCTTTAAATGCCGGGGCAGCTAGCTGAACGCCCCGAGATTCTGGCACTCTGAGGAAGAGCCACAGGGCAGGATCTGAACCCAGCTCCCTGAGGGTGGGCGGGCACAGGAGGCCGCCTGCTGTGCAGGTCTCCTCGGAGCTCCCCTCACCCCGGGCGCGGGGCCTGCTAGTTCGGCACAGGCCAGGTGAGAGGAGGCAGGAACCGGTCCCCAGATGTCCAGGGCACAGAGACGTGTGGCACAGGGTACAGGTGGCGGGAGGCGGCGGCAGCTCAGCAACCTTCTCGAGACAGGCAGGAGCCCGGAACGTGGAGCAAAAAGATGGGCAGGCACATGGAAACCAGAGATGGACGCACTATAGACAGGACTTGCTCTCTTCTCCGCTCCTCTCCTCTCCTCTCTCTCCCAGAGGCAGAGGGCTACGGCCTGAGTGGGCTCACAGGGGACCCTGGAGATGGGCTGTGGTCTGAGTGGGCCTTACAGGGGACCCTGGAGATGGGCTGCGGCCTGAGTGGGCTCACAGGGGACCCTGGAGATGGTCCTAGAAGCAGCCCAGCAGGAAAAGGTCGAAGCTCAGGCAAGACTCTGAGAACAGAGGCCAAGAGCCCCTGAGCCTGGTCAGCAGACCCGGGACACAAGAGCACCCAGGGGACACAGAGCAAAGCCGGCTTGCTGGTCACCCGAGCAACCAAGTTAGGAGTTTCCCATTTGCCTGGCCTGACGAAAGAGCAAACTAAGGAATTAAGGACAAGCAACACACTGTCTTGTGACAGGCCTGGCTTCACAGCCTGGGCGTGGGCGGGTGAAACAGTGCGCCACCCCCTTCCCCCCAGGCCTGCCGAGGGACAAAGACAGGGCACCTGGACGTCGTGTCCCTAATGTACCCCAGGGCTGCAAAAAGCACGCCGGCTGCCTGGGCGCCCTTGTCTGAGCCAAGGCGGCAAGCCCAGCTCAGAAAACAGCCTTCCTTGGGCTGACCCTATCTGCGCCAGGTCCCACTCAGGCCTCTGCCCTCTTCGGAATAAAGGAGAAGAGAGAAGCGAAGATAAAGAAACAGGAGGGGAGGGTTTCAACACTCACCTCTCCCCTAAGTCTTCACTTTCTTACCCCAGGTGGGTACTCAGAAACTCCTCTACTCTTAAGAACCTCGAGTCCTTCCCTCAGGAATGTGAAGGGCTTCTCGTCCACCGTTTTAAGTACGGGAGTGGAGCGAGCAGACACACCATATAGGGCTGAACAGAACAGCGATCCAGGGTGTAACCGAGCCTCAGGCAGGTAGAAGAGGACAGGAGAAATTCACACATATCCACTGGAATCAGCCACAGGACCTTCCTCCCGCAAAAGAGGTAGGAGAAGGGCCGCACGCACTCAGGTGTCCTCACGGTTAAATGTCACACAGTGAAAGGGTCTCATCAAGGAAGAGGACAGCTGGAGTCTGGAGAAAGCCGTGCAGGGGCTTCCGCCTGGCTCTCCCTCGTCTGAGGGTGCGCCCCAAGCATGCTCCCCTCACAGCAGCAAGCAACGCGGTAACACAGGAGTGAGGTTCGTGCCAAGGTTTTTGCTGGGGGCTGGGCACTTAGGCACTGCCTGCCTAGAAAATAGCTGCTCAACAGAAACCTTGCTGCTTATGCGGAGTCAGACACAGTGAAACACCCTTATCAGCTAGCGGGAGGAGAGGCAGTTCAAGCGCAAAGCTCCCCACACCAGCCAAGGGCCAACTTCCTGAGCAGACCCTTCTGAAGACAGCAGCCCCAGGGGCTTGCTGTTAACTCTTTCCTGCAGTGGTTTGTAAATGAGGCAGAGACACTGAAGGCAGAGTAAGAGATGGTTGGGGAGCCTGCCAACCTGAAAGCTCTGTTATTTAATTGTAACACACTCTGTAACCTTGGCAACAGCAACCTTAAGGTACGAGACAAAGCTACTGACAAGGAAGCTGCAGTTGCAGGAGGTCCCCGTGACGGCCAAGAAGGCTGCAAGCAGGAGTGCTGAGCTCAAGGTGCACCTTCAGCTACTGAATGGGGAGCGGGCCGCCCTTGCTAGAGCCTCAGGACACCCTCCTTCACGATCGTCCAATTCGCTGCACCCCCTTCTCCGAGTGCGGTGAGCAACCTTCTGACAGCAGTCCTGGTCCTCCTCCTGGGGAGAGAATGCGCTGACCAGCTGCAGATCTGGCTTCATGAACCAGGGCTGTGGTCGAAATGACAGCAGGGATCGCTCGTTAGGCACCCAGGTCTACAGGAGTCATTCTGTGGATCCTCCCAACTCTCTCATCAAGTATTTTGTATTTTGCAGGAAAAGGCAGAGAGCTAGACTGGGGAGCTGCAGAGTCAGACCACTGGAAGTGAATGATACAGGATTAAAATTCGGGTGCTCTTGTCTCTGCAACCCTTAGTCTTTCCGTTCGATTACACTCCTCTGACTGAAAAGCCAGGCTGGCATCAGTTTCCCGAGACCCGCTCCCTCTGCCAGTCTGAGAATCTACAGGAGTCAAGGAAGGCCCGGATCACTCTGCCAAAGTGCCTGCAACAGCCTTCTGGCTTCACCCGTCCCCAGAGCCACAAATGCACCCGCAGCCGCTCTTCTGCTGTTGGATAAGGTTCTTTCCAGCCGCCAGGAAGCCGGGGGAGTCAGGTCATCGCCTTCCTCCTCACCCCCGGTGGCGAAGGAAAGCGGTCCTTCTCTGCGCGCCTGCGTGGGCCAGGCACCCTCTCCTCGAGCTCATCTAACGCTCAAGAGCCCCGGGTCACAGATGAGGACACCAGCGGCTCTGAGTGCCGAGGCCACCTGGCCAAGACAACCCACAGTGACCTTCCCTCCGGAAGGCCGCCTCTCCGCCACCGTGGCGGGCACCCTCGGGGCGCCGTTTCAGCGCTCTCCCGGGACGAGGAACCCCCGGGCTGAGCTCTGCGGCCCAACGCCCTCTTCTCGGCCGGGCTAACGGCTCCTCCTGCCTCACAGACAAACGCCGCGCAGCGGGTCCGCGTCTCAGAGACGCTGCTCCGCCGCCCTTCGCCGCCGAGGCGAGGCGCCCAGAAGCGCCGCGGCGCCGCCGCCCCGAGGTCACGGAGCCCCGCGGCGACGCGGGGAGCCGCCCGCCGGGAGCACCGGGCAGCCCCGCCCGCGCCCGCCACGCGGGCCTCGGACTCCCTCGAGCCCGCAGCCGACGCCCCAGCCCGCGGCCCCTCGCCCACGAGCCCCCGGCGTCTCCGGCCGCCGGGACCCCTCGGCCTCCCGCGGATCAATCTTGAAGCTGTCTGGTGGCGGTGGTGGAGCAACCAGGTACGGCAGAGGGAGACCAGAGGAGCAGACTTTGTGACCTGCTCTGAAAAGGCCCCTGGTTGGATCAGTTCCCCCAACAGCTTTCTCTCCAGTGCTCACGTCTGATCAGGGTCTTCTCAACTCAAGGGTTTTCTGCATGCATGTTCTCAATGGGAATTATGTGCTTCACTTCCTGTGCAAGTTCTTTCTCTCTCTCTCTTGAAATCACATTTTCTCCTCAATTAGAAAACCTCTTTAATTGTTAGCAGGAGCTGAGGTTCGGTTCCTTGCATGGACAATATCATTAAACACTGGAAAATAAACAAACTGGAAAAGTTTAAGACATTTTCGAACCCTTTGCTTCCCAGAGGGCGTCTGGGGCCCTGGGCAGGACAAGGTTCTGCTGGCCTGGGTTTATATTGTGTTGGAGACTTGACCCCTCCAGCTGTGAGAAGCCGAACTGACAGCGGGTTGTTTTTACTAAACTTCCCAGGATCGCAAACTTGATTCAGGAGGCATTTGCACTGATTTGCGCTGAAGTCTCCAGTGACACGCCAAGCTTCCTCCGCGGGCAGAGTGCATGATGGGAGTGGCCAGTGGTCCTCGGAGCTGACAGCTGGTGTAAACCATCGCAGTCCTCTGCAGCTATTCCACAGGGGCCAGGGAGGCGAGGGGAACTGTGGGAGGGGTTGGTGTGTGAGAACATTTCTTCCCGTCTTGCTGAAATGTGAGTCTAATGAAATGATAATGAGGTTGTGGCCTTTAAGCTCCATTGAGCTTCTTGTGCATTGTAATTTTACCCAGAGTGGGGCTAGTTTTTGAAATGATTAAAACTATCGATTCCTAGGCCTGTGTGGCTTGAATCTGAATTCATTACAGGCCCAGAGGTGAGGGATAAACATTTCTCCCTGGTTCAGCTGGGAAACAGATCCCATCTTGTCTGAGTCTCGTGCCTGCCCACCCAGTTCTCCAGCAGACCTCTGGAAGCGCAGCTAACGAGTATGGGAACCACTGGCAGTGTTGGCAGACAGACAAAAAATAGGACTCAGCATCCATAGAGGGACAAGTTACCAAAGTCCCAACCGGGAGTCCCAGACCATTTTCTGGGACCTCTCCCTCAGGTTGGAGGAGGGAAGCGCTCAGTGTTTAGTCTCGGTGACATTTTCTTACTGACATTATAAGTGAAATGTCTTTTCTGTGGAAAGAAACACAGAAACCCTCCAAAGTTTGACCCAGAAGAACCCTGGAAGGAGAAACTCCAGCCGGAAGGGTGGCTGACAATGTGGGGTGAACTCGGACCTCCTGAGCCCCATCTTTCTCAGGATAAAATGAAGGGTTTCTCTCTCTGATTTTTGTTGTCACCACCGTTCTGGTTCCCAAGAGCATACGGTGACTCTTTTCAAGTTGAAACAGGTTGGCATCTTAAAAAATAACCTTACTTTGAAAATGGTATGGAGGTTTCTCCAAAAATTAAGAAATAGAACATATGATCCAGCAATTCCACTTCTGGGTATCTATCCAAAATAAATGAAAACATTAATTCAAAAAGATATATGCACTGTCATGTTCATAGCAGCATTATTTATAATAGCCAAGCCATAGAAACAACCCAAGTGTCCACTGGTAGACGAATGGATAAAGAAGACGTGGTATACATGTATACAGTGGAATATTATTGAGCCACCAAAAAAAAGTGAGGGTATTATGGGTAAGTGAAGTCAGACAAAGAAAGATAAATACTGTGTGATCTTGCACATATGTAGAATCTAAAAACAAAGATCAAAATGAAAAAAAAAAAAGCTGAACTGGATGAAGGGGATCAAAAGGTACAAACTTTCAGTTATAAAATACATAAATCATGGCATGTAATGTACAGCGTGGGATGTAATGTACAATATAGTTAATACTGTATTGCATATTCAAAAGCTGCTAAGAGTAGACCTTAAAAGTTTTCATCACAGGAAAAAAAATTGTAACTGTGAGGTGATGGATATTAACTAGATTCATCATGGTGATCATTTCACAAGATATACAAATATTAAATCATCATGTTGTACATCTGAAACTAATATATGTCCACTGTATCTCAATAAAAAATAATCTTAAACTATTAAACTGAATAATCTTAATCTAAACCATTAAAGGAGGCCAAGTGAAGTGAAGTGCAAGTCACTCAGTCGTGTCCGACTCTTTGTGACCCCATGGACTGACTATACAGTCCACAGAATTCTCCAGGTCAGCATACTGGAGTGGGTAGCCTTTCCCTTCTCCTGGGGGTCTTCCCAACCCAGGGACCAAACCCAGGTCTCCCACACTGCAGGCAGATTCTTTACCACCGGGGAAGCCCCAAAGGAGGCCAAAAAGAAAATTCAGAAAATGTCAATAGCATAAAAATAGGCATGGGTGTCTTCTATCAAATGCTGTTCTTAGCCCTGTTCTTATCTGAAGGGCTAAAGCAATTTATATACACTTGGCCCAGCTCCCTGCCTGTGTCCATGTGGGGGCCGCCATATTAGAACTGGTCAATCTGCCATCTTAATCTCCTTTCTGACAAGCCTAAGAGATCACATTTTAATGGCCCACCTGGGGCCTCCCAGGCATGTGGAGGTTTGGTCTGAGGAGCAGGAGTTCTCCACCACAGTGCGTGGGTGGTATAAATGACTCAAGGACACAGTTGGGGTGCTGTCCTCCACATGGGGGCAAAGCAGCCTGGCAAAAAGTCCCCTCGACCCCATCCTCTCCTTTTTTTTTTTTTTTTTTAACAGCCCCATTGGGCAGTTGTGGCCATAAAATACACATCAATCATTATATTCAGACTGAGCATCAAGGTCTGCCTTCAAGGTCACACACACCGTGAGCATGTCCATTTTGGAAATGGTGTGATACATTTCCAGTTTTCCTACTCACCTTTTTACAAGTAAGCATTACTATCCCGAAGCTCTCTCTATGCCAGGTGAGGGGCACGCCCTTCCTCTGGGTGTGCATCTGGGGTTCCTCCATCTTATCTTTTTCTCCGTGTGGTCCCCACTATACTGTGGACTCCTTGAAGGCAGGGTTTCATTTTATTCCCTTTTACATCTCATGGCCCAGCACTGTGTCTAGCCCAAAACATACCTGGGCAGATGATTGTTGACTGAATGAATGAGGGAAAGAATCCATGATGGAGGTCATTTGTCATTTAATTCTCAGGACAACCTTGTGAGCCAAGCAGGACAGGAATATGAGCTCTAATTTCCTAGGAAAAAACAACAACAACAACAAGGGAACTCCAGGAGGGAAGGGGCTTGGTTAAGGTCACCCGACTCCTGAAGCTGGCGCCAGGGCTGTGCTGCGGTCTGGTAGCTCAGAGAGGGTTGCGTTTTGCTGCCCACACCCGCTTGCTCTGGGACTTCTAAGAGACCCGTTCTGTCTTTCCCGGAGAGCCTCCTACACAGGTGGTTCCCTGGGCGGTTCAGATCAAGGTCCCCTTTTATTTTCTCCCCCTCCCCCACCCCCGGCACCTGGGCTTTTGAAAGATTAGGCCTAGCAAACGAACTGCAATTATGCAGTAATAATGATTCCATTTTCTCATTTTTATTAATAAAACACATATGCGACGTGCCACTCAGAGCATTCCGTGGAGAGAAAACGAGTTTCCCCACCAGGTGAATAAAATTTCACCCAGAGGCAGGCAGTTCACAAACCACCTTCTGGTCTGGGAATCATGGGCGGTGCACTTGGCAGCCCAGTGGCTGGGTTGGAGGAGGCAGGGGCCGTTTCAGCTGCTCCTGGCTTGCCTTGCCATCCCCACTGGAATCAGCAGACCCTGACTTTTGGAGAAGCGTTCCTGTGATGTGTCAGCTGCTCCGGGAGAGCCCAGAGTGATGTATTCCAAGACCTGTCAGGAGAAAGGGTTTACGGTCAGTTAGGAACTGTAAACTCCCTCCCAAGGAATTGCCCATGGAATTTTAATACTCTGTCTCCGCCTGGGCACTTCCTGCCACTCTTGGCCCGCTCCTCGATGCATATGGAGCAGGGTTCAGGTCTGAGGGTCCCTTGGGAGGGTACACGGCTTCCCTCCATCCAAGTGTCGCAGCTGGAAATGAGAGGCGAAGCGCAGACAGGACTTGGGCCTTGCCGCCGCCTCGGGCCTTGGCAGGGCCCCCTGCCGTTCATTCTCCCCACTCCCTCCCCTTTCTCGGAGCAGGAGTGAGGCCCAGCACAGGCCCGAAGCAGCCAGAAGTGGAACTCTAGCCTGGCTCCTCCTTCTGCCTTTATTTAGGCAACAAACTCTGAGAGCCTCCCTCATGAGGGCCCACTGTGCGCTGGGCAGGGAGCTAGGAGCTGGAGCAGTCAGGGTTCACGGTCCCCATCCCCATGACCCTCGCTGCTGCTATTCAATTCTAATCACCTGCAGAAAAATGAAACAGGAAAAAAGGAAGAAATACGAGAGAAAGTTGCTGGAGGATGAGTGTAGTCAGGAATGACCCAAAGAGGAAGTGAAATAGAAAGCTATGGGACCTCCCTGGTGGTCCAGTGGTTAAGAATCCACCTTCTAACTGCAGGTTATGGGGGTCTGATCCCTGGTTGGGGAACTAAGATCCCGCACGCCATGGAACAACAAAGCCCATGCACTGCTGGCAACTACTGATCCTGCCTGCCTTACAGACTGTGCTCCACAACCAGAGAAGCCCCCTGCACGCCGCTGCGAAGACCCAGCACAGCCAAAAAACCAAAAAACCCAACAGACTGTCAAAATTTTTTATTTAAAAAGAAAACCACGAATGGTTTGGGAAGCCCAAATCGGCCCCTTCCTACAAAATGGCTCAATCCTCTCTGTCTCTCTGCGAGGAAACTCATTTTCAAAATTTATGCTGATAGCTTCGAAGTCTGTGTTTCTTGCCCAGACTTCACTTTTGAATATCAGAAACACCAACGCCCGCCCCCCGCCCCCATATCCAACTATCTTTACCTGGAGGTTGCAGAGGCAACTCATCCATGACCAAGCTCACTATCTCCCATCAGCTGTATAATTAGACTCCCTGATTTCCTTTTCCTTCTCCTTCTCTGCTGAACAGTCTGAGGCTAGTCCTCCTGTGTGGGCTTATGTCAGTGTCCCCCGAGCCCCGTTCAGCCCATGGTACGTGGTAGGCATCGAGGAATATTTGTTGAAAAACAACCAGTCCTACTTCATAGAAAAGTCAGCTGCTATAGGGTCTATTTTCCTAGTTTTCCCTTGTAACTCTTCTCATCTCTTTCTCCTCAAGGAGTGACCATCCTGTGGCTACAACTCTCAGGACTGTTGCTTTAGCAAAACCCAAGTGGAACTGGTGAGATTTCTTCTTCCCACAGGGAACTCTGACCATTGGGGTGGGGTGGAGGCGTTGGAAGGGGGCTGTCAGGACTTTCCTTTGTATCCTAAGTCTTCCAGCCCAGGGCTGGATTTGCATATGTTAATATGGGGCACTGGAGCCGGTTAATGAGAAGCAGTGGGCCATGTGGGTGAGCGGAATTCCTCAGACTATTTTTTTCAGATGTCTTAATTCACTCTCTTTGTTGTATTTCGGCAGATCCAGGTGTTTGGATTGAGTTGGTCCTGGTCCTTGCTCCCCTCCCCCAAATCTCTGAAACCACAGATTTTTCTAGATGCCAGACTCCACCTTTTGTCCAAAGGGAGATGTGGGGGTGTAGCATTCTGCCCACCTGGAAACAGCCCCAAGGAGCTGGCCTGAGGGAGCCGGCCCTGGGCTGGAGAGCCCCAGGCCGAGGGCTGGGGGGTGGGGGTGCTCCTGAGGGGGGTTGAGGGGAGAGGATAGAATTCCTGAGACAAGATCCCTCTATGGAGACAGCCCGCTGGGCTTCCAGCCCTCCATCTGGGTTCCACTAAAAACACATTTTGCGTGTTTCTGTTGTTCTTAAGTCTGGGTTTATTTCAAGGGGAAAATTATAAAGAAACATCTCTGCCTTTATTTCAACAGCAGCTTGTACTTGGGTAGATTTTCATCTGTCTGGCCTGTCCTGCCTGGAGGTGAAGGGAGGGGGTGAGGATGGGGTCACAGAGAGCAGAGGCCCCAGGAGACTGAAGCCCCAGGCTCTGCTAGCTGCCAGTGTCCCAGACCACCGGATCTGTCACAGCTTACCTTCCCAGCTGGATGGTTTGAGAATGAGAGGTGGGGACTGAGGGAGGCACAGGGCAAGCAGAGATCGGCTCAGGCTGCCCACCTGGGAAAGCTCCACAGGCAGAAAGACAAGTGACAGCGTCCCCACAGGCATTTGAAAGCCTTCCCCTGTGAGCCCAGGGCAGCATTCAGTACGTGACCACTGTGGTGAGTCTGGGTTCCATCCTGATAGAAAGTCAGACATAGCAGAGGCTCATCCTGAGGATTCAGGTTCTGACCCAGACCGAGAATCTGCAAGGTTACCTGGAGCCCTTGAACCTGAATCAACCCTCACCTCAGAGACATAGAGAATGAAGGTCAGAGCTAGAGAGGCCCTCAGCCACCTAGCCCAGCTTTACCATTTCACAGGTGAGGAACCAAGGTGGGAGAAGCTACTTGCTGAGGCCACAGAGGGCCACTTGGTGGACCAGACCCACATCCCAGGTCTCAGTGCTTTTCTGCAATGCTGCTTATGAGGGTGGGTGGGTGGCCAGATTTTCATGGAGTGGCCAAGAGCTCTCATAAACACACCATTCAGGGATTAGCAAGTACATGTGCACACAACACGTACACTGGCCCTTGGACCCTGTCAGCAGTACCTGCACCCCCAGCACAGCTGGATTCCTCCAGGGTTGTCTTGGACACTCAGGCTCTGGCAGACGCAGGGACTCTGAACACCATGGTAGATATGGACTTGTCTTTGTATGGAGCCGATGTCAGACAAAGAAAGAATTCACAGCCCGGGCGCTAGGCCCTGGCCTTTACCCATCAGAGAGCAGTTCTTAACAGAGGTCTCTCTCTTCCTCTGAGAAGGGCCTCAGCAAGGACTCAAGCTGACCTGCTTGGGAAGGCTTTGATTGCCCCCTGGTGGCTTTATCTGGCATCTTCAGCCCCGGCTTTCAGGCCCTCAGTCTATTCATTCAGCAAATTTGTACTGAGCCCCCCTACTGTGGGCCAGGAAACCCAGTGGTCAGTAGACTGTAGGAGACTGACATGCAAAGGGAGAATTATAATACTGCTTGATTAATGCTATTAGGAAAGGGTAGGGCACAAAGGAAGTTTAGGCAAGGAGCCTAAGAAAGACTCCTTAAGGGATATGGGCTGACATGCTTCCTGGGCTATGCATAAGCACTCAGTTATTAAGGTTCATTCATTTGGAGTTTATAGTTTACCAAAGGATTGCATTTGCATTTTTTACTACCCACAGTCCCATGAGGTATGTATGACAGTCCTTGTTTTTCAGATGAAGACACTGAGGCTCAGACGCTCAGTGATTTGCTCCAAGTTACAGTCTTGTAATTGACTCACATAATTAGTACAGTTTCCAAACTACTTCATCTGGACCAGACATCCAGGGGAAGGTGGGCATACCAGGCAAGGGCTGCCAGTGGAGATTGGTGGCCACCTCTGCCACCAAGGTGTTGGTAAGGTGGAGGTTAGAACACCTCTCTCCCACCCTCAGTAAGCAGACTTCTGTTCATCCAGAGCTGCACAGAGAGGCCTGGTGGGCCTCATGGGGCAAACACAAACTGGAGAGTTCTGGGCCCGGTGATGATATCCCATTCTCTTCACACACTGGGAAGTGAGGGACAACAAGGGATGTTTCATTCCTCTTTGTTGCCCCCTGCACGTAGTTAGCCTCGAGCTCAAGAGCACAGGGTGAGCACTAAATGTCCCTCTGAATGAGATCCTTGGAGCCACAGCAAGGTGGGCCCGTCTCGGGGTGGGGAGCACAGCTCCAGGAAGAACCTTGTCTTTCATGCCCATGCACAAGCTGGAGCTCCCAGGTCNCGCGAGCTCCTGGTGACTGCACGGTCGGTAGCCGGCTGTCAGCGACGGTAAGAAGCGCCGTCTTCACGCCCGAAGGGGCAGTTTGCTCCCGGCGATCTCCGGAGTTTAGGCCGCCGGAGTGTGGCTGTTGTTCCTGCTTGTCGGCGAGAGGGGTGTCCACGCTGTCCCGTTCAGGTGAGTAGAGACTGGACAGCAGAGCCCGGCTAGGGACGTGGAGGGTCCGTTCCTTCTACACGTTTCCTGGGCAGGAGCCGGGGCCCCGGGGCTTCAGCCCTTCCTCCTGTGCCTATGGCGTCAAGCGTCCGAGGAGATGGGCCTTTTGGCTCTTTCTGGCACTGAGCGCTCCTCCAGCCCTCCGAAAGGGGAGCAGAGGGGCCTTGTCTGCCTGGACGCTGCTGAGCGCCCCAGAGTCCCAGTCGGGTCGAGTCTCCAGACCCTTAGGTTTCCTTGCCCGTCCCAGCCGAGATGTCCCAGCCGTACGGGTGCGGTCTGTGACTCTGCCGCGCCAGCTCACCTGTCCTCCTCCGCGTCCATAGGTGGTTTCAGAGGTGTTAGGACGTTGGGTGAAAGCTGTTGTTTCTTAGCCACCACAGTTTTCGCCCCAGCCCACTGATGAAACGCTGAGATTGGGCCTTATTTTAAAATGTTCTCAAGGATGTGATAGTAAGAAAGTTACTGCTATATCAGCTAAAAATAGTTAGCCTTAAGCATTTTGTAGCTCTTTGTCTTCCTCGCCACGTTTCTTCATAATTTTCTGTTTTGGCACACTTCCCTCAGAGCTGGTCACTTTCAGTTTCTGAGGATTTTGAGGTCCATCCCAGCCTTCTCCTGCTGCCACTTCCTATCGCCATATCCTTCATTGGCCCACCTCGCCTGTCTAAAGGAGTTTCTCTAGTGTCTGCTGGATTCCTGTGTGGAAATCTAAACAGAAGGTGTTGACTTATATCTGGGAGGATTCCCTAGGGTCTTAGGGCCCTGGTGGAAGGGTCACTTGGCTAAAGGGCCCAGGCCCAAGGATGTCAGCAGAGAACCGTTTAAAAAGGCGTCTGTGACAACGGAAAGCAGGTGAAGTAGGAAGCCAGAGGAACAAGAAGAACTACACTGGAGCAGAGGAGGCCTTGGAACCTGGCTGCTACGGCTAAGGTGTAGCTAGGAGGAGGAGGGACGTTCCCCAGGAAGAGAGGAGGCAAGCGGCACACCGGCCAGGCCCTGCAGCCCAGGGCTCCTGGGCAGGGAAGGGCTCCCCAGGGAGCTTCCAGGAAGGGGCCTGGAGGAGGAGCTTGGGACCTGGCGCGGTCAGAGGGAAGGTCGGGAGCGCCAGAAACACAGGGACTGTGGGGACAAGCCCCATGCTGCCCCCCCAGGGTCCTTCTCTCCAACGATGGGGACCGTGAGAACAGCAACAGCGCGGCTCCTCAGGCCGTGAGGCCTGACCTGGCCAAGCCAGGCACTGTCCGAGAGGCGCAGTGTGACGGGGCCTGGGCAGGTGGCAGGCTGCGTCACTGTGTCATCACACGCTGACCCTGCTCAGGGCTGAATCAATCTGCAGTCATCTGCTCTCGGAAGCAGGAATGGTCAGCACCCCCACGCCACCCCACCCCACCCTGTACTCTCCAAGTTTTCTAAATCTCTCTCATCACTGTTTTATTTTCCTGGGGGGTAGGGTGAGCTCTGTCCCAGCAGATCCAAGTCACCTGATCCACTAACCTCCCCACTCAGTTGGGAACCCACCACGTACCCAGCACCGAGACACATCACAACAGGACACAATTTTTAAAGTGCCGAGACTTGACTTTTTTAGATCGGGAAGGTCATAATTCAGGCCCAGTGTGGCAGCAGCGGGAAAGTCACTCAGGTCACCTCTTCCAAGGGAGAGCTGCCCTCCTCGTGAGAAACCTGCAGGGGTCACCTCTCAGGGAGGCGATCGCCTCGGGTCCTGACCCCAGAGGACCAAGGCGGGGTGGGCCGGCCTGAGGAGCACAGTCCCAAACCACAGACGTGTGGGCCACCCGACTCCTCTGCAGGCACGATTTGTTTCCTCTCCTTTCCTGAGTTTTAATATCTGTGACGATCCAGTCACAGCCTTCAAAGCAGAGGACAGGCGGAAGGCTGCGAAGGCTCCTCCCACCCCACCTCCCCCGCCCCCAGCCGCTTCTGTCCCTTCTGGGTCCCCGTGGAGGGAGTCCGTGTGTGAAGACACACTTATCGTCATTTTCCTTTTTTTTTATTTTAACTTGAGCAGGAGTATTCTGTATGTTCTAGGCGGCCCGTGGCTCAGCAGGGTGGAGGGCATCTCCCAGTGACGTGNAAGTTTTCTAAATCTCTCTCATCACTGTTTTATTTTCCGGGGGGTAGGGTGAGCTCTGTCCCAGCAGATCCAAGTCACCTGATCCACTAACCTCCCCACTCAGTTGGGAACCCACCACGTACCCAGCACCGAGACACATCACAACAGGACACAATTTTTAAAGTGCCGAGACTTGACTTTTTTAGATCGGGAAGGTCATAATTCAGGCCCAGTGTGGCAGCAGCGGGAAAGTCACTCAGGTCACCTCTTCCAAGGGAGAGCTGCCCTCCTCGTGAGAAACCTGCAGGGGTCACCTCTCAGGGAGGCGATCGCCTCGGGTCCTGACCCCAGAGGACCAAGGCGGGGTGGGCCGGCCTGAGGAGCACAGTCCCAAACCACAGACGTGTGGGCCACCCGACTCCTCTGCAGGCACGATTTGTTTCCTCTCCTTTCCTGAGTTTTAATATCTGTGACGATCCAGTCACAGCCTTCAAAGCAGAGGACAGGCGGAAGGCTGCGAAGGCTCCTCCCACCCCACCTCCCCCGCCCCCAGCCGCTTCTGTCCCTTCTGGGTCCCCGTGGAGGGAGTCCGTGTGTGAAGACACACTTATCGTCATTTTCCTTTTTTTTTATTTTAACTTGAGCAGGAGTATTCTGTATGTTCTAGGCGGCCCGTGGCTCAGCAGGGTGGAGGGCATCTCCCAGTGACGTGGGACGCGCTGCTCTTGCCACCCTGCCGCGGGCGAGTGGCTGTAGGAGCTTAGTTCCCCAGCAGGGACCAGACCTAGACCCAGCAGAGGAAGCGCAGGGTCCTCACCGCGGAACCGCCAGGGAATTCCCGAAGGCTCTGCTCTCTGGGCCGCGCGGTGGTCACACTAGTGGATGGCCGCGGTCTCTGCAGCCGGTCCCTGGTGCCGGGCCTTTGCCTGTTTGTGTCCCCGCAGTCTTCGTGAGCTCCTTCACCACCCTGGCCAGGGCGACTGCCTGCCCCGTTCTGGCCACTGGCCCTCTGTGGGACCCGGGCTCTCAGTTCAGGGAGTCCACCAACAAGCTTTGGACCAGGGCCTGCGTGGCCAGTGTGGCAGCATCGGAGCTGCTCCCGGCCTACTCCCCGCCGAGGGCGTCCCGGCCTGGCCAGCACACCTGCGCACAGCCTCCTGCAGGCCCCTCCCCTGGCGGCGTCTCTTCACACCCCACAGTCACCAAAACTCCACTGGGCGTTCGACGCAGAGAGCTGGGCCCAGGAGGACAGCTCTCCAGTCGGGGAACAGAGGCCATCTCGGCCATCTGTCCTGGGGGCATCCTCTGGCCAGACCCTCCCGCTCTCCAGGCGAGGGCGAGCCTAACCAGAGGCTCCCCGCCAAGGCAGCCTGGGCTGGTTCTGATGCGGCCAGAGTTCTTCGCACAGGCCTGTCCTGAAGCAGAAGCTGATGGAGACTGGCAGACGGCTGCTCAGCTGGGTGATCCCCAGTTGGTTTCTGACTGTGGAGGAGGAGCTGCGTCTTGCTCAGATTCTGCTCCCACACTGCCAGCACAGTGGCCGCATGTAATAGGTACTTCCCAAGTAGCTGGCGGGTGAGCAGGTGACCCGGCCCAGGGAGAAGGGATGTAGGAAGAAGGATGCCTGAGCCGTGTAGCTCTGGAGGAGGTAGATCTCTTCTAGGTTCGTTACTTTGTTGACTTCTTGTTTTTTAAATACACTGTCGACGGTCGCGTCGGAAGGGACTTGCCTGGTGGCCCCGAGGTCGAGACTTCTCACTTCCACTGCTGGGGGCACGGGCTCGAGGAAACTAAGGTCCCGTGTGCAGCATGGTGCGGCTGAAAGAAGGAAAAGTTCCGAGGTCAAACTTGCTGGCTCCGTAGCTGTAAGGGGGCCCCTTGTGTGGCCAGGCCGTCATTGTCCCGGCAGGTCATACGTCACACGCCAGCACCGTGGCAGCCGGCTGCGTCTGCTCCTCCCTGGAATGTCCGCTCTTGGCCACCACGGCGTCCGGGGGGACCTTGCTTTGCTGGGCAGGTGATGCGCTGGGGAAGCCCGGGGGCTGTCTGCTCTCCAGAGGCCATGTTGGGGGTCCTGAAAACCGCCCTCAGGTTTAATGTTCCCCTAAAAGGACTCATAGAATCCGCTGAGCTGTTACCCTCGCCCCTGTGGTTTGTTACAGCGGAAGGGTGCAGGTCAGCATCACACGGGACAGGCTGGTGGGCGGAGTCCAGGAGAGCCAGCACAGACTCTCCTGGGGCGACATGCGTCCTCCCCGTGGCTCAGCTGCCCACCTAGTCTCTCCAGAGGTTGCACCGTGTGGCTCAAGGCCCCACCGTAAGCGCATTGCCTGCACAAGCTGTCGGGCTGGCCTGAGGACTCAGGGAGGTCAAGTCACTCTTCACAGTGGTCTAGGGCACAGGGCCAGACAAGGCCTTCCTGGGGAACATGCAGTGTAGACAGCCAGGCCCGCTGAGCCAGCCACCCGCTGCCCCCCATCAGCCCCAGCACCCTGCACACAGCAGGGGGCAGCAGCCTGCTGCCTTGGCGCTGGTGGTTCTCGGCCACCTGGCCCCTGCTTCTGCCGGGACGGAGCTCCGAGTCTGTGTGTGCGCCGGCATGCTGGCTGAGGGTTTAGGGAGGGCCTGCCTCTACAGGTGACGGGGGTCACAGGAGGTGCAACGCCAAGCCGTCTTGTCCTCCCCAGGAGCTCATGCGCCAGCGAGGGGCCTTGGAGCGCACGGAGAAAATGGTGGACAAGATGGAGCAGGACCTGAAGACCAGCCAGAAGCACATCAACTCCATCAAGAGTGTGTTCGGGGGGCTCGTCAATTACTTCAGGTCTAAACCCGCCGAGACCCCGCCTGCGCAGAACGGCACGCTCACCCCCCAGCCTAGTGGCAGGTGAGCAGGTGCCCGGCTGGCCGGTGAGCAGCAGCAAAAGGGGGTTTGGTGCAGGTGAACGGGCCTTCAGACCACTTCATGTGCCTTAAAGGGCCCCAGAGACCCTGAAGGTCACTCACCGGCAGGCGTTTGTCCTGAGACACCTTGAAACAAGTATTCTGTGCTACTCCTGAGAGTGCGGACGCAGCCACCATCTAGTCTGCCTACTGTGCGTGAATTGGGTCCCTGTAAACTCCTGCTCCCGGTGGTTTGAAAGAGAACGGTCACTAACCAGTGCCGAGGTGACTTGCTTCCCAGAATTGTTGCCTTAAGAAGCCTTCACGTCAAATTTTCCCATGCCTGATCCAAGTTGCCCGTTGATTGTCACCTTAAAATCACAGATTATGTGCTTCAGGTGTTGGCCAGAGATGTGATAAAATCATGTGTGCAGGGTGGGCAGGCGTGTAAATGTCAGGAGCTAAAACATGAAAAAACCGCGTCTCTGCGGAAACAAGGGCTCTGCCGCTCCTGCGTCAGATCGTTAGCTCTCATCACGAGAGCAGCTTCACCACGGCACAGAAAATCTGCACCCTGCCCACCGCAACACGAAACGCTCAGGGTGCTCCGCTCTTCCGTGTTTCCATAGCTGCCGTCAGGACATCTAGGCTGCCTGGTGGTTCGGTGGTAAGCAATCCTGCCAGTGCAGGTGATGCCAGAGGCACAGGTTCAGTGCCTGCGCTGGGAAGACCCTTTGGAGGAGGAAATGGCAGTCCACTCGGCATTCTGGCCTGGAGAATCCCACGGACAGAGGAACCTGGCAGGCTGCGGTCCGCGGGGTCGTGAAGAGTCGGACACGACTGAGCGGCTAGACAGCAGTCGGGCCGTCCGTCTGTGGCTTGGTCAGAGGAGGCGTCCGCTGCCATCACAGGTGGCGCTCCTTTCCTCTGAAAGTTTTCTTTTTCTCTTAGCCACAGGTTGAAAGAGGCCATCAGCTCCAGTAAAGAGCAGGAGGCGCAGTACCAGGCCAGCCACCCGAACCTCAGGAAGCTCCAGGACTCAGGTTTTCGGGGACACGTTGGGCTGGGGTCGGGGAGCTGGGAGAGGGCATTACTGTGGGGTTCGGCCCCTTCCTCCATGGAGGAAGGGATAAGGAGGTGGGAGACTGGCCCGAGTAGCTCTCAGCTTTTCCGGCGGGGAAGCACCTTTGCTGAGTAGGCTGTGACCCCCAGGATGCCCTCGGCCTAACCTCCAGGCCCCTGGAATATTCTGGGCCACATGGCAGAAGGGACAGTGTGGCTGCCAAGTGGCTGGCCTTGTTGGGGGCAGAGTTGTCCTGGTTTTCTGACTGGACCCAGTGAAATCATAGAGGTTCTCTGCTCGTGGGAAGGGGGCAGAGGAGAGAGTGGCGGCCCTCAGGACTGGCTTCCTGGGGCTGGATGGGCCAGGAGTTGCCTCCCCTCGAGAGCCTGCAGGAGCCCCGCCCCGCCGACACCTGCGTCTGAGCCCACGGGGGCCCAGCTTTGACATCCACCATCCAGAACCAAGGGTGGCTTGTGGGAGTTTGTTGGGGCAGCTAATGCAGTCCATGAGGCCCAGCCCCTGGACGAGGAGTACAGGAGGGAAGGTGTTTTGTGTCAGATCGCCCCATTAATACTGAATGATGGGCCCAGAAACATCCCTTGTCTCGAGAGGAACAGGCCTCCTGGGGGCTTCTATGAACCCCAGAGAGCCAGGCACGCCAGACGTAACCAACCTGCAGGGTCTGGCAAAGGGACCACAGGGCTTCTAGGAGGTCAGAGCCTTGGAGGAAGGGGTAAATGCTGTGCCTTGAGCAAAGAGAGACCCCGAGTCTAGCGAGAGCTGGTCCCAGGAGACGGAACTTGAGGGCCAGGGCCTTTCTGCGTGCGCTTGGAAACAGGTTTAGAGAAGGCTTCCTGGGGGCAGGCGTGTGTTATTCGCATTTCTTTTCCTGTAGCTCGCACGGGTCTGCATGGTGCCCACTCCATTGTACGTCATTACCTGTACTAAGCTCTTTGCTGAGCTCAAGGGCCACGGTCTGGCCAGACCACCCTTACCTGGGGGTCTGTAATCTCGGAAGGGCTGCCCCAAGGGAACATCGCCTTCCCCCACCTTCCGCATCCCCACCCGTCTCTCTCAGTGGCCTCGGACCTGAATGCCTTGGGCCTTCCACCGATTGTCCAGATTAAGATGAGTTTTATGAGGCGACTTCAGGGGTTGTCCACTAACCGTTCTCCCGTGTCTCTTTGTCAACCCAGACTCTGTCCCTGGAGGAGCCGGGTCAGCTGTGAGCTCCGAGGCCTACCCGCGGAACCCGCACCTTCGTGCCTGTCACCAGAGGATCGACAGCAACCTCGGTGAGCCCAGAGTGCCGCTGCCTCCACGCTTGCCCGCACCGGGCCCCGGGGCCTGCCCCCGCCCCACCCCACGCCTGCATGGCTCCCAGCCCCTCACCCCTGCTAGGGTCTGCCCGCCTGCCTCCGTCCCCGCCTCTCGTCTGGGCAGTGACAGCGGCAGGGGCAGGGTCTGGGGGCACACTGTGCGGCCTGGGCTCTGCCAGCCCCCCTCCACCCAGCCCCACGCCAACCTTCATCCGTTGCCCCTTTAAGCTAGTGACAAGGCTTACACCGGTGAAAGAGCAGAGAGCAGCTCTGGGCGTGTCCCCTCTCCCTGTATGCATGCAAACACTTGTACTCCTGCAGGCACACAGATGCACACACACCCGCAGGCACACTCACACTCACAGTCACACAACCCGAAGAAGGGGCTTTACCTTCACCCGGACGGTCCGTCAGGTCAGGACTCCGCTCCGGGGTTGGCACAGCCGTGTCTGGGACCCCCAGGGCCCTCGCCGGCCCCTCCCCGCTCCGGCCAGCGCTCTCTGTCACTGTGCTGACGAAGCCCTTTGTGTACTCGAGGCTGACTGTGACCTTATGGACACCTTTCTTCTTAAAGGCAAATTGAGATTGGTTTTCACCACTTTTTGTGACAGAAAAGAAACATCTATTACAAAGAGGAGTAAAGCCTGAGGTATGTCTCTCAGATGTGCTTCTAGGCGGCAGACCTCCTGTCTGCAGCTCTGCATCTGTGCTTGACCCAGCGTCAGGTTTAAAGGCAGCTGGAAGTTGTGTGGCCCTGTGTGAATTTCTAGAAGAAACACCATGTCCCAGTACGGACAGCGGGTCTCCCCGTGGGGGTCGGGAGGAGGGGCTTTTCCGTCGACCACTTACTGCTGCTTCACTCGCAGCTGTGTGTCCTGGAACCTGTAACTGTTGCCCTGGCCCCGACCATCGCCCAGGAGGGGCCGGTGGCCACAGGGGCATCTGGGGTGCAGGTCCCAACGCCCTGACTTGGCTCAGGCCACGCATACCCTCCTGTCCTGCAGATGAGCTGTCCGCGGGCCTGGGCCGGCTGAAGGACATCGCACTGGGAATACAGACAGAGATCGACGAGCAGGACGACATCCTCGACCACCTCACGACCAAGGTGGACAAGCTGGACGCCAGCATCACCAGCACCGAGAGGAAGGTGCGGCAGCTCTGAGGCGGAGGCAGACTCTGGCCCCCCACGGCGACGAGAGGTCAAAGGTCTTCTATAAACTCCCGAGAAGCTTCACTTACTACTTCAAAATGTGGTTTAACATGTGTTTGCAGATGTTGTAACAGTGGGTCTCGCGAGATTTTGTTTAGAGGACGTGGGGCCCCCTCCCCTCAGGACCCTGACCGGACAGCTGTGGGCCGGCGGCAGGCCGGCCGGCCAGCGTCTCCATGTGCCGTGTGTCCCCCAGGCCGCCCACAGCAGAGCGCCAAGGGCCGGAGACCCCAGTCTGCAGCGCTCCCCCGCCATGAGCCCGTCGTGATCCTCTGAGCCCCAAGAGAGGCCAGCGGCAGGTTCTGGGTGAAGAGAGTGAGCGTCCTTGCTGTTTTCGTGGACAGACACCGCCTCCTCCCCTCCCGGCCCCCGGACTCAGCAGGCGTTTGATTTCAGGAGGAGGAGGGGCTTCAGACCTGCCTTCCTCACTGTGACGCCGGGAAACACCCAGGGAGCAGGCTCAGGAGCAGGTGCGACCCTGGCCCCAGGCTGCGTGGCCAGCCAGCGCTCCGCCCGCGGGTCACCCAGACCGGGCCCCACGCGGCAGCGTTTACTCAGTGCCGGGGGTGCCCGGCCCGTCCAGGGTGCCCACCCTCTCCCTGCGCTGCCGGCCACACGCCTTGACTCATCATTTGGCTGTCTGCCCCCCAGTTTTAGGACTGGAATCTGCACGTGGCAGACCATGCCTGGAAGCATTTGGCTTTTTAAAAGCCCAGAGGTTATTCTAACCGCACTCGCGTGTTCTCGCTTCTCGTTTTGTTAAAGAAGAAGAATCATTTAAAAACACTAATTAAAATTGATTTCTGAACTTAAATGATTTTGTGTTGATACCTACAACAAAACGATTGAAGGCAGAAGGTCTTTTTAAACACAGGTTGTTTAAGGCAACCTTTGAAGACAGGGAAAGGGGCTGATTTTGATGAGACAGTGCAGGTCAGCAGTGGTAAAATCCCCATGCCGTTCACCGTGAGACCTGGCCTGACACGGCGACCTCGCCGCTCCGGCTCAGTCGCAGGCAAACAAAGCCCCTCAGAACGCAGGACAGCCCCGGAGGTCTGCAGTGAGGCCGCAGCACTAATGCAGCAGTTTGCACGCGAAAGTCCCACCCCTGACGCCCGACCGTCCACCCCTGACGCCCGACCGTCCTGAAGACACTGAGCACCCCTGCAGGCAGGCACAGCGTCTGTCGGGCTGCAGCCGCCTCGGGAGGCTGACCCGCGTCCCTGTATCCCTGGGAGCGTCCAGGACACGGCGGGAGGTGACCTGATCCGCACGTGCCCTCCACACATGGCCGTTCGCCTGGTAACTGGAAAAGGGAAAAATGTTAAACGTCCGCTCAGCCCGCACTGAACTCAGCCCGCAGGGCTCGGAAGCATGGCTGCGGCACCCGGCGGCAGCCCTGGGTTTCCCTCCCAGACGCCTCCCCCGCCGGTACTGGGGCAACTTCCCGCTCGTCGCTCTCAGGTGTGGGCCCTTGGAGGTGAGTCAGCGCACCTGGACCCCAGCTGCTGTGATGGGTCAGTAAACACCCAGAGGCTACTGCCAAACACTCTTGGCCTGCCTCTCGCTCCACGGGGTTTGTGACTGCGCTGACTCAAAGCAACGTAGCACCTGATTGTGAGGCTGCTTTCCCCCGGCCCCAGCCTCTTAGCCCAAGCTGTGGAGGGAAGGTTGGCCTCACTCTTCTGGAAACATACCCCCCTGCCACCCACCCACACCCCCGACATACACACACACACACACCACCCCCACCCCCGTGTGTTTGTTCCGTTCTTATTCGAGTTCTTTGTTCTACGCCCACCGAGGGCCAGCCGGCAGAGCCGCTCACTCCTGGAGCACAAAGGAGGACCTGCGGGGCCTCCGGAATCCACTGGTGTCGGGACACGCGGTGACTGAGGAGAAGTGAAGTCTGCCCTCCGGACGCACGTGTCAGGAGACCCGGGGGTGCTGGGCCGGGGCCGCCGCCTTGCCACAAGGGGGCCGGAAGACAGACCTGGGTTTCCACGGTCCATTTGGAAACACACCGTGCCTTCCGAAGTGCGGCCCTCCTAGCAGCTTTCCTGACTCGAGGCTGGCTCCACGTCACACGTGCTCCAGACTTGGAGGCAAGAGTACCTCCCGGGGCTGCGCTCTGACCCCGGGTGGGCCGTGGTGGCCTCTGGGCGTCTTTTCTGCGTGCTGTGGCCCAGGAGATCTGCATTTAGCGTGGACGCAAGAGGGGAAGCCTGTCTTCATCTCGCCCTCCCTAAGTTCTCCTTGAGACTAGCGTGATGCCAAGCGTACACGACAACAGTTCAGTGGGAATCTTGCAGTTTGCCTCCGTGAGCCTTTGCAGAATTGTTGACATTAGCGGTGTTGTGCCGCTTTTCCCGCTCTGATGAGTAAAATGTCTCAAGTACCAATGACAAGTGAGCCGTTCAAAGTGCGTCCGAGCAGGACTCCTGCTCAGAGTCAGTGGCAGAGCGGCTCCCGTGTTTCATGCCTTCAACGCAACAAGTGACCATACTCCTTGAAATAAAATGTGATGTTTTTAATCAGACTCTGCTTCCCGTGGTGGGGACTGGGGTGGGGTGGGGGGTTGACTTCCTGCTGGTCCAGGGGTTAAGGATCTTAACCCCTGCAGGGGTGCAGGGGACACAGGTTCCATCCCTGTCAGGGAGCTGAGATCCATACCATGTGGCCAAACGTAAGGGGAAAAAGGAAAGTTGCTGAGAGTATAAATCTTAAGAAGTTCTCATCAGAAGAAAAAAACGGAGGGTGGAGAGGGGGATAAAATGAGAGAAGGGATTAAAAAAAGAAAAAAAAAAATGGAGGGACTTGCCCTGGTGGTGCAGGAGCTAAGACTCTGCTCCCAGTGGAGGGGTCCTGGGATCAAATGACCCCTAGTCAGAGGACTAGATCCCACAAGCCACAAATAAAGATCTCACCTGCTGCAGCTAAGACCAGGTGCAGCCAAATAAGTAAATAAACGAAACTGGAGGAGGTGGTGGATGTTAACCAAGTTTATCATGGTGATTGTTTTACAGTGTATGCGTACATCTAAGCACCGTGCTGTACACCTGGAACTTAAAAGGTTCTACGTCAACTATACCTTGGTCTGAAAGCATCAGGTCTTCAACACGCAGTCCTCTTTATGATCCAACCTTTGAACCGTGGTATTGGACAAGACTTGAGAGTCCCTTGGACAGCAGGGAGATTGAACCCATCAGTCCTGAAGGAAACCAACCCTGGGTGTTCACCAGAAGGACTGATGCTGAAGCTGAAGCTCCAGTACTCTGGCCACCTGGGGTGAAGAGCCAACTCATTGGAAAAGACCCCAATGCTGGGCAAGATTGAAGGCAGGAGAAGGGGACAGCAGAGGGTGAGCTGGTTGGGAGGCATCACCGACTCCATGGACCTGAACCTGAGCGCAGGAAGGGGATTCCTGGCATCCTGCAGCCCGTGGGGTCACAGAGCAGGAACTGACCGAGCAACTGAACGCCACCACCGCAGTTAGACTCGGACAGCGGGAGTAAAATTCTCCCACCGCTGAGAGCCCGTCCTCTCCCTGCCAGAAGGAAGGCCATTGGAGAAACCAGGTTAAAATCAGAAGCTTCTCTTGCAGAAGCTCTGTTGTTCTCTAGACTGAGCGATGCCAGGCAGGGCTGTGCGCTTTCACCTTTGACCCCATGACTGGTGTGGCTGCGGCCATGTAGCCATCAGCCATCGAGTGAAGTCAAAAGCTGAAGGCATCTCGACCGAGAAAATCAAAGAAGCAAACCCAGTGTCTGGACACCCTGACACTGGGTCTCAGTTGCGGCATGTGGGGTCTAGTTCCTAGACCAGGGGTCGAACCTGGGCCCTCTGCATCAGGAGCAGGAGTCCTAGCCAGTGGCCACCGGGGAAGCCCCCATCCTGGCTCTTGAGCTGCCTGACCACAGGCCTCCCGTCATGGGGAATGACAGGTATCCTCACTGCTTCGACTATTTTGAATCGGGGTTTCTAATCCTCTCAGCGGAAAGCTGGTTATACTGAGAGTCCGTGGTGAGTAAACCCTCCTAAGATCACTAAGTCACTCTTCGGCTGCAGGAATGGGCGGATCCGATTGCCTGATCGCAGGAGGGCTGGACCCCAAGCTGAATCATCACTGCAGTTAATAGACTTTGCTCTAAGAGTGGAGAGGATCTTGGGTGATTCCTGAGTTTAAACAAAAACAGCCTTCCACCTTCCCCGGTGGCTCAGTGGTGAAGAATCCTCCTGCCAGTGCAGACCCCACTCCAGCCCTCTTGCCTGGAAAATCCCATGGACGGAGGAGCCTGGTGGGCTGCAGTCCACGGGGTCACTAAGAGTCAGATACGACTGAGCGACTTCACTTTCACTTTTCACTTTCATGCATTGGAGAAGGTAATGGCAACCCGCTCCAGTGTTCTTGCCTGGAGAATCCCAGGGACGGGGGAGCCTGGTGGGCTGCTCTCTATGGGGTCGCACAGAGTCGGACACGACTGAAGCGACTCAGCAGCAGCATCAGCAGCCAGTGCCGGAGACATAGGGGTTTGATCCCACAAGTCATGGAGCAGCTAAGCCCCGTGCACCGCCCTAGAGGCCCTGCGCCAAAACTGCTGGAGCCCGTGGGCCCAGAGCGACCACCACCAAGCCATCTTCTGGCTTCTCACAAGAAGCCACCTCAGTGAGCAGGCCGAGAACTGCAGCTACAGAAAAAGCCTGCAGGGTGACGAAGACCCAGCGCAGCCAAAAACACATTTTTAAGCCTTCATTTTCAGAAGTGTGATGTCCGTGTGCCTGCTAAGTCACTTCACTCACGTCCAGCTCTTTGCGACGCCCCTCGGGGAGCTGCTGTTAGGACGTGTGGGAACCCGAAACGTGCGTGTACAGAGGGTTCTGAGGAGGAAGCACTGGCGCTTTCCGACTGGCTTTGAGGTTCTCGTTTTGAGTGAGGAAAGGGGAACTCGGGACCGCGATTTTCCGTTGAAACGATGTCCTCCCTGGCGGTCCAGTGAGTACCACTCTGTCCCTGCCCTGCCCAGGCCCTGGGTTCAGTCCCTGGTCAGCAAACCAAGAGCTCTATAAGCCGTGTAGCTCGGCCGATCAAATGGGATGAAATGACAGGGCAAAACAGTGCACGAAAGCATTCTGAGCAGAAGCAACGTGCTGTGACTCTAAAGGAACGCTAAGCGGGTTGATGCACTTCCTGTGCTGTCGCAGTTAGAAGCAGCAGCAAGATCTCATCCCCACACTGTTTGCATCAGATGTATTTCCTGAGCTGTAACTACACAGTTCCAGCAGAATTTTTCAGACCTTGATGCCAAGCACAATGGAAACTTCCATATTTCAAAATCTATTTAATTGGGCAATTCAGGAGTTCCCACCCAAGCTTCAGTTGAAGATGATTAATCTGCAATGTATTCATAACAACAAGCTAAGAGGCAAGTGTCCAGAGAATCTCGGAGCATTCGATACATACCATCCCACAATCTGGCTTCCCTGGTGCCTCCACACGGTAAAGAATCTGCCCGCAGTGCAGAACACCCGGGTTCAATCCCTGGGTCAGGAAGATCCCCCGGAGAAGGGAATGGCTTCTCACCCCAGTACTCTTGCCTGGAGAATCCCATGGCCGGAGGAGCCTGACGGGCTGCAGTCCACGGGGTCGCACGGAGCTGGAGAGGGCTGACCGACTAACTCTTTCGCTTTCATCCCACAGTGAATGTGCTCCAGTAAAATCGTGCAGTGTGGGCAGCACCATCTGGGTGCAAGACATCGTCAGAGATGAAACAGCCTAATTACATCTAGCTCGGCACTGGCAGGTCAACATTTCGACGTTAGGGGACGCTGATACCGAAACCCAGCGAAGTGAAATGTTATCCCAAATGAATCTCATTATTCTCACGCGTACACTTGATGATGAAACAGTTACACTCCACTACTATGGTATTTTGAACTTCCTTTTAAAATATTGCAGAAAAAATGTTCTCATTAGGTGAGAGAATGTTCCAGATTGATAAAAACAGGGGGTGCAGATCCCCTGAGGTGTTAAGATGCTCCCATTTCCCAGGATTTTCTTCTGGAGCCAGGGAAGAAGAGCAGGAGGCTGCAGCAAGATCACATGATGTTTCTTGATCTTCCTCTTTGTCCTGCAAAGCCTTAAATATTCGCTATCTGGGTCTTTAGAGGAAAGTTTGGGGACGCCCGGTCTAAAGGGTTGCACAGCACAGACCAAGAAGGAATGAGAGAGAGAATCAGTGTGCCTCTAGGGAATTTCAGTAAAGGCACTCCAAAGGCTCTGAAATCAGGAGAAACAAGACAAGCTGCCTTTCGGCTCAAATGACACAAACATGGACTTTTAAGAAACGAATTTATTTACCTATGTGGCTGCATCGAGTCTAAGTTGGCGGCACCCTTAGTTGCGGTCCACGGGATCCTAGCTCCCTGACCAGGGCTCAGTCCTGGGCCCCCCGCGCTGGGAGCAAAGAGCCTCAGCCACTGGGCCGCCAGGGAAGTCCGAGAAAATGGATGTTTTATAAAAGAGGTGGCGGAGCAATTAAAACGAGGTTAGAAAATGCCAGGGGGAGCCATGACCAGACTTCAAGACACTGGCCAGTGTTTTCTAGAGGGGTCGGTAGAGCTTCCAGATACAGCAGCCAAGCCTCGTGCAGAGATGTCCCCCTGGGAAAGAAGAGACTAGCACGTTGATATTTTAAATAGTGCGTCATGGGAAATTACACTGGGGATGTGGACATTATTTTATTAGTATTGAAGCAGCAAACTAATAGGTGGGGAAAGAAGAATACCAATAAGCTCCTCTTTTGTTTTAGGGAGAAAAATTTGGAAATAAACGTGAAGCACGGAGGAGTAGTGACGAACTGCAGGGTGAGAGGGAGAGGCGGGTCTCCAAGGACGAGTCTAATCCAGGCAGTGGCCAACCCGTGCTGGTGGAGATCACACCTGAGAACCCCCGACCCGATCAGGTCGCACAGGCAGGCCTCTTCTACCTTAATGTCTTTGCCAGCAAAGAATCGAGGGCAGGAAGAAGGCACAGACACTGTCCTCCCGGGTCCTCAGTAAGGCAGCAACCTGGAAGACCGTCCGGCCTTAACCGTCGCTCGCAGGGTTGGACCAGACAGGGGAGAAGCAAAAGTCAGTGGGGGGGGGGGTGCGCGCGGGCGGGGGGGCTTCCCTGGTGACTCAGCAGGTAAAGAATCCGCCTGTCAGTGAAGGAGACACGGGTTCGATCCCTGATCTGGTAAAATCCCACAAGCCATGCAGCGGCTGGGGCCGGGGCGGCACAACCATTGCGCCCTGCGCTCTGGAGCCCTTCCCTGCCACCGGAGGCACCACAGCAAGAAGCCTGTACGCCACAACTAGAGGGGAGCCCCGCTCGCCACAGCTGCAGAGAAACCAGCCGTGCAGCCGTGAAGGCTCCGCACAGAAAAGCAAAACAAATAAATAATTTTAAAAATTCTTTGGCGGGGGGCTTCACTGCCGGTCCAGTGGCTGAGACTCTGCTTCCAATCCAGGGGGTGCAGGTTTGATTCTCGGCCGGGGAGCTAAGACCCTGCATGCCACGTGGCGAGGCCAAAAAAGAGAGTCGGCGTTGAGTCATCAGTACAGACGCAGCCTCAGGGACAGGAACCCTGGCAGGTTGCTCGAAAAGCCTTGTCGATTGAGTCTAAACTGTAACTATCTGAGAAAAGAGTAAGTACAATGCTATCTGGAAACCTCGGGAAGAGCAAGCTAAAGCAGAATCACAAAGCTTTCTTACATTATGGCCCCTTTTTAAAGCTTCTTGTTTTTTGTCCATTCATTTCCATTTCATTACCTCTTAGTATCTAAGGCTGTTTTTTGGGGGGGAAAATTTTTAAGCTTGTTTCAGCTGTGCTAAGGAAAAATAAGAAATTACTTAATTATTTTTATTGTGAAAAAATCCAAACATATACAAAAGTAGAATAATATAATTAATAGCTCCCCCTGCCACACACACACACACACACACACTTTGTGTCTCCAGCTTCAACAATTATCAACAAGGCCATTCTTGGGACTTCCCTGGCAGTCCAGCAGTTAAGACTCCACGCTTCCATCCCTGGTCAGGGAATTCAAATCCCACGTGCCCCAGGCTGCAGCTGGAAAAAAAAAAAAAAAGACCATGCTTGTTTCACCATTATCCAATCCAGACAGTATTCCCCACTGGAGTATTCTGAAGCAACAGGAGAGGTATTTTGATTCATCTTTAAGAGAAATTTTTAAAGATGGGAGCATGGCACTTTCCCAGCAGAATAGTGATGGTATCTGAAATCCAAACTGGGGGACAGATCCACCCTATTGCAAGACTGGCATTCCTTTCCGGTGCTAGAATCTACCTTGGAGGGCCTCAGTTTTCCTATTAGCAAAGCAAGCAAAATGGACTAACTTATAGGCAATAATTGTGTAACACTGAAATGAACCCTGGACTTCAAAAGACCTCCCTGAGTGCCTCTTGCAAAGCATACAACTTACGATAACTTCTCTGAGATATAATTGTGTATCTTTGAGATGCTCACTAAACTTTTTTTTTTGTATTTAATTTTGTATCTATATGTAAACTTATTGTGATAATCAGTTTATGATGTAAGCAAGTCAAACCATTATGCTGTACACCTTAAACTTATACAGTGTTATGTCAATTATATCTCTATAAAACTGAAAAATAAGTATTAGAAAATGAAAAAAATATGACAAGGAACGAAACAGTCAACTGGTAAGTCAGGTTAGGATTGGAACCCAAGCCTTCCTCTTCAAATTCTGAGCTACTCAAATTGTGCCTGAAAGTAACACGACGCGAAAGTATATGGAGGGAAGCTGAAAACCTGCTTTGCTGAGTCACAAAAGGCACTAGACCATGACGATTCCCCTTGAGTTTACCCTGGAAGGAACATCAGCCGTCACCCCGCCGCCACAGTGGTCCCCAACATTCTGAGCGCCAGGGACCCTTCAGGGGAAGACAGCTTTTCCTTGGGGCGGGGGGAGATGGTTTCGGGATGATTCAAGCGCATTCCTTTTACGGTGCCCTTTATTTCTGTTATTATTACATCAGCTCCACCTCGGGTCATCAGGCATTGGGTCCCAGAAGCTGGGGACGCCTGCCCTACCTACAATGCAGGACAGGCTCAACCCAGCAATGAGAGTCGGCTGACCAGGGGTCTAGGCCAGGGCTCCGATGCCTTTCTGGACAGGCGCTCTCCTCTCCCGGGCTGCGGGGTGGGGGCGGGGGCTCCTCAACAGTCATTCATTCCGCCCAGGTGTGGGATCAGCCTAGGGTG
>SJYX01002517.1:0-13970 GCA_006410675.1 Oreotragus oreotragus
TTAAGGAATCTCCACACTGTTCTCCATAGTGGCTGTACTAGTTTGCATTCCCACCAACAGTGTAAGAGGGTTCCCTTTTCTCCACACCCTCTCCAGCATTTATTGCTTGCAGACTTTTGGATCACAGCCATTCTGACTGGTGTGAAGTGGTATCTCATTGTGGTCTTGATTTGCATTTCTCTGATAATGAGTGACGTTGAGCATCTTTTCATGTGTTTGTTAGCCATCTGTATGTCTTCTTTGGAGAAATGTCTATTTAGTTCTTTGGCCCATTTTTTGATTGGGTCGTTAATTTTTCTGGAGTTGAGCTGCATAAGTTGCTTGTATATTTTTTATCCCATCCGTGTCTTTTTTCTCATTTTCTCACACTGCATTCTGCTCATGGCTTAGTATACAAATCCCTTGATTTCTCATCTCTCCTATTACCTGACTGACTCACTCTGAGTATCTAGACTTGTTGTAGCCAAACTCTATCCCCCTCAAAGCTCACATAAAATACTGTCTCCTCTGTAAAGAATCCTCATCCCAGAGCAATCCCTCTCATAGCAATATCCTTACCAATCTTAAAAAGCTTCACTCAAGACCCTCCTCATGATATCCCTGGTGGTCAAGTGATTAAGACTTCACTTTCTAATGCCGGGCGGGATGTGGGTTCGATCCCTGGTCAGGGAGGTGAGATCCCACATTCCTCTCAGCCAAAAAGAAAGGAAACACAACCTCGAAACATAATCAGAAGCAATATTGTAACAAATGCAATAAAGACTTTAAAAATGGTCCACGTAAAGTGAAAGTCACTCAGTCATATCCAACTCTTTGGGACCCCAGGGACTGTAGCCCACCAGGCTTCTCTGTCCATGGAATACTGGAGTGGGTAGCCAGTCCCTTCTCCAGGGGAATCTTCCTGACCCAGGGATCAAACCTGGGTCTCCTGCGTTGCAGGTGGATTCTTTACCTTCTTAGCCACCGGGAAAGCCCAAGAATACTGGAGTGGGTAGCCTTTCCTTCTCCAGGGGATCTTCCCAACCCAGGAATCAACCCGGGGTCTCCTGCATTGTAGGCAGATTCTTTACCAGCTGAGCTACCAGGGCTACATAAAAAGAACCTTTAGAAAATATTGTCTCTATATTTATAAAATAGTTGAGATATATGTGTGTGTGTGTGTGTGTATACACACTATATATGTGAGTGTAAATATACTATATTTAAGTATATGTATAGTATATGTGTATACTTATATGTAAGTATATATGTGTATAATTTATATACATATATACATTTATATTTCTATGTATGTATATAAAGCCTTATCTTTTAAACATTTGTTTCACAGATATTTCTGGAGTACTTAGTTCGAGGACAATCTATAGAAAGTGTTTTATTTCTGATTCATGTATGTGTGTATATACATATATGTACATGAATATATATATACCCCCAATGTATTAGTTATCTATCAATGTGTAAGTGCTTACCCCAAAACTCAGTGGCTGAAAGCAAAAGGTGTCCATTATCACAGAGTTTCTACAGGACAGGTGTCCTGAGGTGGCTTAGGTGGGTGCTTCTAGCTCCGGCTCTCTCATGAGGCTGCAGTCAAGCTGTCTTCCAGGAATGCAAGTCCCCTCAAGGCCCAAACAGGGCCAGAGAATTTCTTCCAAACTCACTCACGTGGTTGTGGGCAGACCACAGTTCCTAGCCATCTGGGCTGCCTGCCTGGTGGCTGTGTGTCCCACATCATGGGAACTGATGATCAAAGAGAGAAAGAAAGAGACCAAGATGGAAACTATAAAAGGATGCTTTTATAACCTACTCAGGGAAATGACATCTCATTTCCACTTCTGCCTTGCTCTCTGCACTAGATACAAATCAATCAGTTCATCACATATGCAGTGGGTGGAGGTTACACAAGGGCATGAGCACCAGGAGGCCAGGGTTATAAATTTGGAGGCTGCCTATCATGCCCAATTAGCACTGCAAATATACAGAAAGTATCTCATGAATCATCTCTCTAGGGTTTGCTGAAATTCTTCACCTGGAAAGTTATAGTTGTCATCAAGTTTGAAAAATTGAAAAAATTTTCATCACTTCTTAGAACATTTTCATCACCTTCCTTTCTTTTTTCTTTTTTGGACACCCATTCAATCCTTGCTCTGCTACAGCTTAGAAATGCTCTGTTCATTGTTTTATTTTCTTCTTCTTCTTCTCTAGCCTTCTATTCTCTGTATGTCTCATTTTGGGTAGTTTCCATTTTTATATAGTGAAACTAATTTTTTCCCCCCACAATGTCTTATCTGCTGTCAATTCTGTCCAGTGTCTTTCTCATCACAGACATTTTATTTTTCTTCTTGAGAATTTGTACTTGTTTTTTTTTTTTGTGTGTGTGTGTGTGTGTGTGTGTCTTTTATGTTTCTTATGCTTTCTGCTGCTTTGTTGAATATGCAAAGGATATTGTAGGACTGTTTTATCCTGCTTGTATACTAATTATTATTTTCTGTTTCATCTTTTTCTATTGATTCATTTTTTCTGTTTGTTGTGGGAAGTTCTTCCCAGGCTTCTCTGCATGCCTAGTAAATCTTGATTCGATGCCATGTGATATGAGTTTTATGTTTTGGGGTGCTGAATTTTTAAAAAATGTTATCCTTTGAATACCTGGGGGCTTTTTACTGAAATGCAGATGAGGTACTTAGAAATAATTTTATTCTCTTGAGAGTTTTTGGTTTAAAGCGTTGTTGGGTAGATCCAAAACAGTGTCAAGTTTAGAGTTACGTTTGCTGAGGATTCTACTCCGTGTGTTGGGGCATCTTTTCCTACTGTCTTAGGGGAACTTGAACTGTCCCGACTCTCTATGAATTTCAAGCGTTGTTTCACCTATTCCTTCTGCTGGTTCTTTCCTCACCTTGGCAGTTTCCTTATGTGTGTTAAGTCACTTCAGTCATGTCCAACACTTTGCGACCCTGTGGACTGGGGCCTGCCAGGCTCTTCTATCCATGGGACACTCCAGGCAAGAATGCTGGAGTGGGTTGCCATGCCCTCTTGCAGGGGACCTTGCTGACCCAGGGATCAAACCTACCTCTCTCATGTCTCCTGCATTGGCATGCAGGTTCTTTACCACTAGCGCCACCTGGGAAGCTCCTGTTTCCTTATGCACAGGAGCTAATCAGTATTTGGCCAAACACTTGAGAGAATCCTTTGCAGACCTCTGCATCTCTCCTGCCTTCCTCTTTTTCTCTTTCCCTGTAGATCTTCCCTCTGTCTATTTCCACTGTAAATGGTGGCCACCTCAGCCTCTGTAATCTCTTCTCAAATCAGAGAAACTCCAGGCTCTACTTGATCTCCCATCCTGGAGCTGTGACCTGGAAACTCTCCAGGCAGTAGAGGGGGCAATACGAGGGCTTACCTCACTGTATCCTTTCCCTCGGAGGTCACATGCCTGAAAAATACTTTTTCATATATTTTGGAAACATGGTTTCATATATTTCATTTTTCCCCAGGTATACGAAGGCAAATTGAGTTTCTTTCTTTTTTTTTTTTAAGATAATTTTTTTAATAGAACAAAATGCAATTATTGGAGGACAATTGATCTACAATAATGTGTTAGCCTCTGCGACGTCCCCATGGACTGCGGCCTACCAGGCTCTTCCGTCCATGGAATTTTCCAGGCAAGAGTACTGGAGTGGGGTGCATTGTCTTCTCCAATCCAACCCTTCTAGGTTATCACAGAGCACTGAATTGAGCTCCCTGTTTTACACAGCAAATTCTCACTTGCTATCTATTTTATTAATGGTAATGTATATGTTTCCCTGCTATTCTGTTTCTTTTATTCCCTCATGGCCAGAAGCTAAAGTCTAGTCCTATAGATAACTGATTTGATCTCAAACATATAACCTCTCAGTATCCTGTATGACATTTATTGTATACTAAAGAAAAACCCGGCAGAACATTTTTACATGGAAAATTTTATTCGAGCAAAAATTGAGGAGTGTAGTCCAAGAACAGCTTCTCAGAAAGTTCTGAGAATGATTATGGGAAATTTACTAAAATTTTTAAAAGTCACAGAGAAATACACTAAAGGTCAGGATATCTGAGTTGATAACTCTTTATCATATTATAATGTCATTTTTTTTGGATCAGTCAATTGCTGGAAGAAATTGAGCCAGATCAGAGTTTTTAGTATTTTCACCCCGAAGTTTACTGTATTACTATTATTATTTTCAATTTAGTTACAGTGAATATCTTCCTGGCAGCTCCGATAAGCGGGTCCCACCCTCGTATAAATGTCTGATGAACAATCTCTTTGGGGCTTGTTGAGCTTCTTAAACCTGAGGGTCCATCAGCACCCAGTCAGAGAGCTGGTAGCCATGAAATCAGTGTTGATTCGCCGAGTTGATCCAGTTTCAGCCAAAGGCAAGGAAGTAGCATTTTAGCCTGCACTATCTCATTATGGGACATAATCTGTCCTTAAATGTAAGGCTGGGGCTTCCCAGGTGGCACTAGTGGTAAAGAATCCCCCTGCCAATTTAGGTGACCCAAGAGATGCAGGTTCAATCCCTGGGTGGGGAAGTTCCCTGGAGCAGGAAATGGCTCCAGTATTCTTGCCTCGAGAATTCCATGGACAGAGGAGCCTGGCAGGCTACAGTCCGTGGGCCGCAAAGAGTTGAGCATGACTAAGCAACTGAGCATGCTCACATGCAAAAGGAAGCCTTTATGGAGTCTAGGGCTCAAATCTTAGCAGTCTTTGCCTCAGTAAGTAGTATCTTTACTTTTAACTAGAGTTCTTTTTTTCAAAGACCTGGCTCACCACCCTGAATATCAGCGAATCTTTTCAATATCAATCAGACAAATTTCCAGGTCTCAATGATACCTAGCAAAACTTCTGAATCAGGATACTGCTTCCTCGGCTTTTTAAAATAAACCAAGAACATGCTGATTTTTTTCTCAAGACCCTTGGTTGAACAGGATCTCAATGCATTCTAGATTAACATAATCTAAAGTGATTTGGTCATCAAGCATGAAGTCACTGAGCAACTTCGCCTTTCAAGGTAACTGGCAGATAATCAAAGCGATGACTCATGATTCAAAGCACCCTTATTCATCTTTCATTTGCAAGCTGAATAAAAGTGCAAATTTATAATCAAAAGAGTTGTATAAAAGCAGCAGGCTCTATAGCACCTGTCTCTTATACACATCTAGATGTGTATAAGAGACAGGTGCTCACGTGTGTGGCCTTGAGCTCTTTATCTCTTTGGGCCCCACCACAAGACTAGTCTTCACTTCCACAGGCGTATACATAAGGTGCACAATCATTGCATGCGGTATGACAGGTAGACGGTCAATCATCTGTTCCATGTTCTTACCGGGTCCAAGGAGATCTTTGGTTGGAATAAAAGATGTGCATAGACTCTAGACCCCAATGGTGCGCTGTTGTCCAGCAGACCACCCCCAAACAGTGGCTAAAAACAACAATCATTTATTGAGCTCACACACCTGTAGTCTGGGCTGGGCTCTGTGGGAAGAGCTCTCTTTGCTCTAAGAGGCATCAGACCGGGAGTTCACCTGGGGCTGGAGGACCCACTCTCAAGATGGCACACCCCTGTGGCTTCCAGGGGTTACTGTCAGCTCCCCTCCACGTGGGCCTCTCTCAATCAATCCTTAAATGTAAGGCTGGGGCTTCCCAGGTGGCACTAGTGGTAAAGAATCCCCCTGCCAATTTAGGTGACCCAAGAGATGCAGGTTCAATCCCTGGGTGGGGAAGTTCCCTGGAGCAGGAAATGGCTCCAGTATTCTTGCCTCGAGAATTCCATGGACAGAGGAGCCTGGCAGGCTACAGTCCGTGGGCCGCAAAGAGTCGAGCATGACTAAGCAACTGAGCATGCTCACATGCAAAAGGAAGCCTTTATGGAGTCTAGGGCTCAAATCTTAGCAGTCTTTGCCTCAGTAAGTAGTATCTTTACTTTTAACTAGAGTTCTTTTTTTCAAAGACCTGGCTCACCACCCTGAATATCAGCGAATCTTTTCAATATCAGTCGGACAAATTTCCAGGTCTCAATGATACCTAGCAAAACTTCTGAATCAGGATACTGCTTCCTCGGCTTTTTAAAATAAACCAAGAACATGCTGATTTTTTTCTCAAGACCCTTGGTTGAACAGGATCTCAATGCATTCTAGATTAACATAATTTAAAGTGATTTGGTCATCAAGCATGAAGTCACTGAGCAACTTCGCCTTTCAAGGTAACTGGCAGATAATCAAAGCGATGACTCATGATTCAAAGCACCCTTATTCATCTTTCATTTGCAAGCTGAATAAAAGTGCAAATTTATAATCAAAAGAGTTGTATAAAAGCAGCAGGCTCTATAGCACTGTACGCAGATGAGTTACTCCAGTACGTGTTAAGCTGTCATTGGCTGACAGTGTTCCTTTCCTTCCCAAATCCAATCCAGTGGTTCCTGTTATGCAATTGGACTTCACCACATCTAAAGCTGTTTGCAACTTAAGCAATATCAGTCATGGACATTTTCATTTCAAATTCGCTCTCTGTCTGGATGTACCACATGTTTCCATGGAATTATTACTCACATCGATCATTCCTTTTGCTATTTACCCAATGTATCCTATAATCTGAATGACAGAATTTCAAACTTGTGTCTCTAGAACTTTGTACTCTATC
This sequence comes from Oreotragus oreotragus, assembly GCA_006410675.1. Classification (NCBI taxonomy): domain Eukaryota; kingdom Metazoa; phylum Chordata; class Mammalia; order Artiodactyla; family Bovidae; genus Oreotragus; species Oreotragus oreotragus. The sequence continues at coordinate 6,665 of SJYX01002517.1, forward strand.
TTAGTTGTTTTTTTTGACCCACTGTGGTCATAAACAATAGCCTTATGCAATCGATATAGCAATAGAGAACAGAAACAATAATAAGCAAATAACAAATAGAAGATACTAGTATAGAACATAAGCTCACGTTCAGCCACTTACCCGCTAGTGACTTTCAGCAAATTCATTTCTCTTATGTGTGCTGGAATACTATTCCCATCAGACTAGGGTAAAGATAGTCAGTATTTTAACTATGTTAAAGCCAAAGCAGATTTTCAATAAATGGAATATTTAGATATTATACTGATGATAATGATGAGGAAGACGATAAAGTTCATTTTGTATAATTCTCTTTTTCTCAAATTCATTGGTTTTTTTCAACATTTTATTGTGAAAAATTTCAAACATACCTGTAAGATTTACCATGAAAATCTGCCTGTGTACCACCTAGCTTTTACTGCACATTTTGTGATACCTCTGTACAACTATATCTCTCTGTCCATCGACCAATCTGTTTAATTGTGGACACATGTCAAATTCAGTTGCAGACATTATTACCCCTTACCCCCATGTATAGTTTTAAACTAGAGTTCTTTTTTACTTTGACTAGAATTTTTTTGTGTGTAATTCTTACATACATTCAAGTGTACAAGTATTAAGTATACATTTCCTGAGTTTGATTAATAAGTACATCTCTGCAGCCAAGATCCTAGGACATTGCCTTCATCCTCCAAAATTACTTCGTGTTCCTCCCCAGTCAGTATTTCACACACACACACATACATACATGCACAAACACATATGCTTATATCTACAGCACTCACAGACACCGCAGACAGGCTGCCTCGGCTCAGACACTTTGTTCATCACAGATTAGTTCTGCCTGTTGTCTAGAACAGGGGTCTCTAACCCCAGTGTCAGTCTGTGGCTGGTTAGGAACCCAGCCACATGGCAGGCAGTGAAGAGCAGGTGAGCAAGCAAAGCTTCTTCTGTATTTACAATCACTCCTGTCACTCGAATGACCGCCTACACACCGCCTCCTGTCACATCGGCAGTAACACGTGATTCTCAAAGCAGCAGGAACCCTAGTGTGAATGCGCGTGGCAGGATCGAGAGAGCAGGTGAGCAAGCAAAGCTTCTTCTGTATTTACAATCACTCCTGTCACTCGAATGACCGCCTACACACCGCCTCCTGTCACATCGGCAGTAACACGTGATTCTCAAAGCAGCAGGAACCCTAGTGTGAATGCGCGTGGCAGGATCGAGGTTGCACGTTCCTAATGAGAATTGTTTGAAACCATCCCCCCAACCCAGGCCATGGAAAAATTGTCTTCCATGAAACCGGTCCTTGGTGCCAAAAAGGTTGGAGGATCACCAGTCTAGGAGAGAAAATAAGCAGGGTAATNGAGGTTGCACGTTCCTAATGAGAATTGTTTGAAACCATCCCCCCAACCCAGGCCATGGAAAAATTGTCTTCCATGAAACCGGTCCTTGGTGCCAAAAAGGTTGGAGGATCACCAGTCTAGGAGAGAAAATAAGCAGGGTAATATATATGTATTCTTTTGTGTAAAGGTCCTTTTTCACTTCTCACGGTGTTTCAGATTTCATCCATTCTGCCATGCGTATCAGTAGTTTGTTCTTTAGTTGCTGAGTCATATTCTATTGTATGAATATGTCCTATTTGTTTATCCATTCTATTAGTGAATTCCTGACTGTTGCCAGATCCCCACCATTCTGAATAAAGTTACCATGAACGTGTTTGAATAATACTTTGTGTGGACATATATGGTTATTAGGTTCTTAGTTCATAGGGATTATATGTTGTTCCTTTCTGTTTTATTCCTCAGATACCTACATAATGCTGAACACATGTACAAACACACACACACACTTAATTGCAAGACTAAAAGAAGAAAAGGTCACTAATTCTTTCGCCTCTGTTCAAGGAAGGCCTTTTATGAGCTAACAAGCATATAAATGTCAGGTTTTTAATTTCTATAATTTTGTGAAGTGTTGCAGTCTTAATCCTATAATGAATGGGTAGGCATCCCCCTCCATTTCAGAACGTGATCCGATATCATTGCTTAGTTAATAAATTTTCTAAAAATAGTTGATCTAATTGATAAGGAGCCAAGAAGTCAACTACCTGAAGCCATTCAAGTCTTCGACCTTGCACAAAATTTTAGGGGCCTCGAGTTCAGAATGCTGGTCTCAGGTTCACCGAGAATGACACCTAGGTCCTCCTGCACTCAAAGTTTCATCATCCTTTTTCATATTTTTCTCTAAAATAGTCCCCCAACCAGGGATCAAACCTGAGCCCATGGCAGCGAAAGCCTGGAGTCCCAACCGCTGCACAGCCAGGGAGCTCCCTATTGAAGTATAGCTGAAGTACAGTATTATGTGTTACAGGTGTACAATACAATGATTCGCAATTTCTAAACTATACTTCCTTTATAATTATGAAATATTGGCTATATTCCTTGTTCTGTACAATATATCCTTGTAGCTTATTTTATATATAATAATATTTGAAACAGAAATCTGCCCTCATGCCATCTGACTGGGACTTGAGAGCTGGTGCAGGATTTCAGAGAGTTCTGAGTCTGGAGGTCTAAGTTCGATTAATAAAACTGAAACTGATATTCACTTAACACCTCACTTTGGGAAAGCCCTTCACCAATTCCCAGCAGCTTCAACTTGCCAATAGTAATTTGGGGATAAGGGCTGAATGATCATTAAATAATAATGATGATTAATGAAGGAAATTTTAGAATATAATTGCAAACGAAATAACTACACTCCATCCTGTTTTCTCTTTTGAATTTCTTTGGGATTTTTGATCTATCTTAGACTTCCCTGGTAGCTCAGTGGTAAAGAATTTGACAACCAATGTTGGAGATGTGGGTTCAACCGCTGGGTAGGGAAGATCCCCTGGAGAAGGAAATGGCAACCACTCCAGTATTCTTGCCTGGAAAACCCCATGGAAAGAGGAGCCTGGTGGGCTACAGTTCATGTGGTCACAAAGAGTTGGACACGACTTAGCAACTAAACAACTTTATCTCAGTTATCCAGTAATTGTAATGTGAGAGTTACTTTTATTGACCGATGCTGTGTGCTAGACCCAGGTTTCCATGCAAATTCCCCTCCTAGTTCTGTGATCATGTAGGCAATACATACAAATGGTTGAACCTAGTTTGGTCTGAATCTAAAAGATGTGGTATTAAGCATTACCTTTGGGTAATGAGCCCTTTGACTATTTGTGTAGTGAGCAGGTATGCATTAAGGATTATTATTGCTGATGGCAAACCGCCTCTACTACAGACTTCTTAGCATCCTTTAAGTGGCAATGATTACTCTTGGTAATGGCTTCAAGGTAATACCTGAAGCCATTCCAATTATCGATCTTATACAAAATTTTAGGTGCCTCAGGTTCAGAATGCTGGTCTCAGATGTACCATGACTGATACCCAGGTTCTCTTGCACTCAAAGTTGCATCATCCTTTTTTATATTTTTCTCTAAAATAGTTCCCTTACCAGGGATCAAATGGCCTATGGCAGTAAAAGTATGGAGTGAAGTAGCTACTTTTCCTTGTAAGTAAAGACTGGCTGGATTCTGGGTCTTAATGGATAAGGCTACAGCTGCCTCCCACAGGAAAATATTACTGACCTTACATTGGAATTTTCATCCTTCTTTACAGCTCTATGAAGACCTTTGGTAGGCGTCCCAATGTCTTCATCAGATTTCACCTCCGTTTGCAAGATTTCTTACTTGCATTTTTGAAATAGTATCAATTCTTTTCTACATTTATTCATTTAGTACACATCATCAATCAGGATAGACACTGAGAATACAGAGATGATAAAATAAAATGCATACCCTTATTATAGGATAATTTTCCCCAGATGATAAATTGTAACTCCTCTACAGATGTCAAGTGAACATGAGCTCAGAAATTTTTATTTAACCGCTTATTAATAAGAGGAGCCTGCTAAAATGTTACAATAGTTAATAGAGAAAAACCAAAGCAATAAATAAAACCAACATGGATGTTGGTTTGCAAACTGGACCCCATACAGAGGACAGGCCACATCACATTGGTCACTAGCAGGTTTAATAAGCAAGGGAACTTGTCTTGGGTGGCTACAGATCCAGTGTACTATCTCCTTACCTGCCTGCCTTCTTTACGGTCCAACCATAAAGAAGGCTGAGCACTGAAGTATTAATGTTTTCCAATTGTGGTGCTGGAAAAGGCTCTTCAGAGTCCCTTGGATAGCAAGGAGATCAAACAGGTCAATCCTTTAGGAAATAAACCCTAAATATTCTTGGGAAGGATTGATGCTGAAGCTGAAGTGCATTGGCCATCTAATGTGAAGAGCCTAGTCATTGGAAAAGACATTGATGCTGGGGAAGAATGAAGGCAAAAGAAGGGGGCGGCAGAGTGTGAGATGGTTGGATGGCCTCACTGATTGGATGAACGTGAACTTGGGCAAACTCCAAGTGATAGTGAAGGACAGGGAAGCCTGGCATGCTGCAGTTCGTGAGGTTGCATAGAGTTAGTTAATAGCAGCAACAACCACCTGCCTGCCAGAATCTTAAAAGTTTATGTAGAGACCTTAATGGGATTCAGAATGTCTCAACGACACCTTATTCTCTCAAGGTTACATCCTTGAAAATGGTTCCACTATTGAGAGTCCCTTGGATTGCAAGGAGATCCAACCAGTCCATTCTGAAGGAGATCAGCCCTGGGATTTCTTTGGAAGGAATGATGCTAAAGCTGAAACTCCAGTACTTTGGCCACCTCATGCGAAGAGTTGACTCATTGGAAAAGACTCTGATGCTGGGAGGGATTGGGGGCAGGAAGCGAAGGGGACGACCGAGGATGAGATGGTTGGATGACATCACGGACTCGATGGACGTGAGTCTGAGTGAACTCCGGGAGTTGGTGATGAACAGGGAGACCTGGTGTGATGCTTTTCATGGGGTCGCAAAGAGTCGGACATGACTGAGCGGCTGAACTGAACTGAAATGATGGGAATGATGAGCAGAGTTACAAGTCAACAACAGGGGAGCTATGAGGAGCCTCTGTTTGCCCAGGTCCAGCTCGAGGGTCAACTTGTGGTCACATACTCTCAATGACCTCCTCCAACAATGGAGTAAAAAGGTCTTACATTTATAGTTGAATACAAAACCACCTTTTCCAAAGGTGAAGGGGAGAGTGGCCCCTCCACTGGACAGAATTAATTAGCATAACTCTACAGAAGGATCACTTTGCATTGCTATGAATTACCTAAAATAATCAAGATATAAAATAGATCAAGGGCAGTGAGAGGCTGATATCAGATAACATGGAAGGATTTGCTATAGGCAGCACAGAGTTTTCCATGGAAACACATTTCTTTTCTTTTCACCCTAATGAAAAATATCATCATCTTGTGACATTCATTGAGTACCTGTGAAATACACCTAGGCATATTGGAAGATTAGCTAGTAGAACTTAATTTGATTAAAGCACAATTTAGATAAATGTTTAAAGTCCCTACTAGGAAGTTGGAAAAGTTGGGATTTATTTATATCTAATGATACTAAGTGGCTTCCCTGGTGGCTCAGACAGTAAAGAATCTGGCTGCAATGCAGGAGACCCAGATTTAATCCCTGGATCAGGGAGATCCCCTGGAGAAGGGAATGACAACCCACTCCAGTGTTTTTGCCTAGAGAGTCCCATGGACAGAGGAGCCTGTCAGGCTACTGTCTATGGGTCTCAAAGAGCTGGACATGACTAAGTGACTAATACACACACACCAGTGACTCTAAAGACTACTTTTCAACCTATAGAATACCACCTTACAAGGAATCAAGGTGTAATGGACAGAGCAGTTGTGTAAACATTAACTATATGCTGTGTGTTACATTGGATATATGTTTGCACATGGGTGTAAGGGCGCAGAAAAAAATCCATTGTTACGTTTTCCCTTGTGTAGCTCTTTATGTCACATAGACTTGGTGAAGGCTTACATTTTTCTATAGACTTTCTTTTTTAAATTCAAATTGCTTGTTAGTTTCACCTGACTCTCCAGCTTTTCTTTTGGAAGCCAACAATGAAATTTACAGCAGAAAAGGCAAAGATTTAAGAACGTCATCTGCTTAGATAACTTTACCAGCTTTATTGATTCACCCATCATCTTTGTCAGCTCTAAATATTTTCTTTTTAGACACTTATTTCAACAAGGTACAAACATCCTTTCTCAGAATTATTTTTGAGCTTTTATAATAGATTTCTGTTTAGGGTAACTTTCACAGAACAGTTGCAAAGGTAATACAGAGTTCCTGAACACCTTCCATCCTGATTCCCTCATTAGCTGTCACAACTCCCCCGTCTCTGGTCTGTGACAGTTTCCTGGTTTTGACCTTGACAGTCTTGAGGAGTAGTACTGGCCAGATGTGCTTAGAACATCCTTCAGTCTGGGTTGGTCTGTTTCTTTTCTTTTTTCTTTTGATTAGTTGTTTAGTCACTAAGTTGTGTCTGACTCTTTTGGGACCCCATGGCCTGTCAGTAATGACTTATGGTGAACGACGTCAGATTTGTGATCTCTGAAGAAGATTTAGCTTTGGGATGAGGAACCAGGCTTGATCGCTCAAGAGCTTTTGTGTAGCAGTGTTTTATTAAAGTATAAAAAGGACAAAGAAAGCTTCTGACTCAGACATCAGAAGGAGGACAGAGAGTGTCCCACTTGCTAGTCTTATCAAGGCCTGATATACTTTTACCAGACCTACACCCACAGCATAAGTCTTAGGATAACAAGATTAGTCAGAAGTTTCTTGTTAAGAAGGAGAAACATGTCTTCAAGCAAGATACATTGTTGTTATATAATCATTAGTACAGAGCTTAAGGAAAAACATATCCTTGAACCATTCAGTTCAGTTCAGTCGCTCAGTCGTGTCCAGCTCTTTGCGACCCCATGAATCGCAGCACGCCAGGCCTCCCTGTTCATCACCATCTCCTGGAGTTCACTCAAACTCACATCCATCAAGTCGGTGATGCCATCCAGCCAACTCATCCTCGGTCATCCCCTTCTCCTTCTGCCCTCAATCCCTCCCAGCATCAGAGTCTTTTCCAGTGAGTCAACTCTTCACATGAGGTGGCCAAAGTACTGGAGTTTCAGCTTTAGCATCATTCCTTCCAAAGAAATCCCAGGGCTGATCTCCTTCAGAATGGACTGGTTGGATCTCCTTGCAGTCCAAGGGACTCTCAAGAGTCTTCTCCAACACCACAGTTCAAAAGCATCAATTCTTCAGCACTCAGCTTTCTTCACAGTCCAAGTCTCACAT
>SJYX01002517.1:14909-52919 GCA_006410675.1 Oreotragus oreotragus
AAGTTAAATAAGCAGGGTGACAATATACAGCCTTGACGTACTCCTTTTCCTATTTGGAACCAGTCTGTTGTTCCATGTTTAGTTCTAACTGTTGCTTCCTGACCTGAATATAGGTTTCTCAGCTGTGAGCTTAAAAAAAGTTAGTCTTAAAGACTGTTGTCATAACAACTCAGTTTTTTAAAAAATGTCTTATGTGACTAAGACAAAACAATGTAGAAAAAGGTGATTGTCCTTTTCTCCTTCTTGAGAGCCCTGGACCACTTTTTCCTTCTCAAGAGCCCTGGATCCCTTCCTCCTTGAGGGCCCTGGTCTCCTTAACAACTTACCTAAGAATTAACTCTCTCAGTGGGATTTCCCAGGTAAAAATACTGGGGCTGTCTGCCAGGGGATCTTCAGGCCAAGAGATTGAACCTGCATCTCCTGCTTGGTGGGCGAGTTCTTCATCACTGAGCCACCTGGGGAGACTTTTGATTAGGCTGGGATCTAGATTTTGGTTTTGGGGGTTTGTGTGTGTGTGTGTGTGTGTGTGTGTGTGACAGAAGTGAAGTCCCTTTTTTGGTCACAACATATTGGGAGGTGTACAGGATAGTGTGAGTGATATTCACATGATGTCACTAGAGTTGTTAACCTTTATTATGCTGTAGTTTCTCAGAAATTTTAAGAATAACTGTGGGTCTTGTGTGGGTACTTTATCACTGCTATGAAGAGCATGAAGTTTTGGAGCTGATTATCCTTCTCCGCTCTGCACTCTGGTGGTTTACACTGTATGTGAGTCAGTGACCTGGCATGCTCTACTGCCAATATCTGTCTCCAAACAGGAAAGGACAAGAAAAATCATGGCCCTGTTAGACGGTGCTGGATTTACTCTTGCACAAGCCCGAGCAGGAGGAACACTCGGGCTTCCAGTAATCTGCCAGGAAGCTCTGCTAAGTCATGCCTCACCCCTCCTCCAGCAAGTCCTATAAAGTGTGAGAGTGAGGGGGGCAAAGGCACAGCCCCATTACAATGACATAAAAGGCTAGGTAAGTTTCAGGATTAAAGAGACCAGCTGTGTCTCAGGCACTCAGCCCCTCCCAGTCGTTTTGGACTCATCTCGTGGTTCTTGGGGCCTCCCAGTTGTCACTAGTGGTAAAGAACCTGCCTGCCAATGCAGAAGACGTAAGAGACACAGGTTTGATCCCTGGGTCAGGAAGATCCCCTGGAATAGGAAATGGCAACCCACTCCAGTATTCTTGCCTGGAGACTCCCATGGACAGAGGAGCCTGGTAGATCTCTGTCCATAGGGTTACAAAGAGTTGGACACGACTGAAGCAGCTTAGCAAGAATGCAGCATGTTACTGATAGGTAACGTGCTCTGTTGCTCTCTTTTCAAGAATGAAAGGATTACATCTCAGACTCTCCTTCATGAATTCATATGGCAAAGATATTTCTAAAAATACATGTACAATGGTCTAAAAATCATCTCTTTTTAAGGTTCATCTTGTTTTCTTATATGGCAATACATAAGCAGTTTTTCTTTATAGAGATGCCAGATTTTAAGGAAATAAATATCTGTATGCATGAATCTTTTCATATAAAACAGCTCTTTTATTTCTAGGTAAGTTTAAGAGAGCATAAGGAAGAGAGGGAAGTAAACATATATTTTTATTTGCTTATTTTATAGGTGGTTTAAAATAGGCTCTGCCAACTTCCTCCTAGGAGAAATACCAAAGGAGGCTGAATGCCCCATATTAAAGGAATATACTTGGATAATTAAAGCTTGGCATTAGACTGCTGTCTCCTACTCCAGCTCCTCACAGGCTGAAGCTCAGAGGAGGGAGGGCCCAAGGATTTGCAAATGACAAGGATTTGTTGCCAAGGATTATGGATAGCTTCACTAAGGGACACAAATCCCAGTGGTATCTACAGATGGGCTTTTGTTGTGTTTGCTGTTTTAATTGAACAGTAGAAGACTTGTACAGAACCATTTAACTATATCTTAAAAAATTTTTTTAAGTGTTTAGTGAGTCCCCTAACTGGTCGAATTCTGTTTCAGTTACAGAGACTAATTTAGAAGGAATTGTCAACGCATTCTTTCACAGTAAACTTGAAAATCAGTTTCACAGGGTTTGAGTGTATTACATATGTCACTGTTAGAAATGGTTCCTACAGTGGTATTTGCTGTAAGCCCCACAATTAAAAAATTGAGATGTGGTTGATGCATAATACGTGCTTCTTAAGTATACCTATTAAGGGGCTTCCCTGATGGCTCAGCAGTTAAGAATTTACCTGCAATGCAGGAGATGCAGGAGACGCAGGTTCCATTCTTGGGTTGGGAAGATCCCCTGGAGGAGGATATGGCAACCCACCCCAGTATTCTTGCCTGGAGAATCCCGTGGACTGGGGAGCATAGTGAGCTACAGTCCACTGGGTCGCAAAGCGTCAGACATGACTGAAGCATCTGAGCACACACATAGGCATATCTATTAAGGTGTACAATTCAATAACTTTTGATTTATTTATATATCACTGCAATCAAAGCTTGAACATAGTGTCGTCCCCCAAATTGCCCTGTGCTCGTTGGCAATTCTTTCCTTGCTTTCTATAGCTATAGATTAATTTGCATTTCCTAGAGATTATGAAATGGAATCACACATATATTTTATCTGGTTTCTTTTGCTCAAGATTATTCTTCAAGATTCATCCATGCTGAAGTATCTACCAATAGCTAAATTTATTATTGCTGAGTTATTTCCATGGTATGGATGTACTAAAGTTTGTTTATCCAGTTACTGTTGATGGACATTTCAGTTCTTTCCAATTTACAGCAATAACAAATAAGCTGCTATGGACATTTGTGTGCAAATGTTTGACAGAACGTGGGCTTTCTATTTTCTTGACAAAATAGGTAGGAGTAGACTGAATGGATCTTATGGTACGTGTGTATTTAATTTCATCTCTGACTATTTTCCAAAGTGAAGGTGCTGTTTTGGGGGTGCTTGGCTTGGTCTTCGTTGCCGTGCGGGCTTGCTCTAGTTGGCTGCATGAAGAGTGCGGGCTACTCCAGTTGCGGTGTGCAGGCGTCTCATTGTTGTGGAGCTCAGGCTCTAGGGAATCTGGGCTTCTTTATTGGCATGTGGGCTCCAGTAATTGTGGCTTCCAGGCTCTAGAGCACAAGCTCATTATTTGTGCCCAGCATGTGAGAGCTTCCTGGATCAGGGATCGAACCCGTGTCTCCTGCATTAGCAGGCCGATGCTTTACTACTGAGCCCTGAATATACCATTTTACATTCCCGACGGCAGTGTTTGAATGCTCCAGTGTTCTCTACCTACTTTTCAGCACTTGATATCGTTTTAGAATTTAGCCATTCTAATAGGTGTGCAATGGCTTCACTTTACATAGTCTTAATGGCTTGCGATGTTTAGCATGTTTGCATGTACTAAGTGGCCATTTACACAGCAAGTATGATGAAGTGTTTGCGAAAGTTTTTGCCCACTTACAAAACTGTGTTGTTATTGTTGAGTTTTGAGAGTTCTTCATGTATTCTCGATTCTAGTGCTTTATCAAATCTAGGTTTTACAATTGTATTTTTATTCACCCAATAGTGTTAATTGAAGAGCAGATATTTAAAATTTTAATGAGGTCAGTTTAAAAAATAATTTACTTATAATTATGCTTTGATGTTGTATCTAAAAAAACTTGCCTAATCCTAGGTCACAAAGACTTTCTCCTATGTTTTCTTCTCAAAATTTCATAGTCTTAGGTTTTACATTTAGATACATGATCAGTTTTGTCTTAATTTTTTAGTGTGTGTTAAGGATCGATGTTCTTTCGGTCTTTGTTTTGCATACGTATATCCACTTTTTTTCAGGTTTTTCTTTCTCTACTGAATTGATTTTACAGCTTTGTCCAAAACCAGTGGTGCACATATATGCCCATGTATCTCTCTGGATTCTATTGTGTTTCATTGATCCATTTGTCTATCTTGGTACTAATACCAAAATGTGGATTTCTGGAGCTTATGATGAGCCCTAAAATTATGAGGCATTAGTGCTCCAATTTTATTTTTCTTTTCCAAAGCTGTTTTAGATGTCTAGGTTCTTTGTATTTGCATATGAGTTTAAGAATCAACTTGTCCTTTTTACAAAGAAGTCTGCTGAAATTTTGATTGGTGTTGTTCTAAATCTATAGGCCAATTTGGAGAGAGAAACAGCTTAAAATAATTGAGCCTTCCAACACATAAATAAGAAAATATGTGTCTAATTTTTAGATCCCCTCTAATTTCTCTCAGTAAAGTTTTTGGTTTTAATGACACAAATCCTACACGTCTTTGCTTAGATTTATCCCTAAATGTTTAAAGTTTAGAAACACTGTAGATGTTACTGTGTTTTCAATTTTTGATTGTTTGTTGTTAGTATATATATACATGTGTGTGCTGTGCTTTGTCATTCAGTCGTGTCTGACTCTCTGCCATCTCATGGGCTGTAGTCCCCCAGGCTCCTTTATCCATGGGATTCTTGAGGCAATTATACTGGTGTGGTAGCCATTCCTTTCTCTAGAGGATTTTCTAGACTCAGGGATTGAACCTGGGTCTCCTGCATTGCAGGTGTGTTCTTTAATGTCTGAACCACCAGGGAAGCCCCCACTCCCCAAAAATGTTTGCTGGGCCTGCAAAGACCACAGGACACAGAGAGGAATTTAACAGACAAGGTCCTCCCCGTCTGCATGTCTAGTTCATACTATGAACGCTCAGTCGCTCAGTTGTGTTCAACTCTTTGCAGCTCCATGGACTGCCCACCAAGCTCCTAGGCCCATGGAATTATCCAGGCAAGAATACTGGAGTGGGGTGCCATTTCCTCCTCCAGGGGATCTTCCTTACCTAGGGATTGAAACAATCCATTGCGTCTCCTGCATTGGCAAGCAGATTCTTTACCACTAGCACCACCTGGGAAGCCCATATATACATATATTAATATACATATGTAAATACTTATACAGAGTCAATTAAATTTTTCACATAGACATATGTAAATACATATGCGGAGTCAATTAAGTTTTCCACATAAGTGGAATCATCTAGGAATTAAAACTGTTTTTCCTTTTTTTTCAAATTGGGTAGATTTTATTTCTCTTCTGGTTTTATTACATTGGAAAGGGTCCCCTGTTTCCTGTTGAATATAAATATAAATGATAAGAGCAGACATTTTTCTTTGCCTTTTCCCAGACTTAGAGGAGCAACATTTAGTGTTTAACCATTAAGTGTGATGTTAGCTATAGAATATCAGGTTGAAGAAGTTCCCTTCTATTCCTAATTTGCTGAAGGATTCTTAAGCCAAGAATGGATTTTGAATTTTGTCAGAAGCTTTTTCTGCATTTATTGAGATTGTTCTGTTTTTCCTTTTTAAATTGATCAACATGGCTGTCTATATTCATTGGTTTTCATGTGTTAGACCAACCATGCATATCTGGATAAACCCTCCTGGTCATGGAAGATTATCCTTTTTATATATTGTTAGATTCAGTTTGTTAAACTTTGTTTAAAAACTTTTGCATCACTGAGCACAAAGGATATTAATCAATTACCTTCTTTTCTTTTCTTATAATGCCTTTGTCTGGTTTTACTGCCAGGGTAAGGGTGACCTCATAGAATCATTTGGGAAGAATTAGTTTTCTATTGCTGCATAAAAAATAAGTGCATGCTTCCTGGTTAAAATGATCTAATTTGTTAGCTCAGCATTCCATCATGGGCTGGCTGCATACTGCGCTCAGCCTATCACGAGACTGGAAGCAAGATATTGCCTGGACTGGGATCTTATCCAGAGACTCAGGGGGAAACCTCAACTTCCAAGTTCATTCTTTCTGTTAAGATTCAGTTCCTGCAGTTGTAGAACTGATGTCTCTGTTTCCTTGTGGGATGTTAGACAGGCCGCTCTCATCTCCTAGACGCTCACCACGTTCCTTGCCACATGCCCTCCTCTATCTTCAAGCCAGCAGCCGTGCATCGGGTCCTATTTATGTTCCAAGTCTCTCTGATTCCTTCCTCTGTGACTTGCCTGAGGAAACTCACTGGCTCTAAAGGCCTGACCAGATAACCTCCCATCTTAAAGTCAACTAGTTCAGGACCTTGATTGCATTCTGTCACAGTAACACCTAGATTATTGTTTGATTGACTAACTGGGAGAAGGTGTGTGTATACTAGGGGCTGGGAATTTTAGGGCCACCGTGAAATTCTGTCTACTATAGATAGCTTGTGTACACATATTCTTACAAAGTTCATTTCTCTTAGGCAGCATCAAGGTGGATCTTGCTGTTTTATCGAAACTAACATTTTGCTTTTAAGTTGGAATGTTTGGACTATTTATATTCACTGTGATTATAGATAAAATTAGAGCTAAATCTGTTATCTTACTATTTGTTTTCTAGTTGTCTCATCTGTTCATTGTTCCCTTTCTCTCTTTTTCTACCTTCTTTGGAATTAATTGAATATATTATTGTAGTTCCTTTGGGGTCATTTAGCTGTACTATTTATTTTGTTATTTCAGTCATTGCTTTAAGGTTTGTCTTGAACTTATACAGTATACCTTCAAGTGATGTCACAGCATAGTATATGTGGTACAAAACCTTCCACTTCTAGCCTCCTGCCTTTTGTGTTATTGTTATACTTTGCATTTAATAAACTGAGCAAAAGTAAACGTAAGAAGGAAGGAGGGAGGCAGGGAAGGAAAGAATGAAAGAAGGAAGGGAAAGCGGGCAGGGAGAGAGAAAAAAAACTGTAATCACTTATCTGCAATTACAAAACACAAGAAGCTTTGGAAACCAGAAGATATTTGTGATGCACTTTATAGCAATATCTGAACTTATCTGAGTTGATCTGGTGGCAAAGACTGATGTGAAGTGACATGAAGCTAGTTTTGGCCTCTCTCACTGTTAGTGTAATTATTCATATATTTTGCCACAGAAAGTTGCGTGGAAAGAGTTCAGGCCTGAACTGCACTGACTGTTAGTGTAATTATTCATATATTTTGCCACAGAAAGTTGTGTGGAAAGAGTTCAGGCCTGAACTGCACTCCTCAGAAAACCTGCTTGTCGGGTGGTGCCTTGACTGTCATCTGGGAACTGGGACTCAGACGGGTGCTTCCTTTCCACTGCAGGTGAGTGACTTACTGTGCAGAACTGCTCATGGAAACCACGTGCTGTGTGCTGAAATGTGTTTTTTCCCTCCCGGGAGTGGAACTATGGTATGTGCTGGGCAGAGGGTGTTTGTGTGTCGAGTCCCCAGTAAAAACCCTAGGCATTGAGCCTCTAATGATTGTATGCGAGAGATAACATTCCACGTGTGCTGTCGTTATTTGTAGCTGGAGAAATTGAGAGCACGTCCTGTGTGACGCCACTGGAAACTGACGCCTGGTTTCCTCTGGACTCTGCCTCTTGAGCCTGTTCTCACTGCTGACTGTGCTTTGTGCCCTTTTGTCTTAATGAATCGTAGCCGTGGGCATGACTATATGCTGAGTCCTGTGAGTCTTACTAGCAAATCGCCAGTCCTGGGGGTGGTCCTGGGAACCCCTGACGTGAAAATGGATGTGACTGATTGTGGGGTGCTTCTCTAAAACTTGCTGGGATTGTCATGTAGCATATGCTGGATGTGATGTATAACTTACCTAAAATCCCCAAATTCTGAATTCCAGTGTATGTGAACTGTGATTTTGGATACAAGGTTTTATAAAAATGTCCACAAAGGCACATGCAATAAAATAAAATATAAATAGTTTACATCTGAGATGGGGCTTCCTTGGCGGCTCAGTTGGTAAAGAATCCACTTGCAATGCAGGTGATTGCCTGCAGTGCAAGAAGCATGGGTTTAATTCCTGGGTCGGAAAGATCCCTTAAGGAAGGGAATGGCAACCCACTCCAGTATTCTTGCCTGGGAAATACCAGGAACAGAGGAGTGTGGCAGGCTACAGTCCATGGGGTCACACAGAGTCAGACACAACTGAGCGACTAAACCATCACATAGTTGAGATGATATACTCATCCTTTCCAGGGAGGATAAACCATGATAACTTAAGCCCGGATGATGATGATAAAAGTGCTAGTGACGTGATAATAGTAATAACAACAACAATAGCAGCAATATTTCTTAAATTTTCGTGCTCAAAGTCACACAGTTTCCAGCCTCCATAAGAACTCAGCAAAGTACTATTAAAAAAGCATTATATTATTTTATAGTGTATGTTCTAACTCCTTTTTTTTTTCTGTTGAAAATAAACTAAGGCTCAAAGAGGGTATGCAGTGTGACCAACATCAAAAATTCACAAGGTTTGCGGATGGGATGTCAACCCAGGTTCACCTGGCTGGGTGTCTGAGACCTAATCACAGTACCACAGGAAGAGACTCTGCTCTCTACAAACCTCATTTCTTTGTTTCACAGACTCAGCTCCCTTCTGGGATTTCCACTGGCTTGTGCCTTGAGTTTATTGACAGCTGCACACACGGACCGCTTGCTTCCCTTGGTGCTGCTCGTCGGCAGCAGAAGATGTGCTTTCATGTTCCCTCGCTGGGCTTTGCTCCTTCACCAGGTGATCACTGCTATCTGTCCTGTACCCTTTCACACAACTGACCTTGCGTCGTATTTGATAATTTCCCGAGTGCCCACAAAGGCAAACTTGATCAAGCCCACTTGGAGGGAAAGGAACCAAGTCACAGAGCAGAGGAGAAAAGTACGGGAGTAAGACGTGACAGCCAGAGAGATGGGTTTAAGATAAACTGACGTCTGTGTGCAGGTGGCTCGTAGCTCTCTGGGAAGGTCACTTGCACTGGTATGAAAAGCATAATAAAGGACTTATGGGGAGAGGCTCACAGAAAATAGGGCATGGAACCAAGATTCAAGAGGTTAAATCACATCAGTGAAATTCTCACTGCAGCTGGTGATTGCAGCCATGAAATTAAAAGACGCGTACTCCTTGGAAGAAAAGTTATGACCAACCTAGATAGCATATTCAAAAGCAGAGACATTACTTTGCCGACTAAGGTTCGTCTAGTCAAGGCTATGGNGCTTCTTGACCAGCATACAGGTTTCTCAGGAGGCTGGTAAGGTGGTCTGCTGTCCCCATCTCTTTAAGAAATTTCCACAGTTTGTTGTGATCCACACAGTCAAATGGAAGAAAAGCCACGACCAACCTAGACAGCATATTAAAAGCAGAGACATTACTTTGCTGACAAAAGTCCATCTAGTCAAAGCGATGGTTTTTCCAGTAGTCATGTATGGATGTGAGAGTTGGACCATAGAAAACTTATATCCCTTATATATGGAATCTAAAAAAAATGATACAAACGAACTTATAAAACAGAAAAAGATGCACAGACTTACTGTTGCTGGGGAGAAGGATAAGGGGAAAGGATAGTTAGGGAGTTTGGGATGATCACATACACTAGCTATATTTAAAATGGATAACCAACAGGGACCTATTATATAGCACAAGGAACTCTGTTCATTGTTATGTGGCATCCTGGATGGGAGGGGAGTTTGGGGGAGAATGGATACATATATATGTATGGTTGAGTCCCTTTGCTGTTCACCTGAAACTATCACAGCTTTGTTAATTGGCTATACTCCAATACAAAATAAAAAGTTCAAAAGAAAAAAAATTGCTTGTAGGGAATTCCCTGGTGGTCCAGTGGTTAGGACTCATGGGCTTCCATTGCAAGGGGCACAGGTTGGATAGCTGATCAGGGAACTAAGATCCCACAAGCTGCGTGGTGCAGCCAAAACAATAGAAATGACTTGTAGGCAAAAGCCTAAGCTTCCTGGGAGGAAGTTTTCCGTAGGGAAATTCAGAAAGTAATCCTGGAGCCAGAAGCCAGAAAGAAGGACCGATTACAACAGGAAGAGACAGCAGGATGCAGTGGAGTGAGAAAGGTCGTGCCTTCTGGTGGGAATGAGATTGGCTCTACGTTTAGGAGCCTGATGTGCGCCTGCAGAGTCAGTCAGTCGTGTCCAGCTCTTTGCAACCCCATGGACTGTGGCCCGCCAGCCTCCTCTGTCCATGGAATTCTCCAGGCAAGAGTACTAGAGCGGATTGCCATTTTCTGCTCCAAGTGATCCTCCTGACCCAGGGATCGAACCCAGGTCTCTTGCATTTCCTGCACTGGCAAGCAGATTCTTTACCTCTGTGCCACCTGGGAAGCCCCTGGGAGCCTAGGAGGATCTGCTAAATCGAACATACCTCCACCCTCTGACCTCCAGCAATTCCACTCCAACAGAAGTGCAGACACATAGGCACCAAAAGACACAGAGAAGAATTCACTGCAGCACTATTACTTCCTAAAACTAGAAACTGCTCAGATGCCCATCAATACTACAACAGGTACAGTGGTTGTTGTTGTTCAATTGCTCAGTTGTGTCCTATTCTGCAACCCCATGGACAGCAGCACACCAGGTTTCCCTGTCTTTCCCCATCTCCCGGAGCTTGCTCAAACTCATGTCCATTGACTTGGTGATGCCATCCAACCATCTCATCCTCTGTCATCCCCTTCTCCTCCCATCTTCAATCTTTCCCAGTATCAGGGTCTTTTCCAGTGAGTTGCTCTTCGCAACCGGTGGCCAAAGTATTGGAGCTTCAGCTTCATCATCAGTCCTTCCAGTGAGTTTTCAGGCTTTATTTCCTTCAGGATTGACTGATTTGATCTCCTTGCAGTCCAAGAGACTCTCAAGAGTCTTCTCCAACACCACAGTTCAGAAGCCTCAATTCTTTGTCACTCAGCTTTCTTTATGGTCCAACTCTCACATCTATACATGACTACTGGAAAAACCATAGCTTTGACTAGATGGACCTTTGTCAGCAAAGTAATGTCTCTGCTTTTTAATAAGCTGTCTAGTTGGTCATAGCTTTCCTTTCAAGGAGCTCTTTTAATTTCATGGCTGCAGTCACCATCCACAGTGATTTTGGAGCCCAAGAAAATGAAGTATTTCACTGTTGCCATTGTTTCCCCATCTATATGCCACGAAGTAATGAGACCAGACGCCATGATCTTCATTTTTTGAATGTTGAGTTTTAAGCCAGATTTTTAACTCTCCTCCCTCACCTTTATCAAGAGGCTCTTTAGTTCCTCTTCACTTCTTGCCATAAGAGTGGTGTCACCTGCATATCTGAGGTTATTGATATTGATACAATGGTAAGTTCATCCAATGAACAACTATAGAGTAATGAAAAGGAATGAATTACTGATATGTACAACAGCATGGATGAATCTCAGAAACATTTTGCTGAGTGTAAGAAGCCACACATAGAAGAGTATATGCTCTTCAATCAGTGATAGAAGCTCAAACATAGACAAAGTAGCTCTTGGGTTTGGAAACCCGGAGAGTAGCTACCTACAGGGAGGAAGACAAGAGGAATGAATGAATGAGAAGACGCCGAAGAAGGGCCACCAAAGAGATGATGATGGTGGTGGTATGTTTCTTGTTCTGGATGGTATGTACAGCAGCGCTCACTGCGGAACAATGAATGAAGGAGTCATATGCTAGAGCTGAAGGGAAAACTGAAATCCTTTGAAATAGATTTCCAAGATTATTAGGTGTCTTTAATGGAAAACTAGGAGTTGTCTAGTGCACACTTCCATATTATTTGATTCTATGCACCTTTCATCAAATGATTCTTCTCTGGGACTTCCAGTGGTCCAGTGGCTAAGACTCCATGCTCCCAATGCAGAGGGCTGGACTGGATCCTTGGTCCGGGAACTAGATCACACATGCAGTAACTAAAAATCCCACACACTGCAACTAAGACCCGGTGCAGCCTAATAACAATTTTTTTAATGATTCTGGTCTACAAAAATGGGTATATTGTGTCCACTGGAGTTTTGGAGTTACAATATTGAGCAATTTTGTATCTACTAAGCAAATTCATTCCAGCATTCCTGACTACCTATATGTGTGTCTGTTCTTTGGAGTCTCCTTTGAGCAGATTATAATGTGTTACTGGTTCTCTCCTTAAATGAGTTAAATAAGATCTCTAATACGTGCCCTTTTTTTTGGCTGCAACCTACAATATGCAGAATCTTAGCTCCCTGACCAGGAATCAAACCTGTGCCTCTTGCAATGAAAACCTTGTGTTCTTATCACTGGACAGCCAGGGAAGTCCCTACGTGTTTATTTAATATTTGTATGAAAGTCACAATGACACTATTTTAGCTGTGATTCATGGGGTCGCAAAGAGTCGGACACGACTGAGCGACTGAACTGAACTGAACTGAACTTTGGTGTTTCAGGAAGTGGTGGTGGGGGTGGGGTGCCCCGGTGGCTCAACAATAAAGAATCTGCCTACAATGCAGAAGATGCAGGAGACGTGGGTTTGATCTCTGGGTCGGGAAGATCCCCTGGAGGAAAACACAGCCACCCACTGCCGTGTTCTTGCCTGGAGAATCCCATGGCTGGAGAAGCCTGGCGGACTACAGTCCATGGGGTCTCAAAGAGTCGGATATGACTGAGCATGCACTCATGCACTCAAGAAGGGGGACCGCTTTCAGGGCCTGGGAGTGGGCTCTTGTATAACACTTGGAAATGTATTGTCTGAGGAGACACGTGCTGCAAACAAGAGACTTTACTGGGAAGGGGCATCTGGGGGAGGAAGCAGGAGGCTAAGGGAGCCCAGGAGGTTCACTCTGCCACGTGTCTCACGGGCTTGGGTTTTATGGTGACACAGTTCGTTTCTGGGTTGTCTCTGGCCCGGCATTCTGACTCAGCACCCTTCCTGGTGGGTGCACATCCCTCAGCCCAGATGGATACCAGCAAAGAGGATTCTGGGGGGTTGGTAGGACATATGGGCTGGCATCTCCTCCCTCTCCCTTTGACCCTTCCTGAATTACTCTAGTCTGTGGCAGATTGATATCTCCTCATCTGTTACCAGGGCTTTCTGTTGTAAGATAAGTCATGCAAGCAGCTAAGCCCTTGCCTGGCCAGGACAGGTGGTTTCAGTGTGTTTCCCCTAACATTGTGACCTGGGGCGTGTCATGCAGCTTTACCCCCTGACAACACAATAGGGTTCTTCAGACTTACCACTGAAGTCCTCCAACTCCAAAACTCTCTGATCATCCAAAATAAACTTTCTGGGTCAAAATGGATCTCATGAGAGAAATCTGAAAGAAAGAAAGGCTCTTTTGTTAGTTAGAGCAGTATCTGGGGCCGGGTTCCTAAGGCCTCTATCCCCCTGCTCTGAGGCTTGTGTTTTTGTCAAATGTCCTCTAATCTTCATATGGTTTTGGAGGGTCTGAGAGAAAAATGCCAGTCCTAATGCCCTAGGAAGCAGCAAGTTTGGTCTTGAGTGCATCACTTACAAAAGGATAGATAAGAAAAAATTCTTATTTTATCTTCTTTGGGGAGTAAATTAGTTTGTCTTTAGTAAGGACGTTTAGAGAAATATTTCAATATTTAAAACCACATAAGGCTTTTTGTTTCAAAACTGTCCTGGGGATTATCACCCAGGACACCAGAGTCCATAAATTACAGCTGAGATAGCACTAGACTTGGAGAAAATGACAGGGTTTGGCTGCACACAACTTGGCTTACGAACTATGTGATGTGAAGTGATGACTCACTAGCCTGTGTGACTGACCCCCGCTCAGATGGTCAGGGGCCCAGCTCTGCCCGTCTTGCTGAGTTGTTGAGATGGATAAAGTGGGATCCTCCACAGGACGTATGTGTGGGTGCAGCTCACAGAGTGGGTCCCATGAGGTTCAATTCTAATGTCTGTGAGCAAGTGCTACTTGGAAAGACCTTGAGGACAGGAATTACAAGTGTTCATTTTTCTGCCGAGAGTGTTACCTGTTTCAGTTTGGACACATGATGGTTAATTTTATGGGTCAACTAGACTGGCCATGAGATGCCCAGGTTACACACTATTTCTGGGTGTGCCTGTGAGGGTGTTTCCAGGAGAGATTAGCATTTGAATTGGAGAGCTGAGTAAGGTAGATCACCTCCCCAACGAGAAAGCCTCACTCAGTCTGGTGACATCCTGAATGGAACAGAAAGACAGAGGTTTGAATTCCCTCATTGCCTGACTGCTGAGCTGGGATATCGATCTTCTCTTGCCCTTGGATCTCCTGCTTCTCTGGCCTTCAGACCCAAACTGCAATCTACACCATCAGCTCTCAGGCCTTTCAGTTACCCCACTGGCTTTCCTGGGTCTCCAGCATGTCAATTTTAAGCATCCATAACCACATCAGTCAATTCCTTATAAGAAATCATTGATACATGGGGTCACAAAAGAGTTGGATACAACTCAGTGACTACACAACAACAAAACTTGCATATATCTATGTAGCATAAATTATGTGTGTGTGTGTGTGTGTTACTTGCTCAGTCCGTGTCCATCTCTTCACAACCCCATGGACTGTAGCCCACCAGGTTCCTCTGTCCATGAGATTCTCCAGGCAAGAATACTAGAGTGGGTTGTCATTTCCTTCTCCAGGAGATCTTCCCGACCCAGGGATTGAACCCGGGTCTCCCGCATTGCAGGCAGATTCTTTACCATCTGAGCCGTCAGGGAAAAGGAAAGCCCTATGTATATGTAGGGAATCTCCTCTGCAGTGGCGGGANAGTGGGTTGTCATTTCCTTCTCCAGGAGATCTTCCCGACCCAGGGATTGAACCCGGGTCTCCCGCATTGCAGGCAGATTCTTTACCATCTGAGCCGTCAGGGAAAAGGAAAGCCCTATGTATATGTAGGGAATCTCCTCTGCAGTGGCGGGAGGGGGCAGGCAGAGGGTCCAGCATGGCTTTACTGCTCATGCTTCAGATCGCAGTGCCAGCCACAGCCTCTCTCCACGTGGCCCTGCCGTATCTGTCTATCTATCTATGTATGTCTAGATAGTGGCTTTCCCGGCAGCTCATATATATATATATACGTCTCCTTGATGGGTTCTCTTTCTCTGGAGAACCCTGACTAATACAGACATTAAGCAGGAAGGGACAGTCCAGAATAACTGGGCAATTAATGATTCAAGGAATTATTAATAGTGCTGATGCTAATAACAGCAGTAGCAAGTTAAATGAATGTTTAGTACATGCTTCCCACAGCTTAATCCTTTGGAGACATTACAATGTTTACCTTATAATGATGCATGGAGTAGGTCACTGCCTCTGCTAGTAGCTGCATTTAACAGAAGAGGATCTTTTTTCGTTTATTTCCACTGACGTATAGTTGAATTACAGTGCTGTCTTGCATACTGCTCTGCAGCACAGTGACTCAGCTATACATGTATGCACATTCTTTTTCATGTTCTTTTCCATTATGGTTTATCCCAGGATGCTGAATAGGGTTCCCTGTGCTACACAGTTAAACCTTGCTGTTTACCCATCCTATACATGACAGTTTGCATCCGCGAATCCCAGACTTCCCTCTCTACCCTCTCCCGCTCTGCTCCCCCTCGGCAACCGCCAGTCTGTTCTCCATGGTCTGATTTTCTGAAACAGAATATATTCTGCTTTTTTAAATGGTTTTTACAAATATTTTATTTTAATGAAGTCCTTGAATATAGAACTATATTTCCAACTGAGGTCTGATTTTAGGGTCCATTTTGATAAACAGAGCAAGCAGACAGCCTCATAGCAAGAACAGCTATGGGAAGCAGTCATCCTCTGAGATAATAGAACTGAAATCTTGATTTTTAAAACTTTGAGAACTGAGAGAGTCTACAGACCTATAAGCGATTCTAATGCAATGAATCTAAATCTCAGCACAAAGAGAATTTAGACAAAAAAGAGAATTGTACGTAGAATACGGTAACAGCTCTTCTCATGTTCTTTCTGGCTAAGAGTTATTACCTTCTTATTAAGGAGTCAATTAATATCTGTATCAGAACTTCACATTGAGTGGGCACACCTTGTTTTATTGTGTTTTACTTTATTGTGCTTTGTGGATACTGCATTATTTGCAAATTAAAGTTTTGTGGCTACCTGGGCCAAGCAAGTCTACTGGTGCCATCTTTCAAACAGATTTTCCTCGCTTCAGGTCCTTGTGTCACATTCTGATTATTCTTGCAATAATTCAAGAATTTTCAGTATTTTTATATGGTTATGATGATCTGTGATCAGTGATCTTTGATGTTACTATTGGATTACAACTTGCTGAAGGATCAAATAATAATTAGCATTTTTTAAAATTTTTATTTTTACTTTATTTTACTTTACAGTACTGTATTGGTTTTGGCATACATTGACATGAATCCATCATGGGTGTACATGAACTCCCAAACATGAACCCCCCCCTCCCACCTCCCACCGCACATCGTCCCTCCGGATCATCCCCATAATTAGCATTTTTATCAATAAAATATTTTTATTCAAGATAGATAAACTTTGGGGACATAATGCTATGGCACATCTAATAGACTACAGTGAAAACACAACTTCGTGTGCTCTGGGAAACAAAAAATGTGTGACTCTCATTTTTCTGCAATATTTACTTTATCGCAATGGTTTGGAAGGCAACGCATAGTATCTCTGAGGTGTGCTTGTGAAGCCATTTTATACCAGTCAGTCATATAGTGATGTATGTACAGCACTTAGTTCGGATGTGTGTTTGGTCATCCCTAATGAATCCTTTAGCTATCTTTGCTCCGAGCTCCTCTTCAAGATGTCCTCCAGGTGCTGTGATCAGGGTTGACATATTTTTTCTGTAAAGAACCAAATACTAAATATGTTCACCTTTGCAGGCCATACAGTCTCACAGTGATTCAACTCTTCCAGTGCAATTGAAATCAACCACAGACCATACATAAGCGAATGGCTGTGACTATGTTCCAAAAAGGCTCTATTTACAAGAAATAAGCAGCGTGTCATTTGCCAACCCTTGGTATATGGTAGCTATTTGTATTAGGTAAGGTGACCAATTCATCCCATATTGCTCAGGACTGTTTCAGGTTTAGCACTGAAATTCCTATGTTCCATGAAACCCCTCATTCTGAGACAAAGCAGGAAGGTTGGTTGCTAACCAACCTTCCTGCTTATTTATAATAATATAAATATTTATAATTTATAATCAAGTTCTGAGACCTAGAATACACCAAAGATGATAAGAATCGCTCCTTTTCCTTTAAAAAGACTTTGGCTAAGCTTATATCTATCAGCATGAAGTTATAAATTACGGGTGCATTCTGTAAATCCCCACATTTATGGAGATAGTGCCATCGATTATGTACATACAAGGGCAGGAACCAGATCAGATTTTCCTCTTCTACATCTGCTTCAGCACAGGGTTTTCCCACTTCCTCACATCGTTGGTGCCACCTTCAAACAAAGCTCCAATCTGAGTGTTGCAAAGTATCTGGACATCTCAGGAAAAAAATGTCAAGTTATAATAGAACTGTCATTCTTGAACTAATTATTCTTGTTCCATGTTAGTGCAAGCCCCAGAGAGTCTGCTGAATTTCAGTGGATAACCGAGAGCGTCTTCAGGGACTGAGGTCATTCAGAGGAAAAGCAACCCCATGCAGAGCATGGATGGACTGTCTCCAACTGTACTTTGGAATGTGTCTGTTTCTTCTCTAATGGAGATTTTAGTTGTCTTTAGTGAGAGCAACAGGGAAGAAAACATCTAGTCTATCTTCCTGAAAGTGGAAATACTCCTTTCCATGGTGTTTATAATAGAAAAATAACTCTTGATCTAGAGAATAGAGGCCTAATTTGAATCAAAATTTGCCTAATTCCCAGATGGGTTTGCCTTGAGGACAGGTTTTGAAAAAACGAAAAAAGTCAGAAGTACACATATTGAAACTTTTATCCAGCATTCCTGAAGCTATTCGTCAGGGCCATTTTCCCCTTAGGAAAGTGAGATCCATCTTTTGAAGATCGCTGGACACTAGCTCTTTGTGTTGTTGCTGTTTGATCACTAAGTCATGTCCAAATCTTTGTAACCCCGTGAACCGCAGCACACCAGGCTCCGCTGTCCTCCACTGTCTCTCAGAGTTTGCTTAGACACATCTCCACTGACTCAATGATGCCATCCAACCCTCTCATCCTCTGTCGTCCCCTTCTCCTCCTGCCCTCAATCTTTCCCAGCATCAGGGTCTTTTCCACTGAGTCAGCTCTAGCTATATGTTACACCAGTTCATAGGAACTCAGAAGACCACTGTTTTCCATTGGTCAGAATTATGTCTTATAAGAGTCAATGGAGGTTTCATCCACAAATGCCTCTCATAATTCTGCATGCTAAGTCACTTCAGTCGTGTCCAACTCTTTGTGACCCTATGGACTGTAGCCCACCAGGCTCCTCTGTCTATGGGATTCTCCAGTTAAGAATACTGGCGTGGGTTGCCATGCCCTCCTCTAGTAGGTCACAGACCATTTTTGTCATCAATTATCTGGTTCATGAGCATGCAGTTGCTACATATGTCCTCTATCATGGACAAATGCATTCTCTAGCTTTTAAAAGAATATTTATTTATTTGTATTTGGCTATGCTGGGTCTTACTTACAGCATTTAGGATTTTTTAGTTGTGGCCTGCAGGATCTTTAGTTGCATCAGATGGGATCTAATTTCCTGACCAGGGACTGAACTGGAACTACCTGCATTGGGAGCATGGGGTCTTAGCCACCAGACCACCAGGGAAGTCCCTTGCCTCCCCTGGCCCACCAGGGAAGTCCTTGCTTATATGCTGCTGCTAAGTCACTTCAGTCGTGTCCGACTCTGTGCGACCCCACAGACGGCAGCCCACCAGGCTCCCCTGTCCCTGGGACTCTCCAGGCAAGAACACTGGAGTAGGTTGCCATTTCCTTCTCCAATGCATGAAAGAGAAAAGTGAAAGTAAAGTCGCTCAGTCTGTCCGACTGTTAGCGACCCCATGGACTGCAGCCCACCAGGCTACTCCATCCATTGGATTTTCCAGGCAAGAGTACTGGGGTGGGGTGCCATTGCCTTCCCCGCCTTGCTTATATAATATAATATAAATATTATATTATATTTAATATAAGAGCTATTAAGGTAGAAAGAGCCAAGTTGAAGCCCCTGAAGCTCCCTCTAACTAGCAAATAATAATGCAATCATGTTAAAATTTCCGTGGAGAAGTTCCTGAAGTTAATGCTATCATAAAAATTCTCGAAATGTACAGGGATCGTGATTTCTCTTTTGTTTTTACTTAACTCTCAAATTTGTCCAGAGCCGCTTGGTCTTAGGCTGGTCTTAGGGATGAAAATGAGTTATCCGAAGCTTAGCATTGGAGAAGGCAATGGCAGCCCACTCCAGTACTCTTGCCTGGAAAATCCCATGGATGGAGGGCCTGGTGGGCTGCAGTTCATGGGGTCGCTAAGAGTCGGACACGACTGAGCGACTTCACTTTCACTTTCACTTTTTACTTTCATGCATTGGAGAAGGAAATGGCAAACCACTCCAGTACTCTTGCCTGGAGAATCCCAGGGACGGGGGAGCCTGGTGGCTGCCATCTATGGGGCTGCACAGAGTCAGACACGACTGAAGCGACTTAGCAGCAGCAGCAGCAAGNTCACTTTCACTTTTTACTTTCATGCATTGGAGAAGGAAATGGCAAACCACTCCAGTACTCTTGCCTGGAGAATCCCAGGGACGGGGGAGCCTGGTGGCTGCCATCTATGGGGCTGCACAGAGTCAGACACGACTGAAGCGACTTAGCAGCAGCAGCAGCAAGCTTAGCATGTAGCGATTTCAGTTGCATCTTCCACTTGGATATAATCTTATTCAAGGAGCAAATCAATAAAAAGTCCTCCTATTGATCCACTGGAATATTTTAACTTAATTAGCTAGATACCCTCCAGTGTGCCGTTGCCCTCTTATCTTGGAATGATTTCAACTGTTTGGCTCTTCCCACAACTTAATATACAAAGATGTGACTCTCTTACCTACTCATATGATATCACACAGGTCAAATATGTTGGTGACCTGGGCTCCTAGATTCCAAAGAGAAGCAAATTCATTGGTCTTAATAAAACTCATGCATGTCATGGTGTGAGAGATCAAGTCTGTGAAAATATAACTTCTACTTCATAGTCAGAGATAGGTTGGGATATTTTTTTCCAAAGTAAAGGACATGTTATTTCACCTTGAACTGTGTATTATTAAGAGCACATACTTTATTTGAATGAATACTTAAAACTAATAATTGACTAATCAGAAAGATTTCTGTAGTTGTCTGAAATATGCACCTGTGTCCTAAGGACCTGTGAATGTGAGCTTAGTTGGGAAAAGGGTCTTTGCAGATGTAATTAAGTCAAGGATCTTGAGATGAGATCATCCTGGATTTAGGGCATGCCCTAAATCAAGGACAGTGTCCTGACGAGAAAGGGGAAGATATAAGCTGACACAGAGGGTGAAGCAGCCTGAACACAGATATTGGAGTGTTACGTCTGCAAACCAAGGAGTGCACAGGATTTCTGTGACCATCAGAAGCTAGAGAGAGGCATGGAATAGATTCTCCCTCAACGTCTCCAGGAGAAACCAACTCTGCCGGCTCTTTGATTTTTGCCTCTGGCCTGGGAGAGAATAAATCCCTATTGTCAAGGCACCAAGTCTGTGGTGACTTGTTACAACGGCTGTAGGAACCTGATACAACTTCCCAGTCTGAATGGGGCCCAGCACAAAAGAAGTTCCCCTAGACAGTCCAGATTGCAGTTTAAGTAGATCTAGTGAACGGGTGCATGGCAACCCCCACAGGTATTGCCTGGAGAATCCCACGGACAGAGGAGCCTGCCAGGCTGCAGTCCATAGGGTTGCACACAATCAGACTCGACTGAAGCAACTTAGCACACAGCACAAGTGCACAGACACACACAGTGGATGGTACTTAAAATTTTGGAAGTAGATCAGAGTGTTGTATGAGACTATGACGACCTCCAATAGGAGAATCTCAGACCACTGGGGTTTTAGTAGAGTTATTCTTCAACAGGAAGTTATTGTCCTTTACAGAAAGAGCTTTTGTTTTGCTATTGAGCCTGGATAAAAGTTAATTTCCTGGTTATGCAAAACCAGACAACCATGGGCCCAGAGTTACTTATTATGATCTGCGTATCTATTCTACTTAGCAAGCATCATCATGTGGAATTACATAAAGGTTAGGTCTCAGCAGACTCCAAAGGCACAGATAAATTGTATCAGGATATGACTCATACCTCATGCCTACTTCTGCCATACCATATTAAGCCAGATTCTCCAACATGCAGAGGCTAAATATTAATGCTCCCATTCCAAGCTGCGTCTAGAGATGAAAACAAATCCTGATTCAGACCAGCCTTAAGTGACAGAAGAAAGCACACATTCTTCTGAGACACAGAAAAAGCAGCCTATGATTTTGTTCTTGCTTGTAAACTGGATTATAGTAATGAGACCAGCACAATGCTGGGAAAAAAATTCAAAGCCAACAGCACAAAAAAAATATAGAACATCAGGGGATATGAATGAACAGTGTCATGAGAGAAAGAGATCAAAGGGTGGAAGGAAAAGGTAAAGAAGACTTGAGAAGAGTGTGAGAGGGCCCCAGGAAGGAAAAATAAAATGATATTCTATGTATATGGCCTCAGTATAACAAAGGCCATATATGACAAGCCCACAGCTAACATCACACTCTGTGATGACAAAATTGAAAGCTTTTCTTCTAAGATCAGGAACATAATGAGGATGCTCCCTTTCACCATGTTTATTTGCCATAATAATGAACACAGGACTGGAAGTCCTAGCCAGAGCAATTAGGCAAGAAAAAGAAATAAAAGGCATTCAAATCAGAAAGGAAGAAGTAAAATTGTTAGGTATTTGCAGATGACTTGATATCATATATAGAAAACCCTGGAGGCTCTACCAAAATACTATAAGAACTAATAAGTAAATTCAATAAAGGTGGAGGATACAAAGTCAATATACAAAAGTCTGTTGCATTTCTATATACTGACAACAAACTATCAGAAAGACAAATTAAGAAAATGACCTCATTTATATTTGCAGCTCAGTTAACTCATTCCAGGTGGCTTTCTTGGTGGAATGCTTGGTAATTTTTCTGAAGGAATTTTGGGAGTAGAAGAAGGCATAGCAGAAATGATAGGAGTATCTAGGCCTAATAAAAACCTTAGTAATGCTGGAGTTCTTAGAGCTATGCCAGCTCTAGAAGTTACGAAGATCTTCCAGGATGGCCTAAAATCTTCCAAAGAAGTTGAAATAGTGGAATAACCCAATGATTACCACCATAGTTTATGATATTGGTATACATATATGATTTGAATTGTGCTACAGATGCAGAGTTGGACACAACTTAGTGGCTGAACAGCAGCAAGAACAGTCCGATGTTGATATTCCCACCAGATCCCCCTGGTTCCTTTCATTCTATCGCTTGGACCCAAGTCTTTAGTGAGCGTTTGCTCTCAATAACCAGCACCTGTAGCTTTTTTTTTTTTTTTTAACAGACTGTCTTTTGCAGGGTCTGGGAATTTCCTTGCCTCTAAGCCAGTGACTGATGAATTTGGGAGTTGGCAAGCTCTATGCCCTTTGCCTGGGGTCACACCAGGGCTGAGGTGCAAATTGCACCCTAGAGATCTTCCTTGGGTAAACTGAACTGAATTTCTGTAAAACTTTGCCTGAAGCCATGCCTTCATTTGGTTTCCTTCCCTTCTTTTTCCTGCTTTCATCACTTTCTCACAAGTTTTCCCTTGGGATTACTTCATTCATAAATCTCCTGAATGGTGGTCTCTTAGAGTCATATTTGGGAGCTGTTGACTTAAGAC
Organism: Oreotragus oreotragus; assembly: GCA_006410675.1. NCBI lineage: Eukaryota > Metazoa > Chordata > Mammalia > Artiodactyla > Bovidae > Oreotragus > Oreotragus oreotragus. The sequence continues at coordinate 37,621 of SJYX01002517.1, forward strand.
ACTTAAATGGATATGCTCAGTAAAGGACCAGTTAAATTTGGAAGTCAAGCCTGACACCCTTAAACAAATAAAACTTTTCCTGAAAGAAAAACAACTCAGATAAATTAAGTTCAGAATAATACAACCAGCAAACATCTGGTCTTCTAATCAAGTTACTTGGGGGACTTTATTTATTTATTTATTTTTGGCTAGGGCATGTCCTTTATTAAGGCTTTTGATACACATCATGAAATTGCCTTCCAGTATACTACTTTATATTTCTTTTTTTTTTAATTTTATTTTTATTTTATTTTACTTTATAATACTGTATTGGTTTTGCCATACATTGACATGAATCTGCCACGGGTGTATACGAGCTCCCAATCCTGAACCCCCCTCACATCTCCCACCCCATATCATCTCTCTGGATCATCCCCGTGCACCAGCCCCAAGCATCCTGTATCCTGTATTGAACATAGACTGGCGATTCATTTCTTACATGATAGTATACATGTTTCAATGCCATTCTCCCAAATCATCCCACCCTCGCCCTCTCCCTCAGAGTCCAAAAGTCTGTTCTATACATCTGTGTCTCTTTTGCTATCTCGCATACAGGGTCATCATTACCATCTTTCTAAATTCCATATATATGTGTCAGTATACCGTATTGGGGTTTTTCTTTCTGGCTTACAGATCATCCTTACCCAAAGTAGCAGAAACATTTTAAAATTGATTTGCCATTGGGCTTTTTGAGTATGCCTTCTTACTAAAATTATAAAATTTATGCACTTGTGATATGTGAAAAATATTTAAAACACCAGTAAATGCACCCTTTTTTCTTTACTAATGGCTTTGTTGGTTTCTTTGAATTGGTTGCTGTATGAGTTTGCCAGGGCTCTTGTAACAAAGTACCACTGAGTGGGTGACTTAAGCAGCAGAAATTAGTTTTCTCATTGTTCTGGAGGCTGGAAGTCCAAGACCAAGCTGTGGTTTTTTTTTTTTTTCTGAGGTTTTGTTTTTCTCTAAGACTCCTCTCCTCAGCTTGCAGGTGACTGCCTTCCCACTGCACCGATAAGTCCTTGGTGTCTGTACGTGTTCACATTTCTTCTTATAAGGACCACAGTCAGATCATATTAGACTCACCCTAACTGCTTCACTTCAACTTGCTTTTTAAAAGGCCAAATAGACTCACATTCTGAGGTCCAAGGGGTTAGAACTTCAACATATGAATAAGGGGAACAATATAGTCCATAACAGAGTATGCCTTCTTACTAAAATTATAAAATTTATGCACTTGTGATATGTGAAAAATATTTAAAACACCAATAAATGCACCTTTTTTTTCTCTACTAATGGCTTTGTTGGTTTCTTTCAATTGGTTGCTGTATGAGTTTGCCAGGGCTCTTGTAACAAAGTACCACTGAGTGGGTGACTTAAGCAACAGAAATTAGTTTTTTCATCGTTCTGGAGGCTAGAAGTCCAAGACCAAGCTGTGGTTTGTTTTTTTCTGAGGTTTTGTTTTTCTTTAAGACTCTTCTCCTCAGCTTGCAGGTGACTGCCTTCCCACTGCGCCGATCAGTCCTTGGTGTCTCTGTATGTGTTCACATTTCTTCTTATAAGGACCATAGTCAGATCATATTAGATTCACCCTAACTGCTTCACTTTAACTTACTTTTTAAAAGGCCAAATAGACTCGCATTCTGAGGTCCTAGGGGTTAGAACTTCAACATATGAATAAGGGGCACAATATAGTCCATAACCATTGCACATAGCATAAGAATTTTGAGTGTGAAATACTTCCTATTCTACTTTGAATCAGTTCAGTTCAGTCGCTCAGTCATGGCCAACTCTTTGTGACCCCATGAACTGCAGCATGCCAGGCCTCCCTGTCCATTACCAACTCCCGGAGTCCACCCAAACCCATGTCCATTGAGTTAGTGATGCCATCCAACCATCTCATCCTCTGTTGTCCCCTTCTCCTCCCACCTTCAATCTTTCCCAGCATCAGGGTCTTTTCCAGTGAGTCAGTTCTTTGAATCAGGTGGCCAGGGTATTGGAGTTTCAGCTTCAGCATCAGTCATTCCAATGAATACCCAGGATTGATCTCGCTTAGGATGAACTGGTTGGATCTCCTTGCATTCCAAGGGACTCTCAAGAGCCTTCTCCAGCACCACATTTCAGAAGCATCAATTATTCTGCGCTCAGCTTTCTTTATAGTCCAACTCTCACATCCATACATGACTACTGGGAAAACCATAGCCTTGACTAGATGGACCTTTGTTGAAAAAGTAATGTCTCTGCTTTTGAATATGCTATCTAGGTTGATCATAACTTTCCTTCTAAGGAGTAAGCGTCTTTTAATTTCATGGCTGCAGTCACCATCTGCAGTAATTTTGGAGCCCAGAAAAATAAAGTCAGCCACTGTTTCCCCATCTATTTGCCATGAAGTGATAGGACTGGATGCCATGATCTTAGTTTTCTGAATGTTGAGCTTTAAGCCAACTTTTTCACTCTCCTCTTTCACTTTCATCAATAGGCCACTTTGAATAGAAAACAGTTTAATCAGAGCAAAGCAAATATGATTCACTATCTACCAAGGTAAAACCAAGGTTTGGTTTAACGCTATAGAGTTATTTCAATTTGTTATTAAACATGCTTTTGTTAAAAGCGTTTATTTTGATAATAAATAGTTGGGACCACTTGTGTAGAATTTGAGTGGGGATTTAAATTACTTACTGGGAACACAGCCATCTTTTTTATAATTTTATGTTACATATGCCCTCCTGAAGAAATCAGGAATAGACTGACTTATAATTAAAATCTTACAGTGTGATTCTTTATTGTCTGAGCCTCCAGGGAAGCCCCGTGGTAAAGGATATCATTTTATAATTATACAGTGGGGCTTATTTAATATCATGTAATCTCTTCTCTGTTCTTATCCAAAGCATAGCTGAAGTTTTTTTTTTTTTTTTTTTAAGAGAGTGAAAAGTTAGTGATAGACAGTTGAAGGACTGTTGTAACCCTACACATGCAGGACTACTAGGCACTAAAATACTTAACATGTGACATTTTGAGTCACTCCAGATGCCAAAGTGTGGCAGAAAGCAGCAAAGACATGGGGCAGTGAGCTGTGGCATAGGTAAGCCATTAATGTTGCCTACATAGTAGCTCAGCTGGTAAGGAATCCGCCTGAAATGCAGGAGACCCCGACTGGATTCCTGGGTTGGGAAGGTGAGCTGGAGAAGGGATAGGCTACATACTCCAGTATTCTTGGTCTTCCCAGATGGCTCAGCTGGTGAGGAATCTGCCTGCAATGCGGGAGGCCTGGGTTCAATCCCTGGGTTGGCAAGATCCCCTAGAGAAAGGAATGGCAACCCTCTCCAGTATTCTGGCCTGGAGAACTCCATGGACTGTCTGGGGTTGCCAAGAGTCAGACACGACTGAGTGACTTTCACATACACAGATCACAGACCTGTTGCAGAGAAAATGCCTAGAGTCATTGCCCAGAATTTCCTTCCTCATTGTATCATGTAAATATTTCAGCTAACTTCCTTATTTTTGTCTCTTTCCATCAAGATTACATATGCATTTATAATGCTGACTGAAAAAAAAGTACAACCTAAAAGTTTGAGAATTTTGTTTTTGTTTTATTCCTCAGACAAAACTATGGACATGAGTCTGGGACATTCTGAAGAGGTAAGCGTGGAGCCAGGATATATGTATATATATATATATAACAATTTTTGCAGCAAAAATCAGGTAGTCAGAACATCTTAACATGTTAATCATAGAAAATTAGTCATCTCAAGTTAATGAATTTGGTGCTTTCCTACACATGGGAAGATACAATAGTCTGGGCTCACTGAAATCATTCCTTTGGTAGCACCTCAGCTATCTGGGGCCAGTATCCTGCGTTTTTCCCATCGTGAGTCTCCCGGGAGTGTACCCTTGGGGGTGGTTCCACGGCTGATGGCGTGACAGCAGACATCCTGTTTCTGCCCTGAGTTCCTTCAGGGCTCACCATCAGGCCACTGCAATGTGATAGCTTGAGGGCTGCAGCGTCTTTTGTGTGCTGATATGGCGGGGAACATTTTTTTTTCTACTCACAGTCATTATTTTGTGGTTTTCAATATATCAGAATCAAATTGCTACAAAACCAAAACGAAAGGAATAGCTCTTAGCCAGGGGCCTTGAGACTGGAGCGTGATTAAAAAGGAGAGATTTTATTGACTTGGTCTGGGCACCAGAATACTTTCAGTTGTACAAGGATGAGTTGGTTCTAAGTTAGGCAGAGGACTTCTGCCTTTGTATGCTTTGTTTTGCTTTTGGTTTTGAACTGCAGGTCTGGAAGCTGGTAAGGTGACGTGCGGTGGATGTGTTTCTCTTCTCTTGGCTACTCATGGCTGTAGGAGCCTCACATTTTGAGGGATTTTTCACCCTCGGTGTCCTGGTAAGACACTGAGTATGCCCCAGCTCTGACTGCCGAAGCAGAAGAGTCAAGTACGTTTAAAGTCCCGGCAGTGAGGGAGTGAGCTGATGGAGGTTTAGCCAGTAAGATACGTGCCACCAGGCTTTTGAGTCACGGGACAAGAGTTGTGGGCTTCCATTCTGAGTTGTCAGCAAGTGTGGAAGGATGACACCTGTGCTGTTAGTCTGAGTGTCCAGGGGCAGCCGCACCTGCAGTGGCGGTCTAACCTAAGTTCATTCTGTGATGTGAACTCACATGTCTTTTTTGAAACCGATCTCCCTTGGCTCAACCCTTTCCTGAGCCTAGCTATCTGATCTTCCTGTGAATTTTGATAGTTATCCCCAATTCTTCCAAATACACTGCTCTTTGCGTAAGTTAGCTAATTTTTTGTTATTGGTCTTAGCAATATGTTTGGCTCATAAATTCTCCTTTAACATTTATCCTCACATCTTTCTTTTCTACTGTGGTTGTTGTTACTCTTTAGTTGCTGAGTCGTCTCCGACTCTTTTTTGACCCCATCGACTGTAGCCCTCCAGGCTCCTCTGTCCATGGGATTTCCCAGGCAAGAAGAGTCAGACATGATGGAGCAACTAAGCCTTTCACTTTCACTTTTCTGCCTCTTTGGCCTCATTCCTCTGTCATCACCACTTCCTCATCCTTCCTGTTTACATCCATCTCAGGGCCTCTTCTTCACAAACTTCCTTATTTATTGACTTGTGTATTATCTAAAGCACCTGTTGCAAATGTAATGACTTAGGCTAACTGCAGCCATACGCCAAGGCTCAGCCCAAGGCTGGCTATTCCTCTTTCTGTCTCAACTCCATCTGAAACCCTTCAGTCTCATCAAGATGTCTTCATCTCTGGACCCAAGCTCTCATGTTTGTATTTCAGCATAGGTTCCATCCTTTCTACAGATAGTCACGGTATCATTGTTACTCTAATCCATTTGTACTGAGGTCTCAGAAGCACCTTTGGTGCATTCCTAAAGCCCACCAATCTTCTCCTTCAACATTGCTCCTCTGTTTCTTCCTTTTCATCTCTCTATCACTTCTTCTTTGTCTTCATTTGACATTAGGATAATTTCTAAAATAATTATATCTTTTTTTCTGATGAACTTTGCTCTAATTTTTCTTCCTCAAGGCAATAAAGATTCATGATCAAAAATATAATGACCATGATATGAATATTGAATAATTAGGTACTCATTTACCTTAAGATAAACTCTATCCTTGTTCAAATTCTCATCATGTTTTCCAGCATGAATTACTTTGTGGGAAGCTTATTACCAAGCATTAAATGTGAATAGATTATCTCATTGATATTATTGGGCATTGTAGAGGGATCTTTGGGCAGATAAGGAGGCCAACATTTTGTACTATAGAGGACTTTGATTTGTTCTGAGTCAACGGATAAGATAGACCCCCATAACTATGAAATTGCATTTTAGAACTGGAAAGGACCTTAAAGGTTATTTAGATCAATTTCCTCAATAAGTAAGAAAAATGAAACCAAAAAAAAGGGTAAAGTCATTTGTCAAAAACAGAGCTAATATATAACTCCTCACCACTTGCCTCCCATTCCTTTATTTTTATTGTTAAAATTGTGGTTAAAAAAACACATAGCGCTTCACTTTTTAAAATTTTTGTTTCTATTATTTATTTTTAATTGAATGAATGGTGCTTTAAATTCTATAGTAACTTGCAATTTTTAAAAGTGTCAACATAATTTATCCAATCCCATAATGACCCTTCTTTTCCCCGCCCTCCTGTTTTATCCCTGCCCCCTTCCCTCTCCCCACGGGTAACCACCAGTCTGTTCTCTGTGAGTCTGCTTTTTTTGTTTTATTCACTAGTTGGTTGTATATTTTAGATCCCACATACGAGTGATATCTGCTTGATATTCTCACATCTGTCTTTCTCTGCCTGACTTATTTCACTTAGTATAATGTCCTCCAAGTCTATCCATGTTGCTGAAAATGCAAAATGTCATTCTTTTCCCATTCAGTCTGAGTAGTATTGCACTGTGTGTATATATATATATGTATATATAGATCACATTTTTTTCACCTATTCATCTGTTGATGGACACTTAGGTTGATTCTGTACCTTGGGAATTGTAAATGCTGCTATAAACACTGAAGTACATGTATCTTTTCAAATTAGTGGGGTTTTTTTTGTTTCTTTCAGGTATCTACCCAGGAGTGATATTCTTGGATCAAAGAGTAGTTCTATTTTTAATGTTTTGAGAAACCTCCATACTGTTTTCCATACTGACTGCCCCAATTCCCATTCTCATCAACAATGTATGAGGATTCCCTTTCCTCCACCTCCTACCAACATTTGTTATTTGTGTTCTTTTTGATGATAGCCATTCCGACTGGTGTGAGGTGGTATCTTGTGGCTTTGATTTGCACATCACTGATGATTAGTGTTATTGAACACCTTTTCACATGCCCGTTGTCCATTTGCATTTCCTCTTTGGAAAAATGTTATTCAATTCTGCCCATTTTTTCAGTTGAGTTGTTTTTTGGTGTTTTTGGTTTTGAGTTATGTGACCTGTTTATATTTGTTGGATATAATCCTTTATTCACCAAATCACTTGCAAATATTTCTTTTTGGTAGGTATTTTTCCTTTGCTCTGCAAAATCTTTTAAGTTTAATTAAATTCCATTTGTTTATTTATGCTTTTGTTTCCTTTACCTTCGGAGATGGATCAAAAATGATACTGCTGTGATTTATGTCAAAGAACATTCTGCTTATGGTTTTCCTCTAGTTTTATAGTATCTAGTCTTACATTTAGATCTTTAATCCATTTTTAGCTTATTTTTATACATAGTCTTAGAGAATGTTCTAGTTTCACTCTTCTACATGTAGCTGTCCAGTTTTTCCAGCACCCCTGGGACCGAAAAGAAAAGACTGTCTTTTCTCCATTATATTCTTGCTTCCTTTTGTTGTATACTAATTGACCATAAGTGTGTTGCTTTATTTCTGGGCTATTTCTGTTCCACTGATCTGTGTATCTGTTTTTTTCTTGCCAATGCCATATCATTTTGATTACTGTAGCTTTGTTGTACAGCCTAAAGTCGGGGAGACAGTGATTCTTCCAGCTCTGTTCTGCTTTCTCAAGCTTGTTTTGGGTTTTTTTTTTTTTTAATTTCCATACAAATTTTGAAATTATTTATGTCAAAGAACATTCTGCTTATGGTTTTCCTCTAGTTTTACAGTATCTAGTCTTACATTTAGATCTTTAATCCATTTTTTGCTTATTTTTATACATAGTGTTAGAGAATGTTCTAGTTTCACTCTTCTACATGTAGCTGTCCAGTTTTTCCAGCACCTCTGGGACTGAAAAGAAAAGACTGTCTTTTCTCCATTATATTCTTGCTTCCTTTTGTTGTATACTAATTGACCATAAGTGTGTTGCTTTATTTCTGGGCTATTTCTGTTCCACTGATCTGTGTATCTGTTTTTTTCTTGCCAATGCCATATCATTTTGATTACTGTAGCTTTGTTGTACAGCCTAAAGTCGGGGAGACAGTGATTCTTCCAGCTCTGTTCTGCTTTCTCAAGCTTGTTTTGGGTTTTTTTTTTTTTTAATTTCCATACAAATTTTGAAATTCTTTCCTCTACTTCTGTGGAAAATGCCATTGGTATATTGATAAGGATTGCATTAGTCTGTAGATTGCTTGGGCTTCCCAGGTGGTGCTAGTGGTAAAGATCCTGCCTGCCAATGCAGGAGAAATGTGCTTTGGGTAATATGGTCATTTTGACAATATCGATTCTTCCCACCCAAGAACACAGTATTTCTTTCCAGGTCTGTGTCATCTTCAGGTTCTTCCATCAGTGTCCTACAGTTTGCTGAGTAGTGATCTTTTGCCTCTTTAGGTAGGTTTATTCCTAGGTATTTTATTCTTTTCCAGTCGATGATAAATGGAATTGTTTCTTTCTTTTCTCTTTTGGCTGGTGTTGTTAATGTATAGAAATGCAGCAGATTTCTGGATATTAATTTTGTATCCTGCAACTTTACCAAATTCATTGCCGAGCTCTAGTAGTTTCTGGTGGTGCCTCTAGGATTTTCTATGTATAGTATCATGTCATTTGCAAACTGTGACAGTTTTATTTCTGCCTTTCCAATTTGGATTCCTTTTATTTGTTTTTCTTCTCTGACTGCTGTGGCTAGGATTTCCAGAACTATTGCATAAAAATGGTGAGAGTTGCCATCCCTGTATTATTCCTGATCTTAGAGGAAATACTTTCAGCTTTTCACCGTTGAGCATGCTTTTAGCTGTAGGTTTCTTGTATGTGGCTCTTATTATATTATCTTCCCTCTATGCCCACTTTCTTGAGTCTTTTTTTTATCATAAATAAATGTTGAACTTTATCAAAAGCTTTTTCTGCATTTATTGAGATGCTCATATGGTTTTTATTCTTCAATTTATTGATGTGATATATCAAATTGGTTTATTTGTGGATGTTGAAAAATTCTTGCATCCCTGGAATAAATTCTGCTTGATCATAGTGTGTGATCATTTTAAGGTATTTTTGCGTACAATTGACTAGTCTTTTGTTGAGGATTTTTGCATCTCTGTTCATCAGTGATATTGGCCTGTAATTTCTTTTCTGTGGTATCATTGTCTGGTTTTGGTATCGAGATGATGCAAATCTCATGGAGTGAGTTCAGAAGTGTTCCTTTTTTATTTTTTTCTTTTGGACTAATTTCAGAAGGATAGAGATTAACTCGTCTCTAAGTGTTTGGTAGAATTCACCAGTGAAGCCATCTGCTCCTGGCCTTTTGGTTTTGGGGAGTTTTAAAAAATTACTGATTCAATCTCCATACTGGCTATTGAACTGTTCATATATTCTATTTTTGGTTTGATTTTTGGAGATTGTACTTTTCTAGCAACGTGTCCATTTTATTGGCATATAGTTGCTCGTGTGTGTGTGTGCTAAGTTGCTTCAGTCATGTCTTACCCTGTGCAACCCTATGGCTGCAGCACGCCAGGCCCCTCTGTCCATGGGCTTCTCCAGGCAAGAATACTGGAGTGGGTTGCCATGTCCTCCTCCAGGGGATCTTCCAGGTCCAGGGATTGAACCCGTGTCTCTTACGTCTACCTGAATTGGCAGGCAGGTTCCTTACTACTAGCTCTACCTGGGAAGCCCATAGTTGTTTATAGTGGTCTCTTATCCTCCTTTGTGCTGGGCTGGATGAAGCACAAGCTGGAATCAAGATTGCCAGGAGAAATATCAATAACCTCAGATACACAGATGATACCACCCTTATGGCAGAAAGTGAGGAAGAGCTAAAGAGCCTCTTGATGAAAGTGAAAGAGGAAAATGAAAAAGTTGGCTTAAAGCTCAACATTCAGAAAACTAAGATCATGGCATCCAGTCTCATCACTTCATGACAAATAGATGGGGAAACACTGAAAACAGAGATAGAATTTATTTTTTGAAGCTCCAAAATCACTGTGGATTATGACCACAGACATGAAATTAAAAGACACTTGCTCCTTGAAAGAAAATCTATGACTAACCTAGGCAGCATATTTAAAAGCAGAGACATAACTTTACCAAAAAGGTCCATCTAGTCAAGCTATGAAACATTTTCTGTAGCTATTTTCCTATAATGTGATATTGATCATAAGACCAAATTGAGTTAGAAAAAAAAAAATCAGCTAAAGTGAGTTTATTGTTTGTCTGTGAGCATGGCTGTATGGACAAAACAGGAGCCAGAATCTAATCAGAAAAAAGAGGGAGGGATTCTTTACTCATAGATGTATAGATTTATTTAAAGTAAACCTCTAACGCAATGCTTTTCAAATTTTGTTATGTATCACCTGAAGGGTTTGTTAAAACACAGATTTTTATCACTCTTCCCTCCACCTTTCTGATTCTATAGTTTGGTGTTGAATGTCCACTTCAAGACAATGAGAGTAATGTTGAAGCTGATGTTCATAAGACCACAATTTGAGAACTACTGCCATCACTGATTTTGGGGAGCCTTAAAAGATACTGATGCATTTGTACAAATTAAATATAACTTCCCCAGGGAATATCAGTTCTGGTATATTTTAGAAAAGAGGCATTCAATTATTCCTACAAGAAATACCAGTTGAATATTCATATAATCCCAGCTCTATGCCTGGTGCTTGGGGTACAGATATAAATAAGACAGGGAGAAATACTGCCACCATGATACCTAATGAAATGACAAGCTACCAGTGAACATATACACAGAGAGTTGCTAAGGGCTGTATGTGGAAGCGATGAGGTTTAAGTGAGAAAATGCTACACTGAGGACCTGGACCTGAAGAATGAGCATATTCTATGGGCAGAGAATAGGAGTAAGAACATTTCAAGAAGAGAGCTGGGTTTGGGGATGGACGCTCTGTTTTCATGGGTGTACTCAGGTAACTGGAGCCTGGCATAGATGGATAATAAGGAAGTGAGGGGGCTTCCCATGTGGCTCAGCTGGTAAAGAATCTGCCTGCAGTGCAGGAGACCTGGGTTCGACCCCTGGGTTGGGAAGATCCCTGGCTACCCTCTCCTGCATTTTGGCCTGGAGAATTCCATGGGCTGCATAGTCCATGGGATGGTAAAGAGTCAGACATGACTAAGCAACTTTCACTCTCAAGGAAGTAGGGGAAGTGGTCTAGAATCACGTTTTCACTCTGAGACTTCATTCCATGGGCCCTGGAGAGGTAGCTGAAGAGTCTAGGAAGAAAGTGATACAAATAGATTTGATCAGCACGTACAACAAGAGGTCAGAAGACCCACCTGAGAAATATTCTTTAGACAGGATAATCTCTACCTTGGGATTATATCTAGAATATTTTTCAGATACACATAACACCAGAGCATCATAGAATAATCAAGGCACCAAATTCCCTCTCTTTAGCTAACTCTCAAGCCTCTAATTTGAGTTTTGAGGGAAAAGAAGGATGCATTTATTTCTATTCCAAGTCTACCTGTTTTGGACTTTGAAAATATGGGTGGAGAGTTAATGGGTAGAAAGAAGGTATGAGAAAGGATGAAAGGAGCGGGAAATGGGAATGAAATGATACTGGGGATTGAACCAGCACAGAAGTGACTGATAAACATTAATGCTGTGCAGACAAGTTTCCCATCTACTCCTGGTCCTCTGAAACTTGGTACCCAAGAAGGCCAAAGGCCATATCCAGTGGCCTGCACTGCCACCTGCAGGCAGAAGTCCTAAATAGCAACAATAAGTCTCCGCCTGAACTTCATCCTTGGCTTTGAACATAATCAGAACATGTGTTGTGTACGACCATCAGTTTGCTCTCAAGCTGACGTCTCAATTTTTAATATTTCCATCTACCTTTTAAATGACCATTTTTCATGATTCTTAAAAAGTACATTTTTCCCCTACGTGTTTACATTTCTGAAGTCAGGATGTGTCTTGGAATTGTCAGTTGAATTGGCAGATTTATTTTGCTTGATGATACATGCAGGTGCATCTTACAACTGAGGTCATTTTATACTTGGAGAAGCATGGCAATTGGAGGTGTGGCTGGATGGAAAAGACATGGATTTTTGAGTGTGTAAGTTCTGCTGCCAACCATGAATCTTGGATATTTTTTCTTTCTTAAATTCTGAATCTCTGCTATTTGCCAGTTGTTTGATTTTTGGTAAGTTAATAATCTCTCTGAGTCTGGATTTTTTCGTCCTTAATATTACATATTTTAGATGGTTTTCTGAGAATTAAATGACATAGTATACACAGCCCTTGAATAGTTTCTACCTGGTGCATTAAAGTACTCAATAAATAATGAGTATCATTTCTAAATTAAATTTGCCAACACCGATAGCTGCCCCTGTTATTACCCTAGTGAAAAGGATCCAGACAAAAACACTGTTTTTCCCCCTCAGAATGTGCTGTTGAATCATGAATACAATCTGTGTGCTTTAATACTTGGAATTTATGAGAACTACTGCTGGCTTGCTTTATGTTGATAACAAAAGGCGTGAGAGTGCAGATGGAGTCTATGGGGATGTTTATTTTAAATGCACCTATTGGAATGTTTAAAGTCTTAAGCTGAACTTGCCTATCTTTGCCTACTATAATTCAAAACCTCTGGCCACCAAACCATGTTTTTCCCTGCACCCTTAAAACTACCCCATCTGACTTCTGCTTTATTCTGATAAACCTGGATGGAGGTGCAGAGCCCAGCCTTTCAAGTGAAACTGTCTTTCCAGTACTTAAGGCGGCTAAACGTAAATGAAATAGAAATTGACAATGATAGCGGGTAATGCTATCGCGGCCCGCTGGACTCTGTTTGCAGCTCTCCCTAGCAATCACAGGATAAAATAAAGCCCCATGCTGAAGGGCAGCTCCTCTAATTGCTGCCATGGGATATAATCAGCCTTGTTTCGAAACCTCCGTTAGCTCTGCAGGGGGGCAGTATCCCCCATGGGGATGGAGCTTATAAAGATGTCTTAGAACAGGCTTTCATGTTTGCCAAGTGGCTGCCCCTTGAACTGTCTAATATCTCTTCTTTCTTAAATGATATGAAATTGCACAGTTCAAGTTCTTAGCTCAAGTCCCAAGGAGACAGAAGCAGCAATAGAAAGAGGAAGAAATCAAAGCTTTTCCTAGTAGCTGCCCCTTGCTTTCCCTCCCTGGTACATCACTGCATTCCTGGGGCTTATGCTGGGAGGACGAGTTGTAGAGGGAAGCATGGGGATCCTCAAATTCATCCCCTGCCCAGACCCTGCCTCTCTATGTCAGCTTGCCTCCCTTCCTATTATTCAATTTTACCTTCACAGCATTTTTACGTAGGTATTAAGTTCATTTTCTATTAATACGCTGGCACCTCATTTAGACTGACTTGCTGTTATTGCTTAGTCACTAATTCGTGTCTGACTTTTTGCAACCCCATGGACTGTAGCCCACCTGTCCAGGCTCCTCTGTCCATGGGATTTCCCAGGGAAGAAAACTGGAGTGCATTGCCATTGCCTTTTCCAGGGGATCTTCCTGACCCAAGGATCAAACCCAAGTCTCCTGCATTACAGGCAGATTCTTTACCAAATGAGCCACCTGGGAAGTCCTTGAGTATCTTGCTAGTATGTGATAAAGTCGTGGGTTTAATCCAGATTGATGGGATATCAACACCTATGTGTGTATTTGTGTGTGTGTGTTAATTGAACATTCCAGGGTGACCACTTTCTCACCCAGCATAAACCACATCTTCATCCAAATCTACCCTCCCCCTAGGCCAGGCTCCTCTGTCCATGGGATCTCCTAGGCAAAAATATTGGAGTACGTTGCCATTCCCTTCTCCAGGGGATCTTCCTGATCCAGGGATCCAACTCCTGTCTCCTGCATTAGCTGGTATATTCTTTACCGCTGAATCACCAAGGAAGTCCATAGATAGAATAGGTTTATACTATTAAATTAAGTTCAGTTCAGTTCAGTTCAGCTGCTCAGTCGTCTCCGACTCTTTGTGACCCCATGAATCGGAGCACACCAGGCCTACCTGTCCATCACCAACTCCCAGAATTTACCCAAACTCATGTGCATCGAGTCAGTGATGCCATCCAGCCATCTCATCCTCTGTCGTCCCCTTCTCCTCCTGCCCCCAATCCCTCCCAGCATCAGGGTCTTTTCCAGTGAGCCAACTCCTCGCATGAGGTGGCCAAAGTATTGGAGTTTCAGCCTCAGCATCAGTCCTTCCAATCAACACGCAGGACTTGTCTCCTTTAGGGTGGACTTGTTGGATCTCCTTGCAGTCCAATGGACTCGCAAGAGTCTTCTCCAATACCACAGTTCAAAAGCATTAATTCTTTGGCTGCTAATTTATTTACTTATGTTCTGCAACAGACTGGTGAGATAAAGCCATTAGGCCCATTTATAAATGACCTCAAAGGGGTGAAGAAACTTGTGCAAAGTTATACAGGTCGTACTTAGGGAAACTCATATCCTAGCCCAGATTTTACAATGACAAGTCCCACATGTTGCTGGTAAGGCATAAAGTCCCGATGCATTAAAAAAACACAAATATATCATTTTTGGAAATATCATATTTTGGTGGCCCCAAAGGCTAATACTTTAAGGTTTATACGAAAAGAGGTTGAATTGGTGAGTTGGGAGAGATGGTGATAATTATTTAATAAACTCTGAAGTTCCTTTTCACCCAACTTGGGTCCTGATTTACCAGATTATGTACATCTTTGTCAATGTTTTCCGTTATCTGTATTGAAAATTATAAAAATGTAAGTACTCCATGAAATTTTGAGGGAACATCTAACAGATCTCTGAGGTCTTATGAGGCTTTCTTGACCCCCTTGCTATGATAATGAATCATAGAAATGATGGGGGAAATATTAAATATACTGCCCTGATCAAGGCTGCTGGGGTGGCAGGAAGAATTGTGTCTTGGCACTTTTTCTGTAGATGTGTATGACTGGAGCAAATCACGGTGTCCTTATACTGTCTGAAATGCTGATGTGGGCAGGAAAAATGACATTACTTAACGGGCTGTGACCATGTCCTCCAAGGAGAGGCCGGGCGTGTCTTGGGAAGAGCTGGAAGGAGGCTGGGCAGCCAGAGACCTGGCGTTGAACTCCAGTGCATCCTGTCCCTGGGCTCATGGCATCCGGTCCTTTCTCTCCTCATCGGTAAAACCGGTCCAGTTGTTGCGACCCCGTAGGACGGTTGTGAATGTGAAATGAGATCAAATTTGGGACCAGCTGCAGCATTTATTCTTCAGACCCAACCGACTTTTATCATCCCCTTTATACAGAAGAGGATCAAGAGGCTCAGAAAGAATAAGATTCCTGCTAAAGCCGCAGTTAGAACAGTTAGAACTGGACATGGAACAACAGACTGGTTC
>SJYX01002517.1:54265-80004 GCA_006410675.1 Oreotragus oreotragus
AAAAAAAAAAACAAAAAAACTGAAGGTGAGCCCAAGGGAACCCATACTGAGCTCTTCACAATATGTTTCCTATGACAGATCTGATGAGGTCCTTGAAGCATCCACAGTCATCCCACTGGCATTTAACAAGCAGAAATGTGGGGACTTGCCTGGTGGTCCAGTGGTTGAGACTGTCTTTCAGTGCAGGGCAAGCGGATTTAATCCCTGGTCGGGGAGCTGAGATCCCACATTGCATGCATCCAGAAAACCAAAACAGGAAACAGAAGCAGAGACATGGGTGTGTGCTAAGTCACTTCAGTCATGTCTGACTCTCTGTGACCCTGTGAACCAAAGCCCTCCAGGCTCCTCCGTCCATGGGATCTCCAGGCAAAAATACTGGAGTGGGTTGCCATGCCCTCCTCCAGGGGATCCTCCTGACCCAGGGATCGAACCCTTGTCTCCTGCATTGGCAGGTGGGTTCTTTAGTGCCACCTGGGAAGCCCCAGTGATGGAGAATCTGCCTGCAATTCAGGAGGCTCAAGAGACGTGGGTTTGACCCTGGGTCAGGAAAACCCATGGAGAAGGAAATGGCAACCCAATCCAGTATTCTTGCCTGGAAAATTGCATGGATGGAGGAGCCTGGCAGGCTCTAGTGAGCAACTGAGGACACGCGAACAGCATAGGCCTGGTGCTGAGAGCGACTCTGGGCTCCCTAACATCACGGTCCTTAGTGAGGGGTAGACAGTGCTTCTGCGCCTCCTCCACCAGCCTGGGGGGCAGGGTGGCCAGAAGCTGTGTCACCTTCCAGCAGTCCTGGAGCCCTTGCCACGTGGGGACTTTCAAGGGGGTCTCTTGGAGTCACAGAATGCTGACATAGAACCACAGCACACCATCTTAGGAGCACAGAAGCTGGGGGAGGGAGACAATAAAAATTAAAGAATGCAATTTGAAAATATATATCAGACAAACTAACAACTTAAAGATA
Organism: Oreotragus oreotragus; assembly: GCA_006410675.1. NCBI lineage: Eukaryota > Metazoa > Chordata > Mammalia > Artiodactyla > Bovidae > Oreotragus > Oreotragus oreotragus. The sequence continues at coordinate 55,230 of SJYX01002517.1, forward strand.
GACATTGGAGATAGATTCAAGATTTAAATGTAAATATTTATTGGGAGGCTCCAATAGTTTGGCCACCTGATGCAAAGAAGTGATTCCTTGGAAAAGACCCTGATGCTGAGAAAAATTGAAGGCGGGAGGAGAAGGGGATGACAGAGGAGGAGATGATTAGATGGCATCACTGACTCAAAGGACATGAGTCTGAGTAAACTCCAGAAGTTGGTGATGGACAGGGAGGGCTGGTGTGCTGCAAGCCATGGGGTCACAAAGAGCTGGACACGACTGAGTGAGTGAACTGAACTGGGAGGCTACTGGGGGAATGGAGCCCAGGCCAATGTTCTTGCCGGAAGAATACCCTGGACAGAGGAGCCTGGAGGGCTATGGTCTATACGATTGCAAACAGTCAGACACGACTGGAGTGACTCAACACACACACATGCCAGAACTTGAGCTTCAGCCCCTGACTTGAACCTAAGTCCCTCACTTGCATGGGTTGCGTCTAACTCCCTAGGAAAGACCCCTCCATTGTTCCCATAAAGCCAAGTTATTTTATCCACCAACAGTAAGACCACTGCCTCTTCTCTCCTAGAGCAGTCAGCCTTCCCATTTGCCCGGGAGGGACTAAAGCTGAATCTGGCTTCTGTACCCAGACATTGAATTAAATCTTGGAGGCAGGGCTTTGGGTGAAGTAGAAAAGAAAAGCTTTATTGCTTTGCCAGGCAAAGGGGACCAGAACAGGCTAATGCCCTCAAAACTGTGTGTCCCACCTGGAGGGGGTGGTGAGGAATTTTATGGTCATGGTTCAAAGATCAGCTGGTGGACATGCTTCTGATTGGCTGGTGGTGAGGTAAGTGGGAGTCAGCATCATCAACCTTCCGGTTCCAAGTAGTCTGGTGTCTACGTGCTTATGGGTGTGCGTGCATGCTCTGACTCTTTGAGATCCCATGGACTGCAGCCCGCCAGGTTCCTCTGTCCATGGGATTTTCTAGGCAAGAATACTGGATTGGGTTGCCATTTCCTCCTCCAGGGGGTCTTCCTGACCCAGGGATTGAACTCTTGTCTCCTGAATTGGCAGGCAGATTCTCTACCACTGAGCCACCAGCATACCTTTAATTTCTCCCATGTGATTGGAGTTTCAGTATCTGCAAAACATCTCAAAGATATTGTTGTAAATATCCCTTGAGGGAGAACCAAGACCCGTCCCAAGGTTGCACTGTTGTTTCTTCTGACTGTTCCTTCCTTGTCTCCTCATCTCCTCCGTTTCCTTATTAGCAACTGTTGAACTTGGGGAAGGTCATGAAGGCTGAATGAAGCCTATTTCCTGTAATCAATAAATGAGGGGCACAGAAAGGCTTTTGTACTCAGGAGCCCCACTGAGTCCTTCTTGCTGAGAGAGCTCCAGGGACCTTGAACTTTCAGTGCTAAAATCAGCACAGTTCCTGGCAAACTGGGCCGAGTTGGTCACTCTACTTTTCACTCTTCTTTTTCTTTCTATACTTTTCTTATCAGATGGCACTAGAAAAAAAAACAACACTCAAGGGTTTATGAGATCTGGCAGAGGGGATACAGAATAAGGTTAAGTTTCTTTAGTTTAGGCTTCAGTTCAGTACAGTTCAGTTCAGTCGTGTCCGACTCTTTGCGACCCCATGAATTGCAGCACGCCAGGCCTCCCAGTCCATCACCAACTCCTGGAGTTCACTCAGACTCACGTCCATCAAGTTAGTGATGCCATCCAGCCATCTCATCCTCTGTCGTCCCCTTCTCCTCCTGTCCCCAATCCCTCCCAGCATCAGAGTCTTTTCCAATGAGTCAACTCTTCTCATGAGGTGGACAAAGTACTGGAGTTTCAGCTTTAGCATCATTCCTTCCAAAGAAATCCCAGGATTGATCTCCTTCAGAATGGAATGGTTGGATCTCCTTGCAGTCCAAGGAACTCTCAAGAGTCTTCTCCAACACCACAGTTCAAAAGCATCAATTCTTTGGTGCTCAGCCTTCAGAGTCCAACTCTCACATCCATACATGACCACAGGAAAACCCATAGCCTTGACTAGATGGACCTTAGTTAGCAAAGTAATGTCTCTGCTTTCGAATATTCTGTCTAGGTTGGTCATAACTTTTCTTCCAAGGAGTAAGCGTCTTTTAATATCATGGCTGCAGTCACCATCTGCAGTGATTTTGGAGCCCAAAAAAGTAAAGTCTGAGACTGTTTCCACTGTTTCCCCATCTATTTCCCATGAGGTGATGGGACCGGATGCCATGATCTTCGTTTTCTGAATGTTGAGCTTTAAGCCAACTTTTTCACTCCCCTCTTTCACTTTCATCGAGAGGCTTTTTAGCTCCTCTTCACTTTCTGCCATAAGGGTGGTGTCATCTGCATATCTGAGGTGATTGATATTTCTCCCGGCAGTCTTGATTCCAGCTTGTGTTTCTTCCAGTCCAACGTTTCTCATGATGTACTCTGCATAGAAGTTAAATAAGCAGGGAGACAATATACAGCCTTGACGTACTCCTTTTCCTATTTAGAACCAGTCTGTTGTTCCATGTCCAGTTCTAACTGCTGCTTCCTGACCTGCATACAGATTTCTCAAGAGGCAGGTCAGGTGGTCTGGTATTCCCATCTTTTTCAGAATTTTCCCCAGTTTATTGTGATCCACACAGTCAAAGGCTTTGGCATAGTCAATAAAGCAGAAAGAGATGCTTTTCTGGAACTCTCTTGCTTTTTCCATGATCCAGTGGATGTTGGCAATTTGATCTCTGGTTCCTGTGCCTTTCCTAAAACCAGCTTGAACATCAGAAGTTCACAGTTCACGTATTGCTGAAGCCTGGCTTGGAGAATTTTGAGCATAGGCTTAGTGGGGTATATGTCTGTGGTTTGTAATTATTTTGTGTTAAGTCAGTGGTGCCAGCCTGTAGGTAGGACCAGCCTCTAGGAAGCTAGCACTGTCTACTGCGCTGACCCACTCAGCATTCTCTCACTAGATACGGGACCATGGCTTGTACCACACTCTGATCACATCCTACTGTGCCTGGTACCTGGAGGAGAAATCAGATTTGGAAGACTTGGGGCCAGAACTCAATGTGTGGAAACTTCTTCAAATAATTCAATATACAATTGATAGTGGAAGATGGGATTCTCAATGAAGTATCAAATGTAGTCAAAATGATAGTTCTCCCTTCCTAAGAACCACCAGGAGAATACAGTATGTATGATTACAAAGGCACCATATTTTCTTTTATATCATTGGTAGAATTGGATGAAATGCATTTTTCAGATTTCCTGTTTGAAATGACAACCACGTAGCAGTCCTACAGTGAGTTTTGATTGTGTCTGAACTCATGTGGTTTACACATCTTGACTGTCAATAAGAAAACAATTTTTGATCAGCTCTACTAAAGGGAAGACTTTTTATTCTCTCTGTAGAAAATATTATATGATTGCAGTTATATGGAGAGGTGATCAAGAAATATGAAGCCAAAAAAATATAAGAAAGTAAAAGCACTATAGAGGGAAGGTTAAGCTCTCAGTTACTAAAAATATTGTCATTCTTCTGGATTTGGGGAATGTTTCAGGTGTTAAAATTTTTAATGTATTAAATTTTTCATTTTAATTTAATATGTATTAAAATTTTATTGTTAAAATTAAATAATTTAAATAAAGTATTAAAAATCAATGTATTAAAATTTTCATTCTGTTGTGACTTCTTTTCACGTTTTGAACAAATATTCAACTTTGTATTTCATGTTTATGTTTGCATTTTTTCTTAAAAAAGATCTTTTGACAGTTAAAATTTTATGAAATTTATTCCTTAAACCTGGATCTTACCCTGATGAAAATGTATAGAAACTCTTCAAGAGCATATAGGAGTCTCTGTGCACATTAATGGTGCTAGAATCTGTCTTGGGAAATAGAGAATCCTAAAGCATGAAACGAAAAGCAAGTTTCCTTGTATAAATACTAAGTAAAAATATTTGTAAGATGAAAGATGATTTCAACATAGTCAATAGAAAAATAGTAGATTTGGAAAAATATGTTTACAACCCAGATAGCACAGAGTGTTAATGTCTCAACTACACAAAGAGATGTTGAAATTGATAAGAAGGAAATACACAAACCAGTCGAAAAAATAACAGAGGATATGAAGAAACAGCATTTGTTTCAGCACATATTTTAGACCAGAAATCCCATTTCCGCAATTAATACAGCTTTCCTATCATACAGCCCCCAATGTCTGATAACAATAATTAGAAAATGGTGACAGAATAGCCAAAAGAGCCTGCTTACCTGGAAATGTGAAACACACATCTAAATAGTTCATGAGTCAAAGGCTTTCTCATGGAAATTAAGCAATTATTTAAAATTGGGCAAAAATGAAAAGACACATTAAATGTTGTAGGAATCCACCTAAAGGTAGACTCTTTATTAGAAAAGAAAGACGGAATGAACGAGCTAAGTGTCTACCTCAAGGAAAATTTTTAACAAAGATAATTTACCCAAAGAGGTCAGATAGAAGAAAAAAAATATGAGTACAAATTAGTAGGATAGACAATTATTGTTCAAAAATCAGAGGTGCTTGTTTACCTTGAATTGATGAATAAAATGGAAAATTCTGATGCAACTAAGCCAGAAAAGAAAGAAAAGGTACAATTAAACAATATGAAGAACTAGGGCAGATGCACAGTTAGATACAATGCAGATACTAGTAAGAGCCCACTATGAATGAATTTATACTAATTAATTAAAAACTAAGATAAATGGGTTTTAGAAATTATCTATTTCTTGTTATATTTATTCTATTTTCATGTTATATGTGTATATATATTTATAAAATTTAAAAAATGTGGGTCAAGAAGAAATAGGAACCAGAATTGATATTTAACCATTAAATTTTCTTAAAAATCAGTAAATAAAAGTTTATCTCCCCAAATAATAAAAGCCTCTTCTGGATCAGATGTTTCTGCAAAAATTGAGAAATAAATTATCTGCATTTTATAAATAATATTTCAGGGAATTAGAGGAAAGCAAAAAGGCTCTATAATTCATTCTCTGAGGCTAGTGATAACTCTGACACCAAACTGAGAAAGAACAGCATAAAAAATTTCCCCTGCAATGGGAGCTTGGAGTCTTAGCCGCAGGACCATCAGGGAAGTCCGTCAGGCAGGTTATATTAATGAATGAAGCAAAATGGCCAAAAGAAAAAAAAAAAAAGGATTCAGTAATGTTCTGGGCAGGATGATTCTGTGACGATCTGTTACTGAAGGAACTGTGAGAAAGCTGGCCCAGTTGCACCAGATCTCCTAATTTTTTGAGACATGTCAATAACTCAGATTTTGATGTGAATTCTGTACATTTTTAAATGATGACTTTGGTGTGATGAGGCCAACCCTCTGCTGTCCAAATTAGCGCACAGTCCAGGTGGATCCAAAGGCCCACAGTTTGGTACCTGCTGTAGGTAGAGCTGGACCAGGTAGCTGACTCATCATTGTCATCTAGATGCTGGTGCCTAGGTGAGCCGCCCAGTGAGCCACTCCTTCATCAAAAGGCTGCCTGCTGAGTCTGTTCAGGAAAAGCACTCTTTCTGCAAGCCTTTTTAAAAAGTTGTTTTGTTGTTTATTTGTTTTGGGCTTTCTCTAGCTGCTTAGGCAGTGGCTGCTCTCAGTGTGATGACTCCTCATTGCCTTGGGTTTTCTTGTCGTAGAGCAGGGCTCTAGGCTGCGTGGGCTCAGAAGCTGTGCCTTAGCTGCCCTGTGGCAAGTGGAATCTTCCCAGACCCGGGATTGAACCCGTGTCCCCTGCATTGCAGGCAGATTCTTTACCGTCTGAGCCATCAGGGAAGCAGGATACAAAACTTGGGGTCCGAATACATAAAATACTCCATTTAGAAATGGTGTGGTTATACACTTGACCCCTCCGGCATCCTTGAAAGTTTTCCATGATACCTTCACCACGCAGTGCATTTTCGTGGCCTCTCAGGAGTTGAAAGTCTCTGAAAGTATCCCTCTCCATCCCCAGTATAAATTAACATGTAAAATACTTGGTCATTAAAAAAAAAAATCTATATGGGCCACACACTCTAATCAATTAAAGAATTTACAAACAAAAAGCCATCCCAGATGCTAAGGGATTCACTGGCTCGGTTGTAGTCTTTCTAGACCAGCAAAACTTGGAAAGTACCGCAGGGCGATCACCCGCCTGGAGACAACTCTCAGCTTCAAGCCTCATGCAGAGAACCGCAGGGGAATCCAGTGGAGAAGGGCTTAGATGTAAGGTGTGTGTGCGTGCTCAGTTGTGTCTGACTTTTGTGACCCCATGGCCAGGCTGCTCTGTTGGTGGGATTTTCCAGGCAAGAGTACTGGAGTGGGTTGCCCTCTCCTACTCCAGGGATGTGGGTTGCCTTTTCCTACTCCAGGGAATCTTCCCGACTCAGGGATCGAACCTCGAGTCTCTGATGTTTCCTGCATTGGCAGGTGGATTCTTTACCACTGGTGCCACCTGGGAAGCCCTGTAACTCAAATCCCAATCTCATTGTTCTTGAGTGGGGAAGAATTTGAGGCAATTTTTCCAATAAATGGACATAGAACGGGTGAAACCATTCTGCCCATGCAGAACAGACAGTATGAAAAATAAAGGAAAGTTTCCCAGAAATGCCTTACATCCAGCAAGTGTTTACAGAGTTCACTTAATTTCAATAAAATGCAGTTGATTGGTTACAGGTACTTTTTAGAGGCAGGTTTTGCCTAGGTCAAATAGTCCAAGTTCAAAACAGAATAGAAAGCCGCCAGGAAATTTTTATCACCTCAAAATTGCCTTCTAAATCAAGGTCGTGGTGAAGAGTCTAAGAATAAATGTTAAAATGAAGAAAATCTTTGAAAAACAAAGTATGAATACAAATAGGTGAATGGAATTTTTGTACCCAGAATAAGACAGATTGCTTTTTGGAATAAGACAGATTCAGTGTTTTTGGTTTAAGGTTAACTTAAAGTAGATAGAAATTAAAATGTCCATGATAACTCTACACAGTTTGGATGACAATGGTTAGAATTTAATTGAAGACTGTTTTTGTCTCCAATTTTTAGTGATGAGTCAAGTGAGAACCAAATCAAAGTTGGTCTAAATAACCAACATTAACTAAAACAGATGACCCACTGGATACACCCATTAGTAATGTTTTTTTCCTAGTTAGTGTACCTCACATTTTTCTTTGTCTCCAAAATGAACTTGCAATAGAAATGCACTTGTGAGCTTCTGAAGGGAAAATGAGTTCTTTTTCTCAAGACACAAGTTCATAGAATTGTCATTTATTTAGCAAAGGAAAGTCCTGGGATCAGAGGCCAGGTCTGTTGGTCTCTGTCTTGAACTGTGTGAGCAAAAGCTCTGCTTCTTTGCCTGATGTCATTGTCCCCAAGAATAGAGGTGCAGACTATTGTATGACCAGGATGTGCCTGCATGTTAAGTAGCTTCAGCTATGTTTGACTCTTTGATACCCTGTGGATTGTAACCCACCAGGCTCCTCTGTCCATGGATTCTCCAGGCAAGAATACTGGAGTGGGTAGCCACGCCTTCCTTCAGGGCATCTTCCCAACCCAGGGATGGAACCTATGTCTCCTGTGGCTCCTGCATTGCAGGTGGATTCTTTACCCCTGAGCCACAGGTGAAGCCCCATGACCAGGATGAATCTGCAACAGAATGAGAGGGGGGAAAATCTACATATAGCTATTCATTTTCTAAACTATTTTTTATTGAGATTTTTATTCTGAAATTAAAGAATAGTAGGGAGTAAGAGGATTTTTAATGTGAGTGTGTGTCTGTGCTTGACACAGTTTGAATCTGTATCTTTTTTTCATTCTCTAGGTTTTCTTTAAAAACATATTTTCCTGAGAAAATTCAAAGTTTAGGGACAACTGACCTAAAAATATTCTTTTCATTCTTTGTTCTCTTGTCAAAACACTACACTTGACCTCAGCTATGAATGAACTAAATTTTGCAGAAAGTCTCCCCCAAATTATTAGGATACAAGATCCAATAATACATCAAAAAGTCCAGTTGTATCAGTGTGTCGGAATTTTGAAAAGTTGACTTATACCCAGTGGCAGGCATGCTTTTCCACCATTTCTATTTTCAGGGCAAAACTGAAATTATCAACTTAGCAGAAAAAGTTAAAGATCTGTGAAGATGTGGTGGGGAATTTGTCATTGCTCAAATCTGGTGCTCAACCTTGGGCTGAGTTTAGTATAATCTTGATAGAGTCATGTTTGCAGAGGGACAGAGAATAAGAAAAATGTGCCAAGGATTTATTGAGCTTGCTATAAAAAAAATCCATTATTTTGTAGCATTATTTTTCTTCTGCAAGAGATGATTAGGGAAGGAAGAAATTAAAAATAAAATTGGTGTCAAGATCTTTAGTTCACCCATTGGGGATTCACTGGAAGATAAACATGTCTATTTACAATGTATCACTTCTGATGAAGTAGAAAAGTTGAAAGGGAGAAAGTATCAAGCAGGCAGGGGTGTGTGAGAATTTAACTCAAGTCCTTACACTAAATTTTGTCAAGTAGCAATGGACTCCCAGTGAATTTTTACTGACTGAATCGGATACACACATGAAGTACAGTCCCTAACCAGTTCTGTGAGGTTAATGAGAGCATATCACTTTTTCCCTGCATAAGATTTACAGATAAAGGCATTAAAAAAAAATCTGTTTACAAAACCTATGGTACTGGAAAGTATTTATCTTTGTCATATCTGTGGGCTTGTGCTAATTTGCAATTGTGAAATTAAACTAGTAGTCTGTTTCTTCTTGTTCCTATGTTAACACTACACACATTTTATTGTTTTAAAAGAGAGGCTTTAAAAATTGTCCGTTTGTCTACCAAGCACTGTGTTTAATCAAGCGGTGTAATTTGAGACAAGATGGTAGCCATTCAAACTCGTTTCTAATTGTCCCAGGGTGCTCCCATCTTATTGTGAGATGGGGTGTTTAGTGCTTAACTCTTTACTTTGCACATATTAATGCTGCCTGCCTCAGGCAAACCTCTGCATTCAGTATCGGTGAACCTCCCAGGGATGGCGGAGCCTAGTGGGCTGCCATCTATGGGATCACACAGAGTCGGATACGATTGAAGCGACTTAGCAGCAACAGCAGCAACAGGAAGTTACAAGAGAAGAGGGGTACAGTGGGACATACGTGTTTGCGGTCTTGTTGGTCCTGGGTGCAGAGGACCATCCAGGTCCAGGTGGCGTCCCAGGTGGCTCAGTGATAAAGAATCCACCTGCCAATGCAGGAGACGTGGGTTTGATCCCTGGGCCGGGGAGATCCCCTAGAGAAGAAATGGCAACCCACTGCAGTATTCTTGCCTAGGAAAGCCCGTGGACAGAGGAGCCTGGTGGGCTATAGTACGTGGAACTCCATGTTGTTTGGTCACTAAGTAGCAACTTAAACAACAGAAAGATATGTCCCAACTCCCTGAAGTGTTCCACTTTATATCCCCCAGTAGCACCAACAGGCCATCAGTTTATGACATTGTAGATGAAGCCAGAGCCTCCTTGACCTCTTCTTCCTCCTTCTCCTTTTTCAGAGGAAAGAGAAAAGGTATAAAATGAACTAAAACAAAAAGTATTATCTGCCTGACTTTTTTGAATGATGAAGACTTTTTTTTCACCACACTTGGCTTAGTGGGTTAAGAATCTGCTTGCTGTGCAGGAGACACAGGAGATGTGGGTTCGATTCCTGGGTTGGGAAGCTTCCCTGGAGGAGGAAATGGCAACCCACTCCAGTGATCAAACCCTTGTCTTCTGCCTTGGCAGGTAATTCTCTACCATTGAGCCATCAGGGAAGCCTCAGAAACTATAGTTTATAGTCTGTGGCATTGCTTGTCCAATTCCTCCTTAAGCACTCAAAATAAACCGCTATCAGCATCACAGAATGTGACATATGTTAAGGGCATTCCCAAGATGCTTAGCATCCAAGGTCTTGAACACTGCCTTCCACCCCAGTGTTTCTTGATTGAGGAGCTCTTTTTAATGCCAAATATTTCACGTGATTTAAGCTATTTCTTATTAAGAAATTTATCACTTTCTAAGATAGTACACTTTTTAAGGCCCGAGATTGAAAAATATGTCATATAGTTCATAAAGCCAGAGGAAATTCCTAGAAGCATATGTGCAGGTGGCTGCAAGAGCCAGCCAGAGCACTGAGCGCGGCCAAGAGGAGCTACCCCACGTCCGAGGTCAGGGGCGGTGGCCTGGAGTGCCAGGCTGTGGTGTCCCAGGAACGGCGAGAGGAGCTACCCTGTGTCCGAGGTCAGTGGCGGCCAGGAGGAGCTACCCTGCGTTCGAGGTCAGGGGTGGTGGCCGAGAGGAGCTGCCCCACATTCGAGGTCAGGGGCAGCAGGCAAGAGGAGACACCCCGTGTCCGAGGTCAGGGGCAGCAGCCAGGAGGAGCTATCCCCCGTCCGAGGTCAGGGGCGGCCAGGAGAAGCCACCTTGCACCCAAGGCCGGGGGCGGTGACCCTGAGGAGCCATCCTGAGCACGACGCCAGGGGCGGCAGCTGGGAGGAGCAACCCGAGGAGCGGTGGCTGTGCAGGAGGGCCTAGAGGAGCTTGTCTCACGTTGAAGGTCAGGAACTGCGGCTGTAAGGAGATACCCCTCGTCCAAGGTAAGGAGCAGTGGCTGTGCTTTGCTGGAGCAGCCGTGAAGAGATACCCCACACCCAAGGTAAGAGAAACCCAAGTAAGATGGTAGGTGTTGCAAGAGGGCATCAGAGGGCAGACACACTGAAACCATACTCACAGAAAACTAGTCAATCTAATCACACTAGGACCACAGCCTTGTCGAACTCAATGAAACCAAGCCATGCTGCAGGGCAACCCAAGACGGGCGGGTCATGGTGGAGAGGTCTGACAGAATGTGGTCCACTGGAGAAGGGAATGGCAAGCCACTTCAGTATTCTTGCCTTGAGAACCCCATGAACAGTATGAAAAGGCAAAATGATAGGATATCAAAAGAGAATCTCCCCAGGTCGTTAGGTGCCCAATATGCTACTGGAGATCAGTGGAGAAATAACTCCAGAAAGAATGAAGGGATGGAGCCAAAGCAAAAACAATACCCAGTTGTGCATGTGACTGGTGATAGAAGCAAGATCCGATGCTGTAAAGAACAATATTGCATAGGAACCTGGAATGTCAGGTCCATGAATCAAGGCAAATTGGAAGTGGTCAAACAAGAGATGGCAAGGGTGAACGTCGACATTCTAGGAATCAGCGAACTAAAATGGACTGGAATGGGTGAATTTAACTCAGATGACCATTATATCTACTACTGCGGGCAGGAATCCCTCAGAAGAAATGGAGTAGCCATCATGGTCAACAAAAGAGTCCGAAATGCAGTACTTGGATGCAATCTCAAAAACGACAGAATGATCTCTGTTCGTTTCCAAGGCAAACCATTCAATATCACAGTTATCCAAGTCTATGCCCCAACCAGTAATGCTGAAGAAGCTGAAGTTGAACGGTTTTATGAAGACCTACAAGACCTTGTAGAACTAACACCCAAAAAAGATGTCCTTTTCATTATAGGGGACTGGAATGCTAAAGTAGGAAGTCAAGAAACACCTGGAGTAACAGGCAAATTTGGCCTTGGAATGCGGAATGAAGCAGGGCAAAGACTAATAGAGTTTTGCCAAGAAAATGCACTGGTCATAGCAAACACCCTCTTCCAGCAACACAAGAGAAGACTCTACACATGGACATCACCAGATGGTCAACACCGAAATCAGATTGATTATATTCTTTGCAGCCAAAGATGGAGAAGCTCTATACAGTCAACAAAAACAAGACCAGGAGCTGACTGTGGCTCAGATCATGAACTCCTTATTTCCAAATTCAGACTTAAATTGAAGAAAGTAGGGAAAACCGCTAGACCATTCAGGTATGACCTAAATCAAATCCCTTATGATTATACAGTGGAAGTGAGAAATAGATTTAAGGGCCTAGATCTGATAGACAGAGTTCCTGATGAACTATGGAATGAGGTTCGTGACATTGTACAGGAGACAGGGATCAAGACCATCCCCATGGAAAAGAAATGCAAAAAAGCAAAATGGCTGTCTGGAGAAGCCTTACAAATAGCACTGAAAAGAAGAGAGGCGAAAAGCAAAGGAGAAAAGAAAAGATATAAGCATCTGAATGCAGAGTTCCAAAGAATAGCAAGAAGAGATAAGAAAGCCTTCTTCAGCAATCAATGCAAAGAGATAGAGGAAAACAACAGAATGGGAAAGACTAGAGATCTCTTCAAGAGAATTGGAGATACCAAGGGAACATTTCATGCAAAGATGGGCTCGATAAAGGATAGAAATGGTATGGACCTAACAGAAGCAGAAGATATTAAGAAGAGGTGGCAAGAATACACAGAAGAACTGTACAGAAAAGATCTTCACGACCCAGATAATCATGAGGATGTGATCACTAATCTAGAGCCAGACATCTTGGAATGTGAAGTCAAGTGGGCCTTAGAAAGCATCACTAAGAACAAAGCTAGTGGAGGTGATGGAATTCCCGTTGAGCTGTTTCAAATCCTGGAAGATGATGCTGTGAAAGTGCTGCACTCAATATGCCAGCAAATTTGGAAAACTCAGCAGTGGCCACAGGACTGGAAAAGGTCAGTTTTCATTCCAATTCCAAAGAAAGGCAATGCCAAAGAATGCTCAAACTACCGCACAATTGCACTCATCTCACACGCTAGTAAAGTAATGCTCAAAATTCTCCAAGCCAGGCTTCAGCAATATGTGAACCGTGAACTCCCTGATGTTCAAGCTGGTTTTAGAACAGGCAGAGGAACCAGAGATCAAATTGCCAACATCCGCTGGATCATGGAAAAAGCAAGAGAGTTCCAGAAAAACATCTATTTCTGCTTTATTGACTATGCCAAAGCCTTTGACTGTGTGGATCACAATAAACTGTGGAAAATTCTGAAAGAGATGGGAATACCAGACCACCTAACCTGCCTCTTGAGAAATCTGTATGCAGGTCAGGAAGCAACAGTTAGAACTGGACATGGAACAACAGACTGGTTCCAAATAGGAAAAGGAGTACGTCAAGGCTGTATATTGTCTCCCTGCTTATTTAACTTATATGCAGAGTACATCATGAGAAACGCTGGACTGGAAGAAACACAAGCTGGAATCAAGATTGCCGGGAGAAATATCAATAACCTCAGATATGCTGATGACACCACCCTTATGGCAGAAAGTGAGGAGGAGCTAAAAAGCCTCTTGATGAAAGTGAAGGAGGAGAGCGAAAAAGTTGGCTTAAAGCTCAACATTCAGAAAACGAAGATCATGGCATCCGGTCCCATCACTTCATGGGAAATAGATGGGGAAACAGTGGAAACAGTGTCAGACTTTATTTTTTTGGGCTCCAAAATCACTGCAGATGGTGACTGCAGCCATGAAATTAAAAGACGCTTACTCCTTGGAAGAAAAGTTATGACCAACCTGGATAGTATATTCAAAAGCAGAGACATTACTTTGCCGACTAAGGTCCGCCTAGTCAAGGCTATGGTTTTTCCTGTGGTCATGTATGGATGTGAAAGTTGGACTGTGAAGAAAGCTGAGCGCCGAAGAATCGATGCTTTTGAACTGTGGTGTTGGAGAAGACTCTTGAGAGTCCCTTGGACTGCAAGGAGATCCAACCAGTCCATTCTGAAGGAGATCAATCCTGGGATTTCTTTGGAAGGAATGATGCTAAAGCTGAAACTCCAGTACTTTGGCCACCTCATGTGAAGAGTTGACTCATTGGAGAAGACTGATGCTGGGAGGGATTGGAGGCAGGAGGAGTAGGGGACGACCGAGGATGAGATGGCTGGGTGGCATCACGGACTCGATGGACGTGAGTCTGAGTGAACTCCAGGAGATGGTGATGGACAGGGAGGCCTGGCGTGTTCTGATTCATGGGGTCGCAAAGAGTCGAACATGACTGAGCGACTGAACTGAACTGAACAGATTCTATGACCCTTCCCCCACCTCCACACACAGAAAAACACACACACGACTTTTTACTAGTCTCCCAGACTCCAAAAGTGTAGTACCAGAAAGTGATCTTATTGAATTATTTTCAAATCTGTAGTAAATATAACAGAAATTGTCTGAGTTCAGCAGTTGATTTTTAAAGTGTTGGAAGAAGGTAGGAGCTATACTTAAGGAGCCTTACAATAGGATATTTGTGTTAGTCATATCTGACTCTTTGCAACCTCATGGGCTATAACCCACCACCCTTGTCCATGAAATTCTCCAGGCAAGAATACTGGAGTGAGTTGCCACCTCCTTCTCCACAAGGAGAGGTGGGGGAGAAATGAAATACTAATGCGGTAAGATCAGTGTTTTCCACTGAGGGTTATTGTGCTGATTTGGGTAGCTTCCTTCGTTATATTCCAAATTTTCTCTATNTAACCCACCACCCTTGTCCATGAAATTCTCCAGGCAAGAATACTGGAGTGAGTTGCCACCTCCTTCTCCACAAGGAGAGGTGGGGGAGAAATGAAATACTAATGCGGTAAGATCAGTGTTTTCCACTGAGGGTTATTGTGCTGATTTGGGTAGCTTCCTTCGTTATATTCCAAATTTTCTCTATGACAGGTAGTGATATGATGTTAATTCAGGATTATTAATTCCATCATAATCTTGCTTAAAATTCCATCTCAGGCTTTTCCTCTCTTCTCTTCCTTCTGACTCCTAACCAGAGTTGCAATAACAAGGCAGAAACAAGATAATCCACTTGCTCTTATCACAGGCATCATTCACAAGCAGGTGCCTCCAGCAGTGAAGGTTCCAAGGAAAGATATTCGGTGTAGAGCTTTCTAGGGTCCATGCTGGTGTTTATATGTTATGTCTCACCTGCCTGTTCAGTTCCCCGTATTCCCAGGGGCACTGATAGTCTCAGAGACTTCTGCTGTCATACTTTGTCTGGGTCACACTCACTGCCAACACATCTCGGTTCTCAGGGACTCCTCTGTCATTCTGTCTTGTCCCTGCTCTGCCAGGGTGTGAGAGCAAACTGCTAAGTCCCCTACTCTCATGATGTTCCTTCTTCCTCCCTTTCCTTCGTATCCCTTCACTGCGTGTCCACCCTCAGCCCAACGATCTCTGCATAAGGGAGTGATGAACGCAAAGTCATTACAAAACCAGTGGACCTTCAAATTTCAGTCTCAGAAGCTGAAATCCTCCACGTACTAGTCCCTTCAAAAAAAATTGAGGATCTAATTTCTGGGCAGAGAAAAAGATAATGCACACTGTGGGATGTTCCAGGTTTAAACAGACGTAAGAGAGTAGGGCAGCAGAGGATGAGATGGTTAGACTACTCAGTGGACACAAACTTGAGCAAACTCTGGGAGATAGTGGAGGACAGGAAGCCTGGCATGCTAGAGTCCATGGGGTCCCAGAGAGTTGGCCACAACTTAGTAACTGAACAACAGGAGAGTAGCTGAGAGGGTAATGTGTGGATATCAAATGACTCGGTTCAAATCTTAGCTTTTCCTACAAGTGGGGGGTGCGTGTGTATGCTCAGTCATGTCTGACTCTTTCTTACCTCATGAACTGTAGGCTGCCAGGCTCCTCTGTCCAGGGAATTGTCCAGGTAGGAAATACGAGCGTGAGTTGCCATTTTNTAGAATTATCTTGACACAGATATCAGGACTTTTTACAAAACCCTAATTTGAAAAGATACATGCACCCCAGTGTTCATGGAAGAAGTATTTACCATAGTTAAGCTATGGTAACAATATAAACATCCACTGAGAGACAAATGGATAAATAAGATTGGTACATATATTCAATGGAATATTACGCAGCCATCAAAAGAAAGAAATAATGACATTTACAACAGCGTGGATGGACCTAGGGATTATCATACTAACTGAACTAAGTCATAAAGAGAAAAACAAATGCCATAAGATATCACATATATGGAATTTAAAATATGACACAGATGAAGTTATTTATAAAATAGAAACAGACTCATAGAGAATAGACTTGCTGTTGCCATGGGGGAGGGATGGATGAGGAGTTTGAGATTAGCAGATACAAACTATTGTATGTATATATAATTAAATCACTTTGCTGTATACCAGAAACTAACACAATATTGTAAATTATGGTTCAATAAAAAGATGACTTGGTTTATAAATAATGTGAGCATTATTCTTTGCAAGTTTAGGATCTACTCCATTCATCTCTAATGGCCTTTCATAACTCAGGTACTTTATTAAATAACTTACACTAATACTAGTCATCTACTTTAGGATTGAAGAGTCAACCCTTCTTATACCACAACTAGAGAGTCCATGCCCTGCAATGAAAGATCTTTGTGCTGCAACTAAGATCCAATGCAATCAAATAAATAAATATTAAAAAAGAAAAATCTACACTTAAAATTAATTCCTATAAAGTTGTAAATAAAATTATAAAATTTTAAGTTATAAGTAAAATTTTATAAAAGTTATAATCACATAATGCATCTCTTGAAATAAATCTTTTTTTTTGGGGGGGTGTCCTCTGATTTTCTTGTCTTTCCCTTCTTCTCTTTCTCCCATGTCAGCCTATCTTACCCTCCCCTGTCCCTAGGCTTCCAAGGAACCCCTGCTAACTAAACCCATGCCCCTCCATGACATTCCTCAGTGTAATATATAAATATGTGTACTCACATTCACATATTTTAAAAATTGTATTCACATATCTGTATTCCCGTTTAATATCTCAAAACAAGCCCTTAGGTCAAGTGGCATAGGTATATTCTTTTTAAAGGTAGCATACTAGTTCGTCTCCTGGATATACCTTAATTTATTCAGTCATAGCCTTATTAACTGAAGCTTATTTACTGTTTTAAAACTTTTGCTTCTATAGACAGAGGTACTATTAGCATCTTAGTGCACATACCATAAACAATGCAAAAAGAGAGTAATTTATTTTCCCATTTTACAAATGATGAAACTATAGTTAGAAAAGTGCAAATGGTCACACCATCCATCTTGTTTTTCTCTAATCTCATGTTTCACTAAACCATGTGACACTCTTTTTTCCTTATCCTAACTTCTTAAAAATTATAGGTCATTAAGTGAAAACACATGTGACTCCAAGTCACCGAAGAGATCAAGTACCTGGCAGTTAAATAGAACTTTGAAATTTAAGAAGAAAAGATGATTGTACATTTATTTTTATAAATGAGTCTCAAAGTACCATGGTTTATTACAGATTTAGGTTTATTACACATTTAGGTTTTGGGGAGGAAGTATGGCAAAGTAGAATTTTAAAGAAACAGTTTTCAGCACAGGATACTTTAAATCGCCAGATGAAACATACTAAGCATTGCAGATTTCTGGTTTGGGGACAGATGGATGATTTTGAATGAGACTAAACCTCCCACTGACAACTCCACATAAAACAGCTCTTGGAGCTCATGGAAAGAAAATAGCTGAAGCAGGACCAGCATGACTTTGGTCTCTGGGAAGAGAGATACACACAGGAGGCTCCACGTTTATCCTGCTTTTCCCATTAAGGCATTTTTTTCCAGTTTTCTTTGGAGGAAAACAGAGGCCAAGCAGGAAGTGGTTGTCTGACTGAAGAAAAGATCTGAAATCAGGATTCCAGGCTGACACACCAGCTGAGATCTGTAGGGCAAACTCCTGGAAAACGGAAAAGTACAGAGAAACTCCCCCAACTCCCAACTCTTATCAAGTCATCAGCAATTCTTAAGCTAAACATGGCAGATCATATGGTTAGGATTAGGTATTAATGATATATTGATTATATCATTAACATAATCTCCCGCCTCTGAAAAAAGCCTTTATTTTCTGAACTTTCCAAAAGAAAAATATTGCTTAGCACATATTATGTATCTAGCAATAAAAAAAGATTACAAATAGCAAATAATGTGATTTCCTTAACTAACTTGAGATATGAGTTTTTCAAATTATAATAAATCAAAGAAGTATTATTGAAATGTTATTAGAAAATGCCATGAAAAGAGAACAGCAATTAATTTGAAACATGAAAATAATTGTTCATTTATATTTTTAAAAGGTGTAAGCACAAAATCAGTCTCAGCAAAGATGCTATTAACCTAATAACAAGTAAGTTTTCATTTTAAAAATCAAGCTAAAAGTTTCCAAAATAGTCTAAGAGTAAGCTGATTTTAAACAATCAGAAAAAATGGATAAAATTATATGAGAGAATGTCTAAGGGAATTAGTAATTGGAATGTTGGAGAAAAAGTGCTCTGCACTTAGTAAACTGATCTTTCAGGTTTTTCTTATTTCATGAGAAAGTTTCTTTATCAGAATATAAGGTGAGGACTTCCCTGGTGGTCCAGTGGGTAAGACTCTCTCTTAGATCTTCCCAACTAAGATCTCACATGCCCCGGAACAATGAAGCCTTTGGGCCACAATTAGAGAATCCATTCCCCACAAAGAAAGATCCTGCATGAGGCAATGAAGTTTCCAAATGCTGTAACTAAGACCTGATGCAGCGAAATAAGTAATGTGAAAGTGAAAGTCGATCAGTCATGTCTGACTCTTTGCGACCTCACGGACTATACAGTCCATGGAATTCTCCAGGCCAGAATACTGGAGTGGGTCCAGTGGGTCTCCAGGGGATCTTCCTGTCTCCAGGGGATCTTCCCAGCCCAGGGATTGAACCCAGGTATCTCACGTTGCAGGTGGATTCTTTACCAGCTGAGCCACAAGGGAAACCCAAGAATACTGGAGTGGGTAGTCTATCCCTTCTCCAGCGGATCTTCCCAATCCAGAAAAGGAACAGGGGTCTCCTGCATTGCAGGCGGATTCTTTACCAACTGAGCTATCAGGAAGTCCAAATAAATACATAATAATTATTTTTTAAAAAAGGAAGATGCCCCTAGCAGGGATTTGGGGTGCTGGTTATATTTCAGAATCTGCATTGTCAAATGCTGGCAAAAAATGAGTTGTGGTGAAAGTGTTGATGAAAAGGCAGAGCAACAGAAACTCAAAAGTGCTGCCGATAGAAATGCTAAATGGTATTGCCGCCCTGGAATACCACTGTCAATAGATTGGAGGTAGGGTGTGGAGAGTCTCAATACAGCAGGGCAGAGCGAGAGAATTCTCTGGGATATTAGAATTGTTCTGGATCTTCTTTCTAGTACATACTGATACATACTGATCTATATGTGTGTAAAAACACATGTGGTTCTATGTATGGAAATACAGTACAAATTAATTTTTTAATGGAAGAAATAAAAGTGAATAAAACAAAGCAAAAATGTGTGGTGTAAATGGAAGATTATTCTTTGACTCACCAGGAGGTGATCTGGGCAGAAAGGTTTCCAGTGAGGTTGGTGAGAGGGGCGTGGATGAGTTGATTTCGTGTCCAGTAAGTTCAGGTTAAGAAGAATGAAAGTAGAAGGCGTGTCCTTTTAGAAATGCATGATACTCCTATCCTGTGTGTGTGTGTTCAGTTGCTCATTTGTGTTTGACTCTTCATGGACCGTAACCCACCAGGCTCCTGTGCCTGTGGAATTTTCCATGCAAGAATACTGGGGTGGGTTACCATGCCCTCCTCCAGGGATCTTCCCATCCCAGGAATCGAACCCATGTCTCTTGTGCCTCCTGCATTGGCAGGTGGGTTCTTTCCACTTGTGGATCAAGGGGTAAAGAATCTGCCTGCAATGCAGGAGCTGCAGTAAGCGTGCGTTTGATACTGGGTCGGGAAGATCCCCTGGAGAAGGGAATGGAAATCCACTCTAGAATTCTTGCCTGGAGAATCCCATGGACAGAGGAGCCTGACGGGCTACATTTCATGGGGTCACAGAGTTGGACATGACTGAAGAGACAGCACGTAAGCACAGTGGGAAATAGGTAAATGCCCTTGAGATAAGGAGGAGGTGGTCCCAGTGTGGGACTTGAGTAAATCAGTGCGGACATTCGCTATGGTCAAGGCATCTAGGAAAGTCCATCCTGACCACAGTGCATTGGGAATCCTAAGTGTACTCTCTAAGACTCCAAGGATGGGACTCTAAGACTCTACTGGGTTGGGTGTTGATAAACTGTACTCTTCAGAAATGCATTCTTAGGTGGTCTCCCCAGATTTCATAACCCCCATTTCCACAGAACCCATTCTGGATATTTGGAAGTCTTGTGCTATAAGTGTCTCAGAGGCTGATTGTTCCTGGAGCATCTCTGCTATCTGAACAGTAGCTGTGTATGTTCCAAGGCTTTCTAAAGGATCCTAAGCTATAGATCGAAATTAAACAGAAATTGAGTTATGTCAACCTTTCCAAGATCATGAAATATGGGCTTATCTGATCTCCTGCAGGCAGAGAATGGTCTCTGGATTAGTTGTTCCCCTAGATTCATGGTGTTCTAGATTCCATTTCTTTTCTAGGAGACCACTTGGATATGCATAGGGCAGACAACATGCAGACTGGAGCATGGAGTAAGGGGGAGAGAGACAGAGATTGTATCTTTCAGAGGGTGGAGATGTCATAGGTCAACATGGTCTTCAAAGGGCTAGAAGTCAAAAACTTGAGTACTGAAACCAACCAAGTCTGAGGAGCAGTGGAGGAATGGATATGGGGCATGCTCCTGATTCATTTTCCAGGTAAAATTTCAGTTCTAAGATTGGATCCTTATACAGCCTTTCATCTTGGGGAAAGCAAGTCATTTAAAGGTTTGGGGATCAGACAGATGGACACAAGCTGGAATTTAAGATCTCACCCCAGGGACTCCTTTAAGCTGGGCACCACGTGTATCTCTATAGACTGGGACAGCACAATCCCAATGGCATCATTCATAAGGATGACCCCTAGGAGTGTTGTGATCAATTGTGGATTGCTCCAGTGTCTCTTAGAAGCTAGGTTTTGAGAACATGGAAAGACAGATATTAAATGTCTTTAGTGATGGCAGGAAATATGGAGAGAGAAGGAGAGTTGGAAGGAGAAGGAAAGAAAAGAGAGATAGAAGAAGAAGAAAGAGAAGGAGAAAAAAGAACATTTGAGTAATAGTTACAGTGGCCACATAGTTTATTGTCAAAACTGGGATACGTTCGAAAGGAAAAGGGACACTATCATAACTGTACAAGGGCAGTATTTAAAACAATGATATTTTGGGCAAGCAGTAATTGTCCATTCACACCAGAAACAGGGCAAAGTTCTCTTGACTGCATTTGACTCAGAAGTTATTCTTTTTGCTACTTCCAACCACAGATGGCTGTGATATGTCACCCAAAGAGGCAGCAGAGGGCATCTGAGAAACGTGGCAGGGACATGGCCAGGATATACAACTCTGATCCTTCCCGCATTGCACACGTTCAAGGCAGAGCCATTTGCCCTCATTCCTTATAGGTACATCTTGCAGAATCTCCACCATCCCCTTGCTGCTGGGATGAGCTGCCATCCAGCAAGGCTCCTCAGAGTCCGATGCCTAGAGAATGTTTTCTTAATTGTCTTGCATAGGCCTGACTGCAGATGGACTCTCTTCTCCATCCCTGGGATAACCGACATTTTCATGAAACTTTGGTGACATTTTGCCTTTTCTCCTCTTTTCTGATGCAATAATGACTAGGATGGATTTTTAATTGGTGAAAAGGCTGGTGAGCTACAGTCCATGGGGTTGCAAAGAGTCGGACATGACTTGAGCAACTGACACACTTTTCTGTGTATAGCATGGTACTAGATACATGTCAACTGACTGGCACGTCACGGGGACTGCTATGTTGAAGATTATTTTCATCTGATATACTCTCAGGCTTGGTGTGCAGGAGACCTAAGGTGGCTGCTTATCTCTCTTCAGTGAGAGCCACTGAAATCATGTGTGAGGTCTTGAAAAAGCGAGGATCATGGTCCTCCAAGGTGA
The DNA here is from genome assembly GCA_006410675.1 of Oreotragus oreotragus. NCBI lineage: Eukaryota > Metazoa > Chordata > Mammalia > Artiodactyla > Bovidae > Oreotragus > Oreotragus oreotragus. The sequence continues at coordinate 77,086 of SJYX01002517.1, forward strand.
ATGTGCATCCAAAATGCTCGAAGGGCTTGTTAAAACACAGCTTGCTGAGCTCTGTGCCTAGAGTTCCTGATTCAATAGATCTAAGGAGGGGCTTAAGGTACATTTCTAGAAAGTTCCTAGGTGATACTGCTGCATTATCATAGAGACCACACTTTGGGAACAATTGTCTTAAAATGACTGATTCCATAATAACCTCCCCACCACAATTATTGTGATTTCTTCTTGCATTTGAAAACATTAGTAGCTGTCTTTATTTTTTGAGACAGCAAACTAAATGACAAATTTATCGTTACAAAAAGTGGTGTCTGGCTGTTCAGTGCTCAAAATCTAATAGAGAAGCAAGGTTGGTGGAAAGGAAAATTTGGTTTGTTTTGGAGGTTGGCAACTGGGATGGCACGGGGGTTGGGGAGAAATGGACTCCTGTCGAAATGCCGATTCCCCCCACCCCCACCAACAATCACTGAGCTTTTATAGACTGAAGGAAAAGACTGTGCAGAAACAGTTGCTCTGACAGCTGTCTTGAAATCTCATGCAGTTATCTGATCTGTTTTTTTAAAATTAATTTATTGAGGATAACTACTTTACAATGTTGTGATGGTTTTTTGCCGTACATCAACATGAATCGGCCTCCTCTTGATTGTTCCAAGTACAGTTAGTCTTCAGTTCCAGGGTCAGTTTGTTCCAGTTCTTGGAATTGTGGCAGCTCATGTCATGGCTACAGTCTGGTGATTGTGTGTTTAACTCCTTCCACCTGGTGGGTTTAAGTACCTTCAAAACAGCTCAAAGGATACGGCTCAGAATATTATCCATAGCCTTTGAAGAGAAACGAGAGGTCCTTGCATTTGTTTAATGACTTAACTGTTGTTATTTGGTCCTTCCTGTTTGTTTTCTTTTGCTTCTGCAATTTCTCACTTCTCTGATTAAACATATTCTTTGACCAAAGTTTTTCTACAGACGAAAGGAAGACTGAGGACATGGGGGAAAGGACCATGCTCTCCTGCTCTTTTTCATTGTCATTTAGCACGGCACCAACTTAATAGTGGTAGGAGCATTCCTCAAATTCATGCAGACTGAACCTCATGAGTGAAATAAACGATTGAATGGACCCACTCAAGTAAATTAAAATATTTATTGAGAACTTACTCTGAGCCAGGCACTGTGCTGTGAACCTAGAAAGGAGCCAGATAGTGTTTTGTCTTAGGGAAATGTACACAGTGTGAGGACCATACCTTAGGGCTCCGACTGAGAGTTACATGAGTAAAAGCCTCATACAGTGGGGCGGGGTTCACATGAACTATGGAAGAAATCCAAGAGATGGTCAATTATCAAGAGGATGATGAGTCTGAGAAAATCTGATACTGTCTCAATATGATAAGGTAGAAAACAGGAAAGATTGTAAAACAGAAACTGAAGCTGTAATCAATTGCATTATCATCTGTCTGCAGGAAGAATGCTTGGACAGAAAGAAGATGGCCAGCACAAATGCAGAGTACGTGACACCGATTCCCTAACTCTGCCCTTAGACTTCATCTCCTTTGCCTCTGACAGACAAAACCTTTTGATGGAGGTGGATCAATCTGAGCAGCATAGGCTGATACTGAGTTTTAAACCCCCCTTTCCACTTTCCTCTTTCACCTTCATCAAGAGGCTCTTTAGTTCCTCTTCCCTTTCTGCCATAAGGATGGTGTAATCTGCATATCTGAGGTTATTGATATTTCTCTCTGCAATCTTGATTCCAGCTTGAGCTTCATCCAGCTTGGCTTTCCACATGATGTACTCTGCATTTAAGTTTAATAAGCAGGGTGACAATATACAGCCTTGACGGACTCCTGTCCCAATTTTGAACCAGTTCACTGTTCCATGTCCAGTTCTGACTGTTGCTTCTTGACCTACATACAGGTTTCTCAGGAGGCAGATAAGGTGGTCTGGTATTCCCATCTCTTTAAAAATTTTCCACAGTTTGTTGATTCACACAATCGAAGTCTTTATCATAGTCAATGCAGCAGAAGTAGGTGTTTTTCTGGAATTCCCTGATATGACGAGCCAACTCATTGAAAAAGGCCCCGATGCTGGGAAAGATTGAGGGCAGAAGGAGAAGGGAGCAATAGAAGACAAAATGGTTGGGTGGCACTATTGACTCAATGGGCATGAGTTTGAGCCAACTCCAGGAGATAGTGAAGGACAGAGAGGCTGGGCATGCTGCAAAGTCCATGGAGCTGCAAAGAGCTGGACGTGACTGATTGCCTGAACAACAGCAAGAAGAAGGCTGACGCTAGTAATTATTTTTGTCCATATAACTAACACCTTCCATTCCTCCCCTTAATTCTTGTAGACTTCTTACTATACCGATATCTGAGCATGCCAAATATTAGTTATTGTAAATGAGTAAGTGTCCATTCTAAGTACTTTAAAAAATTTGAAGAAATTAATATGAGCCTCCCTAAATTGAGTTCCCAGGCCTGTGACCCTGAGGACCAGTTTCTAGAATGTGTGAATATAGCTGAGTGTGCAGGAGTGGGAGGTGAACTTGGGAAGCACTTGGCAGTCAGCCTGAAAACTGATAATACCCCAGCTCTGTCTCATTCTTCTTTGAAAATGAAACCCTGTTCATAAATAGAAAGAAGACATAGACACAAATAGTGATAAGAATTGTAATGGACGTTTACAAGTAAGTGATACGGGGACTCAACAGAGAAGATTCGACTGGTTCTGAGTGTCTCCAAAGACTTAATGTATAAATTGACATTTGAGATGTACCCAACTGGATGCAACAATTTTCTACAGGCAAAGATGGAGGGAGTGAGGTTCCAGACAGAAAGAACAGTTCCATTCAGTTCAGTTGCTCAGTCGTGTCGGCCTCTTTGTGATACTATGGACTGCAGCATGCCAGGCCTCCCTGTCCATCACCAACTCCCAGAG
>SJYX01002517.1:86643-101773 GCA_006410675.1 Oreotragus oreotragus
CCTGCTGTAAACAGGTGACAACTGTGAGCCCAGTGCAGTGGTTGCCTGCCAGCCGGCAGCTCATGTGTCCCTGGAAGAGTTAGGAAGGGCAGGAGGGAGGCTAGAAGGGGCCCGAAAGGGATGCTGGGGGCCAGGACCAGCACACAGTTTCACTCTGGGTCTCGCCCCTTGAAAATGAAAGCGTCGGTCCCTCAGTTGTGCCCGACTCTTTGCAACCCCATGGGCTCCTGTGTCCGTGGGATTCTCCAGGCAAGAGTACTGGCGTGGGAAGCCATTACCTTCTCCAGCGGATCTTCCTGACCCAGGGATTGAACCTGCCTCTCCTGCACTGGCAGGCGATTTCTTTAATCTCCAGAACACTTGTCACTAAAAAAGAATGCAGGTTTCTATGAAAGAGCTATTTTCTTCAAAGATAGTACTAAATCTACTCCCTTAGATTGTTTTCTTTGGCTTTATTGGCAGGAAATCATTCTCCTACTTGTGCCATAGAAATATGTTTGTGAATAATGATTGCCATAATATTTCTAAATGACGCATCTAATTTTTGTATCTATTGGAAATTTGTTATTTTTCTCATTATGGGAAAGTAATATTTGCCCTTTGGGGGCAGGAAGTGGGGGACCGAAAACACTATTTGGACACTTTCTAAGCCATAAACATCGGTTTCCTCTCACAGTGTTCCCTTCCCCGTCATGGTGTCAGGGTTGAATATGCTTTACAGACTTTCTTATGAGACTTTAATACATATACATAGGAGATAAATATGCAAGTCTAAGTACTCATAGTTTGTTTTACCAACACGGGCGATACTGGTTTGTAATCCACTTTCACATAATGACAATTTGATAAATTGATTGACTTGTTGATCGGATTCTTGGAGGTCAACATCCCCAACAGACTTTTAGAGTTTGTGTTCAAACTGTAACCCTACTATTTACCAATAGTAATAGATGACATCCTGACCTTGTTTCTGTCTTTAGTAGAAATATTTCTGTTTTTTCATAATTGAGAATAAAGCTGGCTTTGGTTTACTATGTGTAATATTTTAACATGTCCAAGAAGTATTCATTTATTTCTATTTAGAAATGATTGATTTTATTTTAAATCATGGATGGACATCAGCTCTTATTAAAATACCATCTTGACATCTATTGAGACATTTATGATTTTTTTCACTTTATAGGATTATTAATTATTGTAATAGATTTCCTTTTTAAGGGTCTATCTTTGCATCTTGGCATAAGCTTTACTTCACTGTAGCATATTTTTCTTATAATGTTCTTCCCAGTTATCTTTTGTAGGATGTGGGATTAGCCTGTGGTTTTCTTTTCTTCAGGATTCACTTTTATTGTAATTCTGGTGTGGAAATTAATAAAAGGAAACTACAACTAAAGAAAAAAATTATTAGGCTTCCCAGGTGGTGCTAGTGGTGAAGAATCTGCCTGCCAATGCTGGAGACATAGCGAGGTGGGTTCAGTCCCTGGGTCAGCAAGATCCCTGCAGGAAGAAATGGCAATCCACTCCAGTATTTTTGCCTGGAGTATCCCATGGACAGAGGAGCCTGGTGGGCTATAGTCCATAGGGTCAAAAAGACCTGGACACAACTAAGTAACATAACACAAGTTAAAATTGGAGCCAGGAAGACCCATACAGGGAACTCTCACACCCTACTGTTCATGTCAGTTACTGCCGACAGGAAGATGTCAATGACTCCAACAGGAAGAAGTCAGTTATGCATCTCAGCACGAAAAAAGGTACCTTATACTCCTCGAAAGAAAGTGGAGCTACTTTACTGCTCTGACAGGAGAGAGGAAGACTTCCTTCTCACTCAGCAACAAGCCCAGCCAATGGAAAATGCCGCAGCTCAGCCAATGAGAAATCACGATCACCCGAGGCTTTCATTTTCTCTAGGGAACATCCATGTTTTCTTAGCTGATGACTTTATTTCCTTGTCCATTTCTCCTTACTGTTAAAGCTGTCCTGTTGTATAACCCCTCAGAGTATGTGTGCGCCAAAAGACATATCCAAGAAGTTCATAGCATTGATATTAATTGTAGCCCCAAACTGGAAATAATTCAAATATCCATCAGCGGTAGAATAAATACTGACATAGACTGTGCATACTATACATTTGTGAAAACAAATTAACTACATCCAGCTGCAAAAATGTGAATGAATTTCACAAATATAATGGTCAAGGGAAAAAAAATCTAGGGGACAAAGAATATGTACTTCAGGATTTTTAAAAATGAAGTTCAAAAGCTGGCAATACTAACAGTTGAAATTTAGACAATGTTTGGGTAAAATGAAGAGAGAGCATGAAAGGGGCTCAGTTGTAGTAGGAATAGTATTCTTTAAAAAAAAAAAAAAAAAAAATTTGGCTGTGCTGCACAGCACTCCGGAATCTTAGTTTCGCTACCAGGGATTGAACCCGTGCCCCACACAGTGGAAGTGGAGACCGAGAGTCTTAACCACTGTACCACCAGGGAAATCCCAGGGGTAGTGTTATATATCTCCATTTGTATTATAACTACATAGATTTTTTTTAATGTTGTGGTTTTCATTGCCAAAAATACAGACTTTTTAAAAATTTTAAATTACTTTTTGAATTGAATGATAATTGCTTTACATAATTTTGTTGGCTTCCGCCAAACAGAAATAAAAACTTGAAAAAGACAAGTACCGTTAATAAATATCCCTTCCTTTCTGTACAAAATCTCTGGTTTTCTCCAGGCTTCTCCTGCCAGGCTGCTAATTAACTGCATTGGGTATGTTGCTGCCTCCAAGGTTGGTTTTGTATAACGTCTTCCATTTCCCTGAAAGCTCAGTTGGGAAAGAATCCGCTTGCAATGTGGGAGATGTGGGTTCAGTCCCTGGGTTGGGAAGAACCCGCGGAGAAGGGAACAGCTACCCACTCCAGTATTCTGGCCTGGAGAATTCCATGGACTCTTTAGTCCACGAGGTCACAAAGACTCGGAGATGACTGAGTGACTTTCACTTTCATATCTTGTTAGTTTAAAGCAACAATAATAATGTATTAACTCACAGTATCAGTACATCAGGGATTCAGAGGGGGCACAGCGGTAGTGTGCTTCTGTATAATGTCTGGAGCCTTAGCTGAAAAACTTACAAGTGGAGGCTTGGGATCATCTGGCGACTTGAGTGGGGTGGAAAATCATATCTTGTTAGTTTAAAGCAACAATAATAATGTATTAACTCACAGTATCAGTACATCAGGGATTCAGAGGGGGCACAGCGGTAGTGTGCTTCTGTATAATGTCTGGAGCCTTAGCTGAAAAACTTACAAGTGGAGGCTTGGGATCATCTGGCGACTTGAGTGGGGTGGAAAGATTCGCTCCCAGGTGGCTGCTTGAGTGTCCTTTTATTTATTTAGTTTTATTTCCTAACTTTTTTTTTTCACATTGTAGCTTGTGTTTTATTTAACTTTTTATTATGGAAACCTTTAAACATTTGCAGAAGAATATGGCCTCAGAAATCCCTATATACCTAATCAAGCTTCAACAATTAACAACAAACTCATAATCAATCTTGCCTCACCTCTACTCCCCAGTCAACTCTCCCCCATCTAATTTTGGAGCAAACATCAGAAATCATATAATTTAATTCTTAAATTTTTCATTTTTTTTTTTTGTGTGTGTGTGTTAGTCACTCAGTTGTATCTGAGTCTTTGTGACCCTGTGGACTGTAGCCCACCAGGCTACATAATTTCTTTGTCTGAGGAATTGTCCAGGCAAGAATACTGGAGTGGGTAGCCATTCCTTTCTCCAGGGATCTTCCCAAACCAGGGATCAAACCCAGGTCTCCTGGATTGCAAAAGGATTCTTTACCGTCTGTGCCACTAGGGAAGCTCAAAATTTCAATATATATCTTCAAAGCTAGGGGCCTTCCCAGTGATAAGGATTTTGAAAAAAAATCTCTACAGCCTGATGACACTCAAAATAAAATTAATGGTCAGTTCAGTCGCTCAGTCGTGTCCGACTCTTTGCGACCCCATGAATCACAGCACACCAGGCCTCCCTGTCCATCACCAACTCTTGGAGTTCACTCAAACTCATGTCCATCGAATCGGTGATGCCATCCAGCCATCTCATCCTCTGTCGTTCCCTTTTCCTCCTGCCCCCAATCCCTCCCAGCATCAGAGTCTTTTCCAATGAGTAATTGCAAAAGGATTCTTTACCGTCTGTGCCACTAGGGAAGCTCAAAATTTCAATATATATCTTCAAAGCTAGGGGCCTTCCCAGTGATAAGGATTTTGAAAAAAAATCTCTACAGCCTGATGACACTCAAAATAAAATTAATGGTCAGTTCAGTCGCTCAGTCGTGTCCGACTCTTTGCGACCCCATGAATCACAGCACACCAGGCCTCCCTGTCCATCACCAACTCTTGGAGTTCACTCAAACTCATGTCCATCGAATCGGTGATGCCATCCAGCCATCTCATCCTCTGTCGTTCCCTTTTCCTCCTGCCCCCAATCCCTCCCAGCATCAGAGTCTTTTCCAATGAGTCAATTCTTCACATGAGGTGGCCAAAGTACTGGAGTTTCAGCTTTAGCATCATTCCTTCCAAGGAACACCCAGGGCTGATCTCCTTTAGAATGGATGGGTTGGATCTCCTTGCAGTCCAGGGACTCTCAAGAGTCTTCTCCAACACCACAGTTCAAAAGCAACTCCTTAATATCATCAAAACACATTCAGTGTGTGTTCCAATTTCCAACTATTTTATAATATTATAATTTTTGCAGTGTATTTCATTTGATGTTTAAATAAGGTCCACACATTATGATTTGTCAAAATTCTATTTTAATCTGCAATTCTCTCTCTTTTCTCCCCCTTATAATTTATTTGTTGAAGAAACTGGGTCATTTGTCCTGTGGTCTTATCTACAGTCTAGATTTTACCGAGTGCATCTTTTGATATAGTTTATTATGGTTTTCAGTCCTATGTGTTTCCTAAATACTAGTTGAAAATACAATTACATGGAACATCTTTTTTATTTTTTATTTTCACATTCACAGGCAGCATTATTGTTTTTTTTTAGATTACTTAAATTGTTTTTATTGCAGTAAAGTTGATCTCCGATGTTGTTTGTTTCAGGTGTATAGCACAATAAATCAGATATACATACACATATATCCACTCTTTGGGGGATAAACTGGGAGATTAGGATTGACACATACACACCGCCATATATAAAATAGATAATTAATAAGGACCTGCCGTACAGCACAGGGAACTTTACTCAAAACTCTGAACATAAATGTTTTTTAAGATTTCTTATGACTTCTCCCAAGAGACCCAGGCAGAAGTGACATTATCTTTTATAATCTAGCCTTGGAAGCCATACAATATCCCTTCCAAATTATTGTACTTGTTACACAGTCCAGCAATAATTCAATGGTATAAAAATACTCCAGGTGTGACTATCAGGAGGAGAGGAAGGCTGAGACTTACTGGTTAGAACAGGGCTGAACAAGAAGGTGTTCACTAAAGTGTCTACTTCCTGTACTTCCCTGTAGGCATGCTGGACTTCTCTACAACATTCACTTGAAATAAAATTTTATTAATGTTACTTAGAAAATAGCAGCAATTAGTGAACCAAGAGGGAAAGCCTATTTTTAGACGTTTTTAATATTATTGTGATAGAATGAAACCAAATGCACTACATAATCAGCCCAGATTCTTCAGTGTGGGCCTAAAAAGAGAATCTGCCTCATTGAACTCTTTTGAGAAAGAAATTGTTATTCTTATTAGGATAATGATTCTTTGAAAAATTATAATAAAGCAAGAAGACTCAGATTCATTTATTAGCAAAGGATAAGCATAATGACACATGAAGCAGTTGAGCAGGTGTTAAATACTGTGATAACAAAATGAAAGTGTTAGTGTGTCTGACTCTTTGTGACCCCATGGAGTAGCCCAACAGGCTCCTCTGTCCATGGAATTCTCCAGCCAAGAATACTGTCCTAGATAGCCATTCCCTTCTTCAGGGGATCTTCCCGACCTAGGGATTGAACCGAGGTCTCCTCCATAGCAGGCAGATTCTTTACTGTCTGAGTCACCAGGCAAGCCCAAATAACAAAATAGTCACATCTAATATCAGATGTGCAGATGACACCACCCTTATGGCAGAAAGTGAAGAGAAACTAAAAAGCCTCAATGAAAATAAAAGAAGATAGTGAAAAAGTTGGCTTAAAGCTCAACATTCAGAAAGCGAAGATCATGGCATCTGGTCCCATCACTTCATGGGAAACAGATGGGGAAACAGTGGAAACAGTGTCAGACTTTATTTTGGGGCTCCAAAATCACTGCAGATGGTGACTGCAGCCGTGAAATTAGAAGACTCTTACTCCTTGGAAGGAAAGTTATGACCAACCTAGATAGCATATTAAAAAGCAGAGACATTACTTTGCCAACAAAGGTCCGCCTAGTCAAGGCTATGGTTTTTCCAGTGATCAGGTATGGATGTGAGAGTTGGACTGTGAAGAAGGCTGAGCACTGAAGAATCGATGCTTTTGAACTGTGGTGTTGGAGAAGACTCTTGAGTCCCTTGGACTGCGAGGAGATCCAACCAGTCCCTTCTAAAGGAGAACAGTCCTGGGTGTTCTTTGGAAGGACTGATGCTAAAGCCGAAACTCCAATACTTTGACCACCTCATGCGAAGAGTTAACTCATTGGAAAAGACTCTGATGCTGGGAGGGATTGGGGGCAGGAGGAGAAGGGGACGACAGAGGATGAGATGGCTGAATGGCATCACTGACTCGATGGACATGAGTTTGAGTGAACTCCGGGAGTTGGTGATGGACAGGGAGGCCTGGGGTGCTGCAATTCATGGGGTCACAAAGAGTCAGACATGACTGAGCCACTGAACTGAACTGAATATTTTCCAAAAAATTTAAATATGTGATTCTGAAAATATAAACAAAATTAACAAAACTTTATCAAGGGAACAGAACCTAAACAAAGCAACCAACAATGAAAAGTAACTGCATATTTTGTCTTGAATAAAGTTTTCAACCTGATAGCTCCTCCCCATACCCCCAGATCCTTAGAGAACTTTCTCGTTTGTAAATTGTTTTTATGGTCTTTACCGCATTGCCTTCACAGACATGTAGAGAGTCAGGCCAGTCGACACATTTCTCATTTTACTAAGAAAGCAGCAGATGATCAGAAAAGTTACATAATTTGTGGACTGTCACAAGCTGGTAAGTCTCTGAGCACGAACTCTCGGTTAACGTCTTATTATTACATTGCCTTCAATAGAACAATGTGAATTTAGACTTAAATTGTCACAAAACACTAAATTTATGTTCCAAATGGTATACATGAGGAAGGCAGAAAAATGCACATACTGTTTCAGAAAGACGTTAAATAAAAATTCATAAGCATCATTTAAACAGTTGTTAAATGAAATAATCCAGAGTAATTCAAATACTGAAAACTCTCAAAGCTTAACTTTTTCCAGTAACGTTTTCAGGGAAAGCCGGTGAATGGTCAATTTAGAATGCTGACGGTTTATGAATTATTCTTGAGTTTACTTAAGTAAACTTTCCTGGTGGCTCAGATGGTAAAGAATCTGCAATGCAGGAGACCTGTCCCAGGTCAGAAAGAGCCTCTGGATTAGAGGATGGCTACCCACTGCAGTATTCTTGCCCAGGAGAATCCCATGGACAGAGGAGCCTGGCAGACTACAGCCCAATGACACGACTGAGCAACTAATGCTTACTTAAATTAGTCTGAAAATGTGATTTTTCTAGACTGGTCATTTCATGCTTGTAGCCTAAGGTAGATTTGATAATTCTCAGCAATTTTACACCAGTAGAAAATGTTAAGATCTGTTGTAAACAACAATCACCCCAGACGTTGCAGAAAATCCAGGCTCAGTAAGGTTTCTCTTATGTTTTGCTCTCTTGAATTCTGTGTAAGTTTTCGTTTTTGCCTCCACCATCATACGTGTTTTGCATTCTCTCCTTCTGTTTTTCTGGTCTGCTTAAAGCAAGCAGAGAGTTCTGCATCCACAGAACCCAGCAAGTCTTAACCATGTTTACATTCTCTCCTGCATATTTCTTCACCCAGCAGCGCCTCAGCCCTGAAGAGTGTGCAAGGGTAAACACGATTCTTTAATGGGCTTGAAGAAGAGGTAACACAAGCAAATATCATGTGACTCCAAGCCTTTGAAAGCTAATATTTAGCAGCCTCTTGTGTTCTTCACTTTCAAAATATTTGTCTCTGGAAATAATGTGAGAACGAGTTTGTTAAGGGGAAGTCAAAGTGGACGAGACCCAGTACTCAGATGTTTTTCTCTTGGTGTCTGAGACTTGGACAGATCAAAGGGACACCCTCCATCACCTGTGGTGATTCTGCGACAACAAAGCCTGTAACCTGAGATGCAAACTCTACACCTCAGTCACTTGCAGAGGAATGGCAACTTAGGGTTTTAATTTAGGGAATTTCAAAAATCATAAATAAACATGTGGCACCAATACAGGGGCACACTTTGCTAAATTTAAGGCTATTTTCAATGTTGGGATTGCAAGCTCAATAGTTTAAAAGTAAAAACAAACTCTTCGATGATAATAAAAAATGGACCCTGACTTTCAGATTTGCTTTTTAGTAACGGAAACGTTGATTTTTGATGGTTTGGGTGAAATGAAGCATACACTTTATGTTTACATCAAATGTGGTTTTTTTGATACATATTTTTTATTTTTATTATTATTTTTTACTTTATTTTACTTTAAATAATCTTTTGAAAAAACATTGGTAAGTCCGATAGAACATAGTCTTTGAAACACACTTAAAAAGACTTATTAAAAGATCATTAAAGTCGGTTTAAGAGGTTGACAACTTTAAGATGACCACAAGATATAGGTGATGAATTCTTTATTTTGAAGAGCTAACTGAACTCCAACCCATTTTTATCATTATGTTTGACAATGAAGAATCAAATATAAGCCACATCTTTAAAGAGAGATTTGGTGATCTTACTAAATTCCTTGCAAGCTTAAAAATTAAGAGGAAGTCTCATCCGAATAGTTGGTGATTAATATTGCCATTAGAGGCTATAAAGTATAAATCTATGCTGTAAATAAAAAATTCACAAAAATTCATTTATCTAACAAGTCTTTAATGGGAACCATGTACCAAGTTCGATACCAAGGATTTGGGTAAAGCACCGAACAGCAAAGTCTCTTTCCTTATGGGCCCGAGCATCTAGCAGAGAAACATTAGACGGAACTGAATGCTATGATTAGAGACTGGAAGGACCCACAATGGAGTATACAACCATCCAGGGGCATCAGGGAAGTGGTGTTCTGGAGGGTTATTCAGACGAAGGCTCACTAAGAAGAAGCCAGGTGAAGGGGGAAATGTTTCTACGCTTCATCTCCTCCAGGGGAAAACGCCAAGTTCCCCACTGAGTTCTCTGGATGAGTAAAGAGACCTCCTCCTAGTGAGGAGCTTGGTGTTGGTACACTGACACCCGACTTTAGGACAAGAGGCATGTTTGGGCCTCAGAGAGAGGAGATGACACAGGAGGATGTTGGCAGGTTCCAAGATGCCCAGGGTGTTAGACGGATCTGTGTCCTCTGAGGTTTATATCCAGGGCTAGAAAGCTAGATCTCATTCCAGGTGTCCATGTCCCCAGGGGCTTGGGCACTTCAGTCTCATTCTGGCTGACTGGTGAGTGGATACGTCTTGGTTTTAGTGAAAGTCAGCATGCAATAAGAACCTGGCAATCACGGTATGGCCCACGATGGCAGACGGGAGGAACTAAACGGAGGGAGAAGGCAGAAAGATCCAGACTGTGCAGAGAAGAGGTTATCAAGAGTCACACAGACGGTCATGCTTAACAGATAACCTCACTGGGGTTCCAGTGGATTCTGCAGTCTAGCCCAGGAAAAAGCCAGCCACCAAGAATGGTTTAAGAACCTCAGGAAACTGGGGCCGGAAGAGCAGGGACTTGACAAGGGGAGGCGATCCAACTTCATTCTGCTCAAGCTTCACCTGAACAAAGGTTTATTTAGCTCTTACAAAATGTGAAAAGTTCACCTCTAGTCATTGAGATATGCATCTTAATTTGGTCATCCAGTAGCTATGAATCCTTGGGAAATGGAGCCTCTCTTGATTTAGTATTCTCTTGTGAGACTGTAGACAATATTAGGGCTGTTGTGAGGATTACATGATCAGCAGCAGATAAGGTGACTCAGGAATGCTGGCAAGGTGTGGTTGTATAGGTTGGCTACTGTACAAATGGGCAAATGTCTATTTGATGGTGCCCAGCTGAGTTACCGAGTTCAGAATTGATCCGTCCTTATATTAGTATCTGGGCTTCCCTGGTGGCTCAGCTGGTAAAGAATCCGCCTGCAATGTGGGAGACTTGGGTTTGATCCCTGGGTTGAGAAGATCCCCTGAAGAAAGGAAACAGCTACCCACTCCAGTATTCTGGCCTGGAGAATCCCATGGACTGTATAGTGCAGGGGGTCTCAAAGAGTCAGACACAACTGAACGACTTTCTCTTCGCTATATTAATATCAGCTCTGGCAGATACAGAGCGGGAAGGTGATAATCGTTGATGAGGAGGTAGAATGTGCTGATGAGAAGGCAGAAACCTTGCTGAAGAGGGAAATAAATACTGTGAGAAGGAGGAAATGTTGCAACAATTTGGGGTGGGGAGGATAAAGCTGTCCAGGGCACAGCCCAGCCACAGCAATACTGAACTAAGAGCAATGTGATGAAACCAGGCCTCGCTGGCTGGTTCTTCTGAGCTCAGCTCGAGAGTTGGGCAGGACAGAGTTGTGTTGGTGGTTCCATCTGTTCAGAGGCTCCAGAACCTGTGTTCAGGGAACTTCCACCTAGTCTTCCTTTGAAGAAAGGCCTGGAAGACATGGATGATTTCTCTGATGCTTTTGAACCCTGGGAGACAAGGTAGTTTTTGGATTTGACATGCTGGGACAATGGCCCATATGACTTTCTGGAGGGAGCCCAGACTTAGAAGGTGACCCTTGCAAGCCCTATGTCAGCCGGTCAGAATGTCCACCCAGCTAGTAGGTAGCGGAGCTGCTTTCATCACGAACACTTTGTGGTCAGTACTGGCAGGTTACCAAGGCGACTTGCAGCAGATGCAGTCGGTCTTTGCCTAATGACCTGGCTTCTCCTGTAGGAATCAGCAGGGCTCCTCTTGCAAAGCTCTTATTTCAACAGATTATTTCACTGTCTGAACAAGTTCATAGTGAGAGTGAGGAAGAAAACATACAAAAAGTGAGGAAATCAACCAAAATACTCACAGGCTATTATATATATATATATATATTTGGATTAAGGAAAGTGCCTGACCAATTTATGAGATATTAGGAAAAGAAATCAGATATATGCTGTAATCATAGCTACTTTTCTCATTCCAATATCAGCTTCCACTTTACTGGGCTTTCATACAAAAATTAGGAATGAAACATCACTCTTACTGAGGTATGGCTGCTGTGTGTGTGCGTGTCTGTGTGTATATAACATACCAGTCAACAGTGAGCATTTGGATGTAAGCATGGCCTTCTGAGATTATAAAACTTTGAAGAGTAGAATCTTTATAAAATGGTTTTGGAAAAAGAAACAATCATCTTCACTTCATTGCCATGAAATGACCTTAGATTTAATCCAGTTTAACCCCTTTATTTAAAAATATGAAACCATGATATCCAGAAAGGAGAAGAGACTTCTGGAAAGACTAGAGGATTTAAATCTGTAAAGATGCTGTCAAGATTCTTCATAAGGATTAGAGTAGGTGGGAAGTGATGATTGGTCTCTCACATTTCTGCATGTCTTATGAGAAGTCAGGTTGATTATCTTCATTTCATACTATCTCAAAATAGTATATTTGTTCAGCAAACAGCCTTGGAAGAAAAAGATAGTATATTCTTCTGGAATAAGGAATTTGTTGTTATTGTCATTGTTTTAGTTGCAAAGATATGTCCAACTCTTTTGCAACCCCAAGAACTGTAGCCCACCAGGCTCCCCCATTTGTGGGATTTCCCAGGCAAGAATACTGGCGTATGTTGCCATTTTCTCCTCTAAGTAATTGTCCTAACCCAGGAATTGAACCTGTGTCTCCTGCCTTGGCAGGCAGATTCTTTACCACTGAACCATCTGGGAAGCCCAGGAATATGACATTCTTATTCCACGTTATAAAAGGTTCGAATTCTCTCGGGTCAAGGTACCTCTGTCGCAGCAATGCACCGTGTGCATGTAGCCATCTGGTTCCATCTTGCCTTGCCCATTGGGACTTGGGGACCAAGAGAAACTGACATGAGTGTTCTGAAGTTCATGCTGCCTGTTGTGCTGGGGAAATCACATCTCTTGTCTCTGACCTGGGAGCTGTGTTTTTTGCCTGCATCTGTGAAAAACGTGGCAAGCTAACATGTTCACTTGCAAATGGGATAAAATCCCAGACCCTTCACTGTTATTGATGAGAGTCAGAGGCTAAAGCAGGAATTCTAATCCAGAATCAGATGCTGTGGTCTTGGCAATACTCAAAGTATTTGCAAAGTGGTGCTTTTCCTAAAGAATGTTTTCTAAATGCGTGAAGTGCACACACACACACACACACACACACACACACACAGAGCAAAGTTCTAGCTTCAAATAGGCTACAGGTGATAAGATTCTGTAGAGAAATTAGGACATATTCAAGATCATCTTAATACCTTGGATTGCAAACCAAGCTATAAATTGATCGACGCCAAGTGAACAGTGAAAGTGTGAGTCACTCAGTCGTGTCCAACTCTTTGCAACCCTGTGGACTGTAGCCCACCAGGCTCCTCTGTCCATGGAATTCTCCAGGCCAGAATACTGGAGTGGGTTGCCGTTCCCTTCTCCAGGGGATCTTCCCGACCCAGGGATTGAACCCGGGTCTTCTACATTACAGGCAGATTTTTTACCATCTGATCCATGCCAAGTGTCTGTTAAAGTTTTGAAGATTTTCTCTTTGGAATTGAACATTAGGAGTCTGTATGCCTCATCCTTCATCCCCACAGTGCTGCTATTTTAAACTTTTATTTCTTTGGCATGTGTCTGTGATTTCTTTCTCCTTTCCCCATCACTCTACCAAGAACTTCTTCTCATGGCTCTTCACCTCTAATCCTTTCAAAGTCATTTTTGCTCACAGAGACTTGCATCTCCCCCGTTTTTCTGTCTCAGCAGTGCTTGTCCTAGGCTTTGAGGCTTTTGTGGGTGACCTTGATGGGGCCACCACCACCATTAACTGCTCTGAATTGAAGGCTGCCCCGTTTCTCTATTCTCCTGTGTGTCTCTGCTGTAAATCCCGGGGACTTCATTTGCCTTTTCTCCTCCCCTGATATGCTTCTTGGTTTTAAGAGAAGCAGCCTGGGTGCCTTTCTACCTCACTGCCTTCATCTGGTCTGTTCAAACCGGGGCACGCACCTTTATCAACACGACTCACGGTCTGCCCTCTCCCTGTCACTCCAGCCCTGGCAGGCAGTTTAATTCAGGAGATCTGCCTCATGAGAGAACAAGAAAGTCGGAGCTGCCAGACTGAGAGAAATAAGGGCTCTTGAGGTGACTGCAGGGATCTTCTAGGAATAATGAGGGAGGATTGGAGTGTGCACAGGAGTCTGTACTGCTTGGCATTCCAGAAACATCTTAGTCAGAACACCCGCACCAGCCCAGACCAATAAACCCTGGAGCTGCAGTTTTGAGAACAGGCAGTAATTCAGGCTCTTGAACCCAAAAGCAAAAGCACACCAATGATCGTCTGTTTTGACATCTCTTCTAACCTTTCAAATCCATTTTCAGACAAGAGCACACTTATTTTTCTGTCTCTCGGGGCTCTCTTAGGACTCATGAATGTTTAATAAACAGAAAGGTGAGGATTGAAAATGAAGGTACAGATGTCTCAAAATACGCTATTTTGGGGATGCATAAACCAGGATGTTCCCTGGACAGAAAAAGTGATTACTTATTACACATGATAGTAATTCTATTCTGTCTGCAGATGACTTTTCTCTCCCAAAGGGCTGTTCACTCTTTTGGGCAATAAGAGTGTTCCAGTTATATACTTTGTAAAACCATCCTGCTATCTTCCTTTTGCAAAAGGGAAGCTTAATAGATGTCGTTAGCTTGGAAAATGGATACACTTTAGGGTCTCCGAGGCTAATCCTGACAATGTCCACTGAGGGACATTTTGCTTGTTTCTCAATAGACCACACTTTTGTGTCTGATAGATGGGATGTTGCCATTGGGTCGGCTGCAACTGAAGACTGTCCTGTTGCAATGAGACCCTCTGAGATTCTCACTAGACCTCAGCTGGATCAGCTGCCCTTAACTCCCAGGTAGCTGACAATGCTCCACAGGACCACAGTTGCAAAAGGGCATCATTTTTGCTTTCAGTGATGACATTGTCCCATCTCTTAATATATGCATTGATGCTTATCTAACAAGTCCAGCCCTTCCATCGCTTCCTGTGACTGCCTTTCTCCAAGGAGGGTGAATTAGACTTTTGAGGGATGTAGTTATAGAAGTTCTCACTATCCCTCTTCCTCCCCTTCACCATACACACACACACACACACACACACACACACACACACACAGAGAGAGATAGTTATTGAATTCCAGGCATTTCTGAGGATGAAGCTGAGGTTATTCAGGACCCTCGTGGGTATATTGAGCTCATGATTTATGGCTTCTCTCACTCACACCTCCTGATTAAAACCTCCTATGCATGATTTTATAAGATCATCTGTTTGAAAAAGAACACAAACAGCTCTGATTGAATTTGTTCTTCTTCCAGATAAGGAATAGTTTAGGTTCTGTCTGCAATGATTTAAGAGAGCAACAGACTGGTACCAAATAAGAAAAGGAGTATGTCAAGGCTGTATATTGTCTCCCTGCTTATTTAACTTATATGCAGAGTACATCATGAGAAACGCTGGACTGGAAGAAACACAAGCTGGAATCAAGATTGCCGGGAGAAATATCAATAACCTCAGATATGCTGATGACACCACCCTTATGGCAGAAAGTGAGGAGGAGCTAAAAAGCCTCTTGATGAAAATGAAGGAGGAGAGCGAAAAAGTTGGCTTAAAGCTCAACATTCAGAAAAC